>JABXJD010000187.1:622500-870000 GCA_013375575.1 Percina caprodes | reverse complement strand
CCTGAATACTGTGTGGACTAGCCTGACCATACTCGGCTACGCAGCATGTGGATGGTCTGGCAAAGTGAGACTACACCCACGCTGTCCACCTAATCTAATATTTTTGCTACTATGCCGTTAAATTATTCACAGTTATCACACATTTGCTGTATAATCTAGTACATTTAGTTAGTTTTACTGTGCTGCTTGACATTTTTGTATCTTCATTGCTTCTAACTACAGCTCTGTAATGTCAGCCATGTCGTCATCTAACTTTTCTCTGTAATATCTCTCAGGTGCCTTATGCATACCCATCTTTCTTCCGCTGACGGTGCTGTTCCTGATCTCTGTGAGTCGATCCCCTGAGGCCAGTGTGCTCCAGTTGCCCCCTCCCCTCCCCTCTTCTGAGCAGCTGTGGGACCCTGTGGCCCTCGTGCTTCTGCTGGGCTGGATCACTCTGCATGCCCTCCTCTATGTGATGCCACTAGGAAAGGTATGACACGTTCGTTTTAGCCTGGCACAAGGATAAACCCGCTGTGGTGATGAACACCATTAAGATGTGTCTGAAAAAAATTGTTGCGTAAGGTTTTAGGGCGTATGGTGACTTTGATTATACAACCAACACCTGTTGTGTGTTAAAGTAAGCCAATGTGTACTCAATGATAAACATTGATTTATGATAGCATGGTGTATAACTAACGAACAATAAGTGAATGATTCCAAGCAAATGAACAGCAAATAAATAGTCCCTATTTATGCTAAACTAAGCTATCTGGCTGCTGGCCGGAGCTTCATATTGAACAAACATGTGGGAGTGATATTGATCTTCATGTCTCTGCAAGGAAGCAAATAAGCGTATTTCACTCATGTTTAGCTGTGGCATGCTAAAATGGATTGTTACAGGAGTACAAGCTAAAAAAAGAAGTGTCATAAAGTCAACAAACTTCATAGCAATGTTAGTTAGACAACATGGATTTAAATGGTTTAGGCTCTACCAGAGAGAGACTATAGCTGTAAAAATTAATGAACCAAGGGAGCATCCAATTGTTGTGACATATTTACCTTATGTTATTTCTTTTCCTTCGTCTTTATATATGATACAAGGTTTTTATGTAATACAAGTGGGAGACAATTGATGATAATGATGATGCATTTTATTTGTAGCAACTATACTTAAAATCCAAAACAAAGTAGTCCTAAGAGGCTGAGGTAGGGCCTTAATGGTGCTGTATGTCTGACTCGCTGTACAAAATAATTCACTGATCTCAAAGCTGTAGTCTGCAACTCAATTGATGGAAAAAATACAACTTAAGACATATATTCAAATTAATCACAACGATCAAAAACTATAAAGAACACCGCGCTCAAGAAAAAATACAACGTCCCATTTCCTCACCCACTATCACCTCCAGGCCTGTAACAGGTGCGTAAATTACTACATAAATCACCCCCCACATCCACGTAACTTACCATAAAAGGTGCATCAACAAATAAGCAATACAATTAATTCCATAACGTTCACTAAATCAGTTCATGACTCCTACATTATTTATTTAGCGCTTTTTTTAAACACTCAACACTCACACTATATAAAGTTTTTGAAAGGAAATACACATACTACGACAATTCATACACTAAAATACACACATGAATTCTTCATGTTTGTGATTTTGCAAATATTTACCACAACCATGATATATACTGAAATGGGAAATATTCTTACTCAGGTAGTAACTTTACCTATCTACCTAACCTTAGCATGACTGTATATAGTATGCATTATATAATTATATATACACATGAATTAAACAATTTTGAGTAGTTGACTTTCGACCCAAATATGAGCTGGTAGCAGTTATAAGATTAGACATTATTAATCCCCATAGGGAAACATTTTATAAGCTTTGACTGAGCTTATGTTAGTCTGTTGTTACATAATGTGTTTCATGTGTTCAGATTCAAAATGAGTGTATTTACCTGCAGGTGTCTGAAGGATTAGTGCTGAGGGATGGAACACGTCTCAAGTATCCCATAAATGGTATTTATACTGGTCATTAAAAACATGAGAGTTGCAACACATATGTTTTGTTTTTATGATTATTTATTTATTGAGAATTTAATATGCATGTATTAAGTCTATCTCTTAGTCATAGTGTGTGAAAGTGTGATTTTCTTCAATGTTATTGACTAATGACTAGCTTTGTTTGTACTTTGAGTAATGGAGGATAATTGTGCTCCATAACATTAATGTCTAAATACTCTAGTACTATAAAGCTTCAATAGTTCAAAGTTATGCTAAAGTTCTATACAAGTTTTGAGTGCAGATGATTGTTTCCCATCTGTAATGCTTCACTGGAGTGACATTTATGTATCTTCGTGTATCTTTTGGTTCTTCCTCCACACATTGACTGATCTGACCTTCAGCTAAAATTTACTTAAGTTACCCTATCTGAAGCTCCATCTCTTCCAACTTTTACCTTTTGTAATAGGTAGACAAGCCTGTGTCCGTCTGCTTGTCTTTTCCCCTGGAGCAACAACATTTAGCTTTGTTTGTTCCTCCCTCTCCCTCAGGTTTTTACAGCCTGTGCATCAGCGGTGTGTTGCTGATGTTGTTACTGGGGCTCGGGGTTCCTCTGGGGTGTCTGTTTGAGCTGCTGGTGCCTCTGGCGGTGTGTACAATAGCAGTGTCATTCGTGTTCTCCGTCTACCTCTACATCCGCTCCTTTTGGGTTCCTTCTCATGCTCTCGCTTTGGGGGGCAACACAGGTGAGATTCATCATCACCTTCAAAATACTATTTTAAAACATTTGTGCATTTGTAGGCAACTTAATCTAACAGCCAAGCTCTTCAGGAGCCTGCATCAAGTGAACACTCTTTCGAGTAAGCTGACCCTGCTACACTGGCTACGCTGTGTGCTCAGCTGCATCTGCAGGCAGACACCTGAGAGCATCCAGTATTGCGATTCAGCTTCTGCTCGCCGATGGTTATTTTGATCCCAGTTTGAGAAAAGACAAAATTAGCAAGGCTACAACAACCTGTTGTCTCCAGTGCCATGCTATAAAATCAAACGTCTTAGGGATTCAGTTAACATGAAATTAATATAGTCTGTTTAGACTAGATGTACACAGAATGTAGGTTACAAACATGTAAGCCAGTGGCTAAAGAGATGGATGGAAAACTAGATGCAATGTATCTCTTTTAGCCATGCTCGCTGTTAAAACCCTGCAAAACTAACATTCTCAACTGCCTCAGTTGTACTCAGTTAGTGCCAATTAGCCAGATTAGATAGCATGATAATGCACTAAACTACCGGTGGTGTACATGGTAAACATATCTGCAAAACATAAGCATGTTAATATTGTTATTGTGACCATGTTAACATGCTGGCGTTAGCATTTAGCTTAAAGGCCCATTGTGCCTAAGTGCAGCCTCACAGAGCTGCTAGCATAGCCGTGTAGACTCGTCTTTCTTCATTTTTGCCAAATGAAACAAAATAGAAACACAGTAGCTTCAGTTGACCTGAAGCTCTCAGTCCACCCTTACTGTTCCTCTGTCTAGCTATAAGCAAAGCAAACAAAAGCAACACATTCATGCTTATTTTCTGGGTGTTAAAAAGCATTCTGAAAATGTTAGAAAATTGTTGACATATCTGAAAGAAAGCCGAGACGGGCAGCTGGAATGTACTGGGCTGAAAATCACAGGTCAACATAGGCAGCCATTTTACTGTGACCTTTAAACTCACACATCTAGGAAATGAAATGAAATGCAGCCATCAAATAATGTTGGTGCTTACAGCTGTGCTTTTCCTACTGTGATATATCAAAATGGCTGCTGTGAAAAATATACATCAAAATGACAGTGGATTCATCACTTTAGTAGTCCTAAATAGCTTTTGACTACAAAAAGGTTTCAGCTAATTGCTAATTAATTGACTGCTAATAGATTATTTGAAAGGTTGCTGATGAAGTCAATAACATGACAGACTTAGATATCCTGTATATACTGTACCTGCAGATACTGAAAGCACACTTTTTGTAAAAATGTGGATTATTTTAATGCAGTCATCACTCTGTTCTGTCTAGGAAATCCCCTGTATGACTTCTTCATCGGTCGGGAGCTAAACCCCCGGATTGGCAAATTTGACCTTAAATATTTCTGTGAGCTCAGACCGGGCCTGATTGGCTGGGTGAGTTAACCTGCAGGAGTAAACGATCAATTCACTTTCAAAATCACCCATTTTTTTAAACTTATGTTTCTTTTCTGTTATATATTGTTATATATACATATATACTGTGTTTTGTGGTGAAATAATTGGGAAACTGCCTCTGACCAAGTGCAAAGAACTGTTTTATAGTTAATCTTACTTCATAGAATCTTCCTCCAACTTACATTTTCATGTATTGAGCCCTAGCTGTCATTTTCTCATACAAAGAGCAAGTGAAACTACCATATATTTGTTGTACTGCACATTGCTGCAGCTCCTCTTTTCACCCTGTGTGTTGAGCTCATTGTTTTTGCTACAGAGTGAGACATCTCACTTTTGTACCAACTTTGTTGGGAGTTGCACATGCGCAGTTAAGTACTGTTAGCTAGTTAGTTGCAAAGTATGAGGGCGTGCTAGGCGAGCATTATAACGTGTGTTACAAAGTGATGCACATTTGTCACGGAAGTGGACTACAACAGAGCTGTTTGGAGCAGTTGGTGAACAGTGTTTTCTGTTGGAGATGGTAAGTCCCTTTGGTGGGGGGGGCTTTGGGCTTTTTCACTTTGTAAACCTGTAACATGGACAAAAAAGATTTAAAGCACAATAAAGGATAGGAAAAAGGCATAATATAAGCACTTTAAGATGCACACATATAATGTAATGTTATTTAACACTGATGACCAACAGATGGCGATGTTGCTCTCTCCTAATCTTCCATAACAATTTGCTGTCAGTGAGTTTGCCACATTCAGAATCAGAAACCTTTTCTCCCTGATGACCTGACACAGTGAGATATTTGATGGTCGTGAGACAACTGAGGACAAATGAGACAACATATAGAATTTCCTGTGAGATTTTTAAATAAGATTCCTAAATTACAACAACAACAAGGTTCTCTTTGTTTTCACCAGTCACAAAAACAACATAGAGACGCTAGTCGAGACAGGCGAGTCATACTGGAAATGTCAATATAATGAGTCCTTTATTTACATTTTTTTCCTCTGTACCTACAGTATAAAGAGCAAAATCTCTCAAAGAATAAAATCTCATCTCAATGTTCAAAAGCCAGGTGCGTAGGAGAGGACAGAAACAGCTCCCACCGACTGGCTACAGACAGTGTGTGGGAGATTAATGCTTCCTGTTGAATGTTTAAACTATGTACTTTTAACTTTTAACATCTTTCAATTGCTGATAATGACATTTAAAGGGCTCGGTCTCCTAAATAATTAAATATTTATTTGGATACACATAAACTTCATATTCCTCAGGAGCCCAGTTAAGGTTCCATTCCTCTCTATAAATAGTATTACATGTTAAGTCTCCCCACAATTAGATTTGTTATCTAGGTATGTGTGATATCAGACCCCCTTCAGTAGCACAGATGGAAAGATTAGTCATTACATTCTGCATATGGTATGGTGGTCCAAAGCTCATATTTAAATGAAATGTAACACACATTTTACAATACTGTAAAGTAAACAGGATCCAGTATTTAAATGTCATTATTAATGAACTATCCATGAGAGTTGAGTTGAGTGGTGACTCCATCATATTGCATCATAAAAGATAGACAATTTATGGCAGAGCTGTTGTATTTTTTTTTTGTCTCTGGAACGTATGCAAGCACTGTGGTTTAGTCTCATTGATTATTGGGTGTTTTGAGTTCACCTGAGTTCACTTTTGTTTTTCCCACACTTGGGAGCAGTAGGTGAAAAATGTCGCCTAACTAAATGATGTTAATCAGTATTCACTTGATTTGTTTTTTTCCCCTCAGGTGGTCATAAACTTTGGCATGCTGATGAAGGAGGTGGAACTTCGAGGTTCCCCCTCGCTCGCCATGATGCTGGTCAACAGTTTCCAGTTTCTGTATGTGGCAGATGCTCTGTGGAATGAGGTGAGGGCTCAATAGAGTCAGAGATAAAGATTAGGCTAAGGACTTTAGATCCTAATGTCATACATCATCATTTAGTCCTGCAAACATTTAAAAAGGGGCACACTAAAAGACTACTTAGAGAGATCTTTGTAAATATTATTGTTTTATTTTTTCCCCCCACATAATCACATGCACTATTGTGTTATAACAGGAGGCTGTTCTGACAACCATGGACATTGTGCATGATGGTTTTGGCTTCATGCTGGTGTTTGGGGACCTGGCCTGGGTTCCCTTCACATACGGCCTGCAGGCTGCCTTCTTGGTTGTGCACCCACAGGCCCTCAGTTCACTCGGAGCAGCAACTATAATAGCACTGAATGGTAATCATGTGCTTGTTCCTCGGGCTGTAGTATGTTTTGTGTGATGGTTAACGATGGCGATGTTAACGTTTTTCTCTTTGCCATCAGGTATCGGATATTATGTTTTCAGAAAATCCAACTCACAGAAGAACCAGTTCAGAAGAGACCCTACACACCCAAGTGTTGCAAGTCAGTCATTTTTAGTGTGTGTTCTCTTAATCGAGACAAATTCTTCTCTTTGACATCTTTATATCTAATTTTGTATCTCAACTCCTGCTGTATATATCGGAATTAAGTGGGTGTTGATCTCTGAAGTGACTTGCACTTTCTGCACTCAGAAATATCTGTTTTTTCCCTTGCAGGACTAGAGACCATCGCCACAGCAACAGGGAAACGGCTGCTTGTGTCTGGCTGGTGGGGTCTCGTTCGTCATCCCAATTACCTCGGTGACCTCCTCATGGCCCTGGCGTGGTCCCTGCCATGTGGTAAGACAGCTTAAAAGCCTCCGCAAGGCTCGTTTGGCATGCAAGCCACACTGATGTAACACAATCACTTTGAGTGAGAGTCTTCGTTAGAACATGTGGATGAAGTCATAGACAAGAGTGTCCGGCGGAGCTTTATATTGTATTCAGCCATATTTATCAATAGAAACAAATATAGATGTTGGTGTTTTTAATGATATGATCTAAAACGCATGAAAACACAATAAAAAATAAATAAAAAAAAAGTGTAGCTTTGGGGGGGATCCTACTGTCATGATTCTGCATCTGTACATACAATCCAGTAGCCCTGCAGTAAAGCTAGGTGAAGCTGAAAATGTTCATCATGTCTTTGACTGTCAGATGTGTTGTTCCATCTAAATGATCATTTTAAAGGCTTTACATTTGTAATATTGTTAAGTACATATTCAGCGATTTCGTCTTTTTGTCAATTTCTTTACTAATACAGCTTTCCGAAAGAACTTTGTTGGGGCTGAATGCCTTTAGTAATCAATACTTTTGCTGATGCATTGCCTACTTATACTGCGTACAAATCCCCGTTTTATTAAACAAAAGGGCTCAAGTTCTCAAATACTACATGTTGTGCAGCTTATGAAAAAGCTTTGATTTAAACCTGCAATAATTGATTTTATAAACCACTTGGGGGTAGCAGAAATTGAAGATTATAATAATCTGTTGGTTCGTCCCTTCCATATACATTATTGATCTTACAGCTGCCTTAAATCAGGAACTGCATGACCAAAATAAGGCAAACAAAATAACAAATCTAACTAGCCATTCAATGCTTACTTTCAGTAAAAAAGTATTGTATTTTCCTTCCTGTCCTTATTAGATAGAGACCGTGTTTGCCACTGATGCGGTAGCTGCAGAAAGGCAGCAACAATGTGTTCTCTTTGTTCCTCTGTAAGCTGTCTTATGTTCCCGTTAGAAACTTACTTCCTAAAATGGTGGCTGTTAGACACATTCTGCTCATTGGTATTCAAACTTTATGTGACTCAGTTGTGTAGCTGCCTTAGTAATCGAGATGTACTGTAATTTCTGCCTGAATTGCTGCTGCAAAAGTCACAAACTGTTAAATTATGCACGCAAAACAAAGAAATCACGACAACACATTCGAGACTGTCAAAGAGGAACAGTGGTTCCATTCACAACCCGACTGAAAGACTAAAAGATTTTCTGAAAAGCACTCTAAAGTGCACTCTCCAAAAATTACCAATAGGGCGGATCAACACTAGGAACATTATAAGCATAATTAAAGTGGTATTCTTTCAGGGCTCTTGTATAGTGCAGATTTAAAAGGACAAAGGTACAGCTATTTGCAGAGGAGGACGAACACTTGATTACAGCTAAGAAGGTGTCTGTTTTTCTCTGCTATGATGATCATAATAATTTATTTCATATAGCACCTTTTACAGTCACAAGTGCTTCACACAATAAAAAAACGTTAAAATATAGGAGGATCCAAATCAGAAAATAAACAAGCAAAGACAAATACAACACCAATGAAGGTGAAACGAGACAAAAGCAAGTTGAAACAAGTATGAAGAACATAAGTTAATAGGAAGGGAGTTCCACAGAGTCGGAGCTACCACTTCAAAGGAACAGTCACCTTTAGTTTTCAAACGAGTGCGTGGGACCACCAGTAATACCTGGACAGAAGACCTGAGGGACATGTTAGTAGTGTACAGATGGAGCAGGTCAGAGATATAAATCTATATATATATATATATATATATATGTGATATATATTGATACATATAGGTGTCGGAACATGCAATGCTTAATATGTAAGAACAAGAACTTTAAATTGAATCTTAAACTTGATCAGAAGCCGATGTAACAAGGATTAAACAAGTGATGTGCAACATCCTGCTGGACCTGGTCAACAGCCTTGCAGCGGAGTTCTGGACCAGCTGTAGACGGTCCTTGGACGTCTTGCTGAGACAGCATCAATCTGTTAAAGTTTTCTTTGACACAATGTTGTGTTTCCTCCTGCTTACAGTCTGTGTATGCTTGTCTTTTTTTTTAGGTTTCTCACATATTCTGCCTTACTTCTATGTCATATATTTCACCGTCTTGCTGATTCACCGAGAGGCCCGTGATGAGAGACAGTGTAGGGCCAAATACGGACTTGCGTGGGACACATACTGTCGCCGTGTCCCCTACAGGATCTTCCCTTATATCTACTGAACAGGAAAGCAGAAGGGTGGAAGGGACCAACACTGTCTCACAATATCCTTGTGTCTCTTCAAGTCCAAACTTGGCAATAACCTGAAAAGAAATCCATTTTCAGTTAAACAGACTACAAATAACATCTGGTGCTGCTACTGGGAATCTACTGAGCTCCCAATTTTAATCTGCCTTGATTCGTCAGGCTGTGGTTCACTTACAGAATGGTGTATAAGGGATCAATATTTCTAATATATTGAATTTGGAATTTGAAACCTGACATGAGTCTAATATAGGTACACTCAGTCTTTAGACACTTGTCTCTTGTTAAGCTAAAAACATTCCATCATAAAAGGCTAAAGCTATAGTATGTGGCCTTGTGATTTTTTTTTTTTATCTCATAAAAATGAGCATTTTTACCATGCTTGTATTTTTACAATGTCTGCTTTTTTAAGTGTGTGTATCTGTAAAATACATTTAAAATAAACCAAACACTTGATCATGCATCTTAATAGCACTTAATAGACAGACAGTGAATTTCACAATGCTATTGTGTTGATATGGGAGCTCAAATGTTTGTATGAAAATTTAAATCTGTGCCTATTTAAGCCTGTGTAGATGGCAGCTAATAGATTTGTCCATTTTAATAACCTTTTCCACCCTGTTATCACCAGCCTGTTAAAATGGATTCACTTTCCAGCTTTCAGGCCTCAATAGCACAAGTTATCTAATCTCTGGGCTATTCTCTCACAGCTTGAATATGCTCTGTTCCAAATTACTTTGTAGGGACAAAAACTACATTTGCTGCATCGGTACCAGTAAATATCAGTCTGGCTCAGGGTCTCCTAAAAAATAACCACAATCATTCAAGCATTGCTCTTTCTTGAAGCGTTGAATCCCAGTATGTTGATTCACTGTGGAAGGTGGTCGTTTGGTTAATGGACGTGTGCATCACCTTGAATAAAGTTTTTGTTGAATGGGTGCCCACTAAGTAGTACATCTTCCATGATGATCTGTTATTATGGCCATGCAACTAGGTTCACGTGGCATTTTAAATGGAGTTTGTTGCCTTTTTAAACCTATTTAGACCTCTATTCTATTAACAGGCAATGAAAAAACAATAACATTTCCAATTATAAATCACTTTGCATTTACACTGCAATTAATCTCTCACATTGCAGTGAGGTGTGCACATACAGATGACAGAGCTCTCTCCAATGCACACCTTCATTTTATTTTATTTTTACCTTTTAAGCCTATTTACAGTACAGCTTCCCTGGCCTTGCCTACACAGCACTCAAGCTATTCTGCGTTGTTTTCTGTACACTAAGTGCTATTTAGAAATGTGCTTGTATGATGCCATGGTGGCTGAATTATTACGTAATATTCCTAGGGTTTTTGGGATGTGTGTGTATATGTACCATTTGTTTTTTATTTTTCCCTGATTCTGGTCACTTTATTGCTCTTGTACCACTCTATGATTGCGTTAAGAAAAGTGCATGATACAAGGTAATATTGTTATTCTCATATGAGAAATTTGAATGTTAAATTAGTTCAAACTTTATTCTATATTTTGTATGTATTTTGGCAATGTAACCAAATACATTTGATGTAAATCTTTAGTGCATAGCTTTTTGATAATAAATGTCTGTTAAATTCATGCCATTGCCAAATGAGTTGCTATAAAGCTAATTTAGACTATCAGCGCCACAGAACTCTGTATTTTTCAGTAAGGCTATGTTCAGAAGATTGTGGCGTCCGGTGACTTTCCCCCGCAGAAACTCGAGTCAAGATAATTACCGTTTCTGAAGAGTCAATTATGTTTCACATCTATTACAGAGTTAAAAAACAGACAAAAAAACTGGTTGTCTACGGTTGAAGGAGAGCAAAGGTCCTGACTGCATTATTGTCCATCAGCATAGGTAAAAAAAATATGGTTGTATCTACCTTAAAGGTGCTATACTCAAAGTGGAATTGCCTCCACGCGGCTCTCAAAGAAAGTTCCCCAATTCGTGAAATACCTACATTTTTACTTGCTAACATGCACATGCTGCCGGACCGGTTATCAAAACAAAGAATACAGAAACTCACTTATTACAACACACGCAGACAGAGTTTGACCTTTTTCTCTGCTCAGAACAACATTATTATATCTTTACATAGTAAATATTTGTTTGCTGCTATATGAATGATATGAAAATGAAGGACAGCCCCTTTAATCTTCAGTTTAAGGGTCTAAGGGTCCCAAATCAAACAGACCCAGCAGGTGCATGCTGCACGCTAAGGAACTTTTACCCTCAGTGAGGTGATGAGGCTCAGAGGGACTGAGTGGACTGGTTATAGTGGGACGGAGGGACTGAGTGGACTGGCTATAGTGGGACAGAGAGACTGAGTGGACTGGTTATAGTGGGACACAGAGGCTGAGTGGACTGGTTATAGTGGGACAGAGAGACTGAGTGGACTGGTTATAGTGGGACAGAGAGACTGAATGGACTGGTTATTTTGGGACAGAGAGACTGAATGGACTGGTTATAGTGGGACAGAGAGACTGAGTGGACTGGTTATAGTTGGACAGAGACTGAGTGGAATGGTTCTAGTGGGACAGAGAGACTGAGTGGACTGGTTATAGTGGGACAGAGAGACTGAATGGACTGGTTATTTTGGGACAGAGACTGAATGGACTGGTTATAGTGGGACAGAGAGACTGAGTGGACTGGTTCTAGTTGGACAGAGACTGAGTGGACTGGTTCTAGTGGGACAGAGACTGAGTGGACTGGTTCTAGTGGGACAGAGACTGAGTGGACTGGTTCTAGTGGGACAGAGACTGAGTGGACTGGTCATATTAGGCTTTGAGAATGAACAGCGGTGAAGATGGACCTGCAGCACATTGAGGAGGATTTTGCGGTGCATGAGACTCCCATTATGACAGGTGGGTACTCTTTCCAACTCTTTCCAGAGGATATTGTTAACGTTGCTAGGTGATGTAGCATTGTGTGCGTGTGTGTGTGTGTGTACACTACTGTGCAGTTGTTGTTTTTCTTGTGTTTGTGGCAGCAACTACTGTGGAGTTAGTATTGTTCATACATATCTGTGTTGTGTGCCTTTGTGATGTTTTATTCTTCTGTTGATTCCGGTTATTTGAGGCTACCCCAACCTTTTACAAATGTAACACAGTAATGTTTACACATTTTTACCAAGTCATTTTACTTTTATTTGACAAAAATGTACAAAGAACGTAACTTTTACTTGCTTGTACTTTACTTTTACTTTCCATTTGATGCTACTTTATACTTCTACTTCACTACACCTAACAGGGAAATATTATAGGCCTATTTCTAACTGCACTACATTTATTTTTATTTGACAGCTATAGATAGTAGTTACTTTTCAGATAATATTTCATAAATGTTTATATTAGTAAAGTACAATACATTTGCAAAGATTAAATACGACCAAGTCAAATGATCTAATATTTCACACAAAAAAATCCAAGAGAAGGATTGCGAACCACTGGCCTGTACAACCTAACTGTAAATAAAGAGATTAACAAAACTCAACATCAACCAGCTGCAACAGTAAGATGCTACATACACATTAATGCATCAATTTAACAATCTAAGAATGTAATACATCATAATATATCAGTAATCGGACATTCTGCAGAATGCATACTTCTACTTTTACATTGTTCTATTGGTACTTGTACTTAAGTGAAGGAACACAAAGCGCTGAACTGTTGCTCCTCATCTGTGTTTAGTGAATATAATGAAAAATGTGGACTCAGTTTGAAACTGATCTGATATTCAGACAATCAGTTTGTGTTTTTACTGAGAAGTATTTTACTGAGAAGAGTTTTTACTTGCTGTTGTCCAAAGTTATAAAGATCTTTGCAATCAGTATTACTGTAGTCTGTGATTAGGGTTAAAAGTAGAGCAAAAGGAGAAATAAAAGTCTCAGGGCCTTATTAATTAAAAAAGTATACTAGGATTTGATTTGAAAGTTACATCTTATAATGAGTTGTCAGCAGATCTGTTGATTAAAAAGACCATCACACCTGTGCTTAAACTTAAAAGTGCCTCAGGAATTTGACCAATCTGATCAAAAACACCAGCATGACTTCACACAAATGGGCTTTTATTCATTGATTAAAAAAAAAAAAAAACACTGATTTGGTTTTTCATTTTTAGCAATAACACATAATTGAAGGACTTTTCTCATTTGTTTAAAAGAGTAATTTGCACATAATTGAAAAAGAAAATAAAATTCATGATTTTTATAAACAAGGCATTTAATTAAAACTGGCCATCGGGTTTAGTTACAGATGAAAGCGATGGATATTTTTATAGATGAGACAGCAGCTGACAGTCGGAGTGAGTCACGCTCAAGACGATTCACGATCCAAATAAAAACAAAAGTGCGAACAGGTTTGACACATTCTTAGACACAAACATATCACATTGATATGAAAGCCCATCCGCTCCTTCATCATTCTTAGAATGAACAAAAAGCAAACACAACCTCTTAATTTTGTAACGACAAAAATAAAAAATAAACAGAATATAATTTACAAATTACATCTCTGCTTTTAATAAAATAACCCTCTTTTGAGTTACTATGCTTTCACTTTTCAGTTTCTCAAGTCTTGTTACTGTCATTGTCCTAATATTCAATATGTTTTTCTGCTCTTCCTATGTATGCATTTCTACACAGTCATAATACTATATGCAACATCCCAGAGTGTCTTGCATAACAATGGATGAGTGAATGTGTGCATGCATGCACCTCTGCGTGTGCGTGCACTTGCCAATTGTGTATGCCAATCGTGACGTTTCAGGCCTATCAGTTGTGGCCAGTTTCCATGGTAACATCGCTCTGAGAGCACAGACGTAGGAGAGAGGGGAGCGGAGTTTGAACAATTATGGTGGTGGAGGGTGCTGAAAAAGGAAGAGCCCGCAAAGATAAGGGTGAAACAGTGTGAACCGTGGGATGAGACAGAACGAGAAACAGATGCATGTGTTGTGAGGGAGCGAGCAGTCCAGTGTGTGCGTGTTGCTGTGTGTATCCTAGGATAAGCAGGTGTCATGCATAGAAGCGTTGGGGTTGTCATGACTACATACACACACCTGTTTTATGTGTATCAGGATGGAATATGACTTAAAAAAATGCATTGTGCAAAAAAAAAGCAGTGCTGCCAGGCATGTGTACCACCTTTTTCTGTGTTTTGAGTGAGAGCCTCACAGTGAGTCAACAGAAATCTCTAATACAATTTAGTTTCCATGGTGACAGAGGATGGACTGGGCATGGTGTGTTCTTTTCAAACCAAGGGAAAACGGCAGCTCGAAGAGTCGTCGTTGCTCTGTTTTCTGTCTGAATCATTATTTAGACAAGAGTCAACCTGGCAAACCTTTCAGCCCTTACAGCCCAGGGCTGCTTTAGAGACATACTCAGCATGTTCTGCTGTGTCTCTTTTTTTCTTTTTGAAAACAGGAGAAAGAAAACGTTGCCGAGCCTTAAAAACGTCAGACAATGTTTAATGTAATACAGCTGTTGCAGTGACATTTTCATCAGCAATCTTTAGCCACGGAGGTGTACGTGTGTCACCTTTGTTTTGTTATGCAATCGTGCAATTATGCAGTTATGTAAAGAGGCATCCATGTGTTCCATAATTTGATGTGTTAGTATTCCGGAGATGCAGACATTAATGAAAGGCTATCATCCTCTCTTTGCCGCTTCTCCAGTTGAAGCTCTTTTCACATCAGCAAAGCATTTTCAGGGAATTCAGTTATTTTGGTGCTTTTTAGGAGCTTGTTATAAATGCAGCTGTTTTTCCACAGCTTTCAATGTGGTGGTTTGTCTCTTATACTCCATCTAATGCATTACTCAGTATCCTCACTTACAAATTCACCATCCCCCAGTACATCTCTGGTGTTGGCAGTGCATCACGTCTGCAAATCTACCCACAGGTTGCTAAAATACTGACCGTCAACATACAGGAATTAAGAAACTTGGAGATGATCTTTTTGGCATTACTGTTTTATTAGAATATGGCATGAGAATTGCTGTTTATTAACTGTACATCATTGTGTAACCTAATAAATATAAAGTAATCCACCAAATTTACTGTAGCGTACATTGATGATAAATGTATAAAAGACAGATACAAATAGATATACTCAAATACAATTTTCTAAAATGCTTTGTTTAGAGCAACTACATAATGACATTCATCCAAGCTGTATTTCTGCTCCTTTCCTCGTCTTCCTGTGCTTTAATAGTGATTGTCCACACTCAACACACTCGCATTGTTGGCAGAGTTCTGAGGTCTCAGTGTCCTGTGATTACTTTTATTGAAAGACCTTTTGGCACAGCATGTATTGTATTGTCTACCGTGTGTCTTCAAGAACACTAACAGACTATTAAAGTTGCTTCAGTCAAGTAAATGTTGCAATTTGGTTGAAATTCAAATCACACAAGCGGTTTGAGTTGCTCCCTTCAATCATTAGTGCCAGAGTGACATGAAGTGTGTGTGTGTGTGTGTGTGTGTTTCAATTGGTGTACTTTACATATGTAATGGACTGTATGAATCAGTCACTACAGATGAATTTTGAACATTATTTTGATTGGGAATAAAACTCTTATTCAAAAGATAATCCTAGTGATATTCTATATTCTATAACAAACACCGTCCTGCTGCTGTAAATTCTCACGATTGCAGAAACATGTATCAATCCCCACCTGAAAATAGTCCCCAAGAAATGTTCTATTTAATCTTCTTTAAGTGACATTTCCACAAAAAAAAACTACAGTGCCCAGCTGTTTGAGGAAATGATTTAACCTTTAAGATTACACAGTATACTTGTAACCTGTTTTTTACGCTGTAGTAGAAACAGATTGGAGCTGAGTGCCACAGACAGAATAGGGAAGTCCAGAATATGAACATATTGTTGGTTTTAGTCATTTCATGGGATTTATTGACACTAACTAAAAATAGAATAATGTCATCCTGTTGCTATTTGATTCATGTTGGTATCCATAGTTGCTTCCGATTGAAATATAGTTAAAGCTATTCATTAATATGCAAACAAATAGGGGCGTAGCATATTATTCTGGGCCCTGTAGTAAGGCATTCTCTATTCTAGCTTCTTTTTGGGGCCTTTCCCCCCCCCCCTGCTAACATACACAAAATGTACAGCTAAATTATTTGTGTAGTTATAGCAATAATCTTAAGTATTCTGTGTTCTCTATTTAAGTTTCCAGAAGGATTTTTGCCTGTTGAAGAATAAAAACATTCTTAATACCAGTGAGAAAACTAGTGTTAAATCTTTGTGTTTTAGTTGGAAATCTTTTGAAATAATTAGAAGCTACTTCAATAGGCTTCAATAAGACCTTATTGTCCTAAGCGAGTCCCACAGTTTATATACCAGATGTGTCATTACTACAATTTATTACATGTAAAGCCGGTGTATGACGAACATCACAGTTTGTTCTCTTTGTTTGTTTTTCTATTGATGTTAAAATCACACGTTATCTTCTAATAGATCAAACTAATGAACACATGATAGTAAAGGCAACACCAGCTGAGGACAGGCTTTGCTGTTACAGGTCTTGGTCATCAGCAACATTAACGTCTTACGCCTGTCCCTTCTAAAACTGTATGATAGTAGATGTGTTAAGATGACGTTCATGTTTTTACACTTCTGGAATAACGGAAACGTTGTCATAGAGTCATTATTGTATCATCTGCCACTTGTGTCCCACTCACTAATACATACACTGAATACCATATCACATTGATAGTTTGCAGTTTTTAATTGCTTTTTGTACATGAAATGTCTATATTCTACCTCGGATCAGAGAAAAGGTTTCTGTGCTAAAATTACAATAGTATAGATGCAGATGAGCAAGAGTAAACTGGAAATAGGAATAAGGCGCTCCCTGCACACTAAAAATCAACAGAAATAAGTTTCTTTCTATTTTTATCAAGAAACAAGCATTGTAACAAACTGAAATGTGTTACAGTAAGTGAAGAAAAAGACATGACAGTGCCTTTGCACGTACATGAAGATACTGCCTCGTCACTTTTCTTTTCACTTGTCCTATTTTACTTTTAATTTGGCACAATGTTTTTCCAGACATAGACTTTTGGCATTAAATGTCTGAGCATGATGTTCTTTGAAAAGCATGAACCTAGCAGGAAATACGCCCTTACAGCTATGGACATACTTATTTTGAACACATGTTACAAGCACTGACCCTTGCAGTCAAACTTATGATTAATTCCTTGAGTGGAATTTGACTTTTGGCAGAGGCTGGCGTCAAGGAGATGTTTTGTTGGTCTATGCTTTATCTCTATCCTGGTTAAACGTGCACACCCCAAACTGTTATTCCCCTGCCAGGCCTTCTGCATTTCTTACAGTGTAAAGTCCTTCTGTACAATTTAACCTGTTTCTTCCAGTTGTATGTACCTGTACCACAATCAAATCATTAGTTTGATATTCGAGGTGTCTATCATCCTAAATACATGGAATGATACCAAAATAATCCTCAAAGTCAAAGAATACAGACATATTTTGTTGTTTTCCAGCCCCTAAGTGTTTGGAGATTCACAGTGAGTTGAGCGACTGGATCAGCAAGCGCAGCATGGGAAAGCTCCAGCCCTTCAGAAATATATTGTTAATTTATATCATGGGTCAAAGGCAACACACCTGCTGCGTCCTCTTTTTGTTTCGTTTCAATCCTTCAAAACTGTGTCCAGTTGTCTGACAAGCAGTCTAAGGTCGAAGCGATGTAATCGAGTGGAGGCCTTTACATTCACATTATCACACAGATTGGTCTTCTTGTTTTGTCCAGGGTTAGGTTGTTGAAAACCCAAGCCAGTGATGGGAAGGATACATAAGGAGAGGAAGCGTTGATGTCTCCATTTATTCCACATACTTCCTTGTATTCTTCCAGACATCCTGTCTGTTAGAAGCTCACCAAGGCATAGACCATACTTTGGCAGGAAATAGACCGTGGCAACAGATGGAAACATAGGCAGAAAATATGAATTTTGCTGCTATTTAGCTACTAAGTTAATACAACATTGCAACAAATCTGAAAGGTAGCCAATCAACAGTGTATTGAAAAGAGTGTGATTATGTACTAACCTGTAGAGATAATAGAAGAAAGAGAGCAGATAAAAACCCAGCTTACACCAGGACTCCTTCTGGCAGTAATTGAGAATGTCGGCGTTCATCACACTGACGGGATCATACATGACCTCTGACCCGTCAGCTGGCCGATGAAGAAACCTGAAAATACAAAGTAGTTTGACTGCCGCTCAGGTTGGATCAACACAAGCTTGTCAGACATTTGGTCTGGGACTGTACCTCCACAGATGGTAGAAGAGCAGCGGGATATTTAGGCCAAGTGTGACCCACTCTCCAGCACACATGAACATCAGGCAGAAGAGCCCGTGGATGGAGTACTCCGGTACCACCAACTAACCAGAACAGACAAAGGAAATGAGGTAATAGGTCTGCATATAATCAGAGCAATCTGTATTCACACTTCAATAACTGCTGGGAAAACACTAAAAAACACTCATGGTTCGCATGTTGTGATATAACTACAATCTACAAAACTAAAATCTCACTGCGAGGCAACCACTTTCACACAGAAGGTGTTAATGTTACTCATGGGCCGCTGCTGTTACGAGTGCAAATATAGTTTCATACACATGTAGATTAGTTTTTAGATGTTAGTAGAAATTGATGTAGTTTGACATAGATTGGTCAGCTTGCTTCCAGACCTCTCGATCAACCTACTGTGAGCAGTGATATATCATCTCCTGTTAAGTTGCAAAAAAGTCACTTATTTGCACATCCAGCTGATACAGAGCAACGTTACCATTCATTGTTAGTCAGCCATTCGGCCATCTGATGGGTGTTTGTCAGATATTCCCTCTTCTTTTAGCTCTGGTTTTGGTCTCCACCTAGCCTACTCCTGTTTGGTTGATGCTAGAATGGATGGTCCAGAGGCATGACCTGCCTCTGAATGGCTACTTGTTGCCTTCGTTGGTTGGGTTGGTTAGGTTAGGCATAAAAAGTAAGATTGGTTAAGGTTAGAGTAAGAATATCAGGGTTAGCCAATCAGATTAGGGCAGGTTTTGGCTTCACCCATCCCTTCCGGCCCGTCCATCCTAGCATCTGGCTGTTTAGCGGCTAAATGCTCCACTAGTTCCAGAGTTGCTAACTTTGTCTGTCTGCAGTTTGGTGCTTAAACATACACATTGCTGTTTGTAGCTGCTTTAAAGAACTTAAACTTAAAGAAAAATAATCAGCATAATTTTTTTTTTGTTGACTCTGCAACCTTTAACTGTTTCAATAAACTGTTAACAGCTTATCTTTCACTGACAATATTGTTGATGGGACAGATATGTCACCACTTATTGGTTGGGGCAAATAACCTTCTGGTCTGGGCTGGCAGAAACACAATATCAGACTGAATAATGAAGTGAAAACAAAAAGGCCAAATAGTAAATTAGTCTGATTACCAGGCTAGATTAATCTTTTTTTAATGCATCACGCTCCACATTGCTGAGCCTTTTCATGGTTTTAGCTAAATAAATTTCCTGTTGAAGATGTAATTTCCCTGCATGTTGACTCCCTGTGCAACAATTAAAGGTGTTTGAAATTATATTTTCCCAACAGCAAAGATATTAAACAAATATGTGTCATCTAATGTCTTTCTCAACTAGTGGTAGAATGAGTATGTATCAGTAACACTTGTATTCCTTCAGTGCACCCCTGTAGAAAATAATCAATCAATCAGTCAATAGTAAACATATGTGAATCAGTAGATAAATACAGGAAAACATCTAATAACCATTTTCCAAATGTTGATCCCAGAGCTAGACTTATATATTATTATATTTATTTATTGATATAATAGCTTGAGTTTATTTAAAGTCCTATGTTTTACCTAATGCTGTTAAACATTTTCCAACACATGCATGTTCAAAATGGCCTTCACAGCATGCCACATTTAGTGTAGAGATATTCATCTCTCTTTCTGAAAGCCTTGAAATGTGAAAAAGAAAAATCACAACACACAACACCTACTGCTCTTGACGGAATAACTGTTCTCCATCTCTGTGTCTGTGTCTGCGGAGCGGTGATGGTGGGTTGTGGGGATGGGCTGCATGTGAAATGAATCTGTGTGCGTCATGGTCCCCACAATAGAAAGCCAAATAATCATGGTTGTCTGAAGCCCCTCAGTCACCCACCGGCAGCAGGTGAAAACAAACTATTACTCACTTTACGGAGAAGGTTGCAGATTCTTTCAATGTTTAGAATCCTTTCCC
Source organism: Percina caprodes (assembly GCA_013375575.1). Classification (NCBI taxonomy): domain Eukaryota; kingdom Metazoa; phylum Chordata; class Actinopteri; order Perciformes; family Percidae; genus Percina; species Percina caprodes. The sequence continues at coordinate 849,572 of JABXJD010000187.1, read as the reverse complement.
TCTGTGGACACAAAGAAAGTCTGATTAAGAGTATGCGTATTTCTTCATCTTTGAAAAGAAAACTTATGGCTGAGATAATAGATGCTTTCAAGCTTCAGAAAATTCAGTTCGCAGCTGACAAATTTTGACACATTTCAATGCTGCATCAATGAAATGCAAAAACTACACACGGTGAGCGATTTGAAACACAAAGAGGTTACTGCTTAAATTTGAATAATTTGGCTAAGGTAAAAGATGAATCTGTACAAGGTCATAGAACTCTGATCCAACAGAAAATATACTACATTTAATGAATAATAAATGACTGACTAACCAACTTTATTTTCTATCTCAAACTCTAAAGTTGTTTTCCATTATATAGTTAAAATGGAACCAAACTGTTGGTCAGTAGTTTTAATGTATTAATTTATTTGACAGGGACAGTGTACATTAATTAACATTGCTGTAAATGCACCAGAATTAACCAAAGGCTATTTTTCATTCGTTGTCCCTGGACAGATCTTAAAATTGCCTAAAAAACAACAATAAGAAGATTACAGTCGACAATACAAAAATTAAAAGTAGTAAAACTGACAAAGACAATAGCCACATTTGAAGCAATAAGCACAGTGATGGTTGCTGCAGGTTTGGGTTTTAGAGTTGAGTCACCTGTGAGCCATGAGAGAGGACTCAATGATCAGTTTTAGAAATGAAAGCCATTCATCTTCTACAAGCCAGCAGCTAATGGCCTCTCATTGATTAGCAAACCAGGCAAATGTGAAGTTTTTGCTGTTGTTGTTGTTGCATCCACCTTGATTAATGTGTCAATCCCCAGACTAATGCTCTCTACACACTTAAAGAACAAAACTGTTCAATGTATCATTACATATCGTTGTGTGTGGGGACTTTTCCATTTTCAACATGGGCAGGGCCGGCCATAAGACACTAGGTAAACAAATGTACAACAGACAACACAACCATTTATTTTGCTTCCTTTATTTATGGAAACACAAATATGTCGAGTAGATAAGCAGCATGGATGAGCTATATATGTTTTGCTGTGTAAATCATACTGGTGTTTGTTTCCTCTGTCTTTAATGAAGCTTCAGCTGTAAAGGCTCTCATTTTGTGACATATTGAGGCATCTGTCTTAGTTGCAGGAGGATGACTTCCAGTATTGAGGCCCCTGTCATGTCTGTTCCCTTTAGCGCAAGCCACAAGCTGAACCTTTTATGAATCTGTAAACATAACTCGAAACTCCCCCGGCGACCTGAAAGTGGATTTTGCCCTGAATCTACAACGTCCAGCCTTCAAGCCAGACACTGGCTCTACAGCATTGCTGTCTAATTGCAGTTGTTGGTTATTTTGGTCTATGACATTTCCTTTCTTTTGCTTGCTTTGTGCACTGCATCCTTCGATGACTCTGAGCTTAAAAATGTAATGCGCCCAGCGCTCACCCTGCCAGCTACAACTACTGTGCATTTTACGGTTTAATTCCCCTTATAAATGGTTGTCCTGCAGTAACTCTTCTAAGATTTTTACAGCCTGGAGCCTCACTGAGATGCCCTAATTAACGTCAGGTCATCCACTTCACTATGAATTTTTAATTGTTCCAACAAAGGAAACACGACTGAAGACATTAATCAAATGCAGAAGGAACATTTCACAATATACAGAACAAATAAAAGAAATGCAGTGCAAACAGTAAGTATCAAGTAGTATAATGATTACTTATCAAATAGCAGGTAAGTATAAAAGAATTGGTTTCACTGGCAAAATGTTACTTTTGTGATTTGCTATTTGATGGAGAGATTTGGTACTGGCACTGCTCTTTTTAAGGTATTTCAAGCAGAAATAATTATAATCCAGTGACTTTTGATCAAACAGCCAACCGTGTTCTTTTATTCACAGCTTTTGTCCTTGTTTTTGCCAACAACAGGAGATAAGTGAATACACCTTGCTTTCAGCTAACATCCGAGATTTATTTTCCAAGGCTGTTGCCATGTATGTTTTGTTCAATTTGTGCAGTTTATTGACTTTGAGAGACAGTGGTAGCATTTCAGCCTAGCAAATCATGTTCTTTCTGAACACATCTGGCATGTTGACAAGTATAGGTTGTTAGTTATAGATAATTAAAAAACACCTGCCCAATGAAATGCAATTCAATACAGTAGCCTTGAAACAAATCCTGCTACTTGTATGTATGTACATATGGTCAGTATGTGTTAGCTCACCCGGGGGGGCAAATAACACATCCACTTTGAACTGATTATTCACATCAGTATTATTTCAGAGCTACCGTTTTCGGGTGCATTATATTTCAATTGTGTTATTTTGTCCAGAACTCCTGTAGCTGGCGGGCCTCCACACTCCCACAGTCTGCTTTCACAGTTTCCTCTCCCACTCCTCATCACTCTCACTTTGTAGTTCACATGCAGGTTCACATGATTGCTGGAACATTAGCTAACTTGTGAAAAAGACATTCACAGCTGCTGGTCACAGTCATTAGTGACTCATGATGATGTTTTTTTATTTGCAAAAAGATTCAGACAGAGACTTTCAAATGTTACTTTTTAGTGAATAAGTTTGTTCTTATACAGTGAGGGTAAATCCTATGTGCCCTTTTTTTGTGGCGACAGCACAGTATCTCATTGTATAAACGCTGGCTTCATTTGCATCAATCTCTTTAAACAAGCCGCCATATTTATGGAAGTTGATTGCTTCAAACTGCATACAAATGAGCGTTCAATGTAATCATTGCCTGGGTGCTACTGTTGCAATCACCTGGCGAGCTTGGAAAAGTATGAACTGTTTGATGTTGGCTGAATACAGCTGAATAAAACATTTGAAAATGTTCATTCTAAAAGCACAAAACCTTCATTTACATGAAATGATGGCTTGCTTTTACTGTATGATCTCATGAAAGGTTTTTCTTTATAAGCTCGGGAAATTTGTTATATTGACTGATAACTTTAGGCTTGTTATGGAGTGGAACCCTCAATTTGTTTTCAGCATTTATGTGTAGATCACTGAAGGTCGTTTTTGGAAGTGAAGAGAAGGGCTTTCTGTGTGCACACGAGGATTGGAACATTCTTGAAAGAAGAGTAACAGCAGGGCTCTTACCGCTCTGGTGGGATTGCTCTGATCAATGGGGTTTTTGAAGTCTGTGCGAAGCTCATCAAATGCAATGATCTGAAAAATAAAAGACATGTGAGATTGTTTTCAATTAGCCTTGTTACCTTTAGCATTAATAAATGCACACACTAACTGTTTATGGAGAAAAGACATAGTTGCTATCCTTTCAACACCACAATCGTTGAAGTTGTCTCTTGTCTCAGCCTATTGTACAATGCTGTTGTAACTATGCAACTGTTTACTGTACTGCACACCCGCTACATCTCGTACAGCTGCAGTCACATTGTTCACTTTGATTGAGTGTGCATGGTGATCAAATGTGTACAGCCTTGCTTTCTTTTTACACTGTGCACAATATGAGCTCTGACATGCGTCATTATGTAGTTTCTTACTATGTAAAGAGCTAAAATTCTGATTTAAATTCTCCCTGTATTGTTACACTACAGGTTTATTTTTTCTAAAAATTTCCTCTAAAAAGATACACCACCAGCCTCTTTTAATTAATCCTGATAATAAACTTTACATTAGAAACTATAAAATATCAATTAGGACATAGGCAGGTGTCAAAGGAACTTATTTTGTAATGACAATTAACATGTATGTATTCTTAATCTGGCAGGATCAAAACAATCACTTCACATTTAAAGTTATGTGTGGAAAAAGTTAGTTATTTTTGAAATGCAACACTTAAAATGTATGCTTTGTTGAGATATTTAAGAGGGTTATGGTCTACTGGAGGCCTGTATAAAATCACAGTTTTGTTTTGTTTTCCTTTTTAGAAAAGAAACGTCAAAATTGATCGAACTGAGCTCACTGTAGAGAAAATAATTCAATTCAATTCAATTTTATTTCTATAGCGCCAAATCACAACAACAGTTATCTCGTTGTGCTTTTCATAAAAGAGCAGGTCTAGACCGTACTCTGTGATGTTATTTACAGAAACTCAACAATAATGTCATTGTTTTATTAAGTTATGGTGTACACTCTCTAACTGCTCTCTAACTGGGAGGTGAGTATTATGGGAGATCATTTTTCTCACCAGCTCCCTGATTAATAGCTCTAAAAAAAATACTAATAATTCTCGGTGTAAAGGCCACCTGCTACGTGCTTATCATAATTTCAGCTTTTTAACAGTGAAGCTTATCTTTGACTGTCCATTGAAAAGCAGACATTTGTAGTTAAGTGAGCATCTGATTTGCGTCGTCAATAATGACTGATAACATGAAAACGTCTGTTTGAAATAGAAAGAGTCCTGGTGGTAATTTCCCCATATAAGGTCATACGGCTCTCCCTCGTCTTCCCCTCACACTGTTGTAAACAGATGCAGTTTCCATGGCGACATGGTGAGCCCCTCAGTGGGTTCTGTGGTTACTATAGCAGTGAACAAACGTTGTGATTGGTTGAGAGTCGCAGAGAATGGGGGTGCTGTACCCATGGGTAGAGGCAGACTGGGGGAAGGGGTGAACATAATCATAGTTTGATACGCGTTTGCATCTCATGGTTGAATGCTGAGCCAGACACACGCTTCTCCCGGTCTTATTCTCACACACACAGACACACTGACTGACTCATATGTAGTCTCACCCACTTAGTCAATTGGTAAGTTAGTCATTTCAAGTCTTATGTTCATAATGATGTGTATTGTATTATCCCTGCCTCAATGAATCAAATGTTAAAGCTGAGATATGAGCTTTGTATGAGCTGAGTTTGTTGAGTCTGCACTTGTGTAAACCAGCAAGCCGAGTGCACCTGTGTCTGGCGACATCTGTGCAAATTGCACTCAAAATGCCGCAGGCAGACAGATTCACAACAAACTGGGAGTGAGATTTATGATCATTGTGTTTTGCCGCCTCCCTGTACTCATATCGTGCAGTTTGCTGAAGCCCGATCCCCTTGTTTGAGGAACTGTTCATTGTCAGGTCTCTGGGATCAGAGGTTGATATACTGTGGAGGAATGGAGCTGCTTGGAATCTGTCGTTTTTGCTCTACTGTATGTGTCATGGCCAGATGAGTTATTTTAGTGATAAACCAGCATGTAAACAAGTCACTTGGACACTATATGGAAATAAAATGAAAACACACACAAATAAATTGCAGTAATAAGTTAACAAGTTATGTGTTTTTCAGGCTCATATGCATCTCTTGCAACCCTGTGGTCTGTTTGAACCATGGGGTGTATGTATGTCTTTGCAGCTAGGTGTTAGACATTAAAGGGAACAAAGTGTTGTTTTGTGGCTTTTAAGAGGCAATTCAAAACGTCAGTCACATGTAGGTAGTCTGCAATTACACTGATGTTCAGCTGACACATTTATGCATGCCATTACCTCAAGAGTACCTGAGAGAGGTGTGCGCCGTGTTCGTGTCAGTGTTGTAGAGCTGTGTGTAGGTGGATGTGTTTGTCTGCCTGCGTGGGACGGAGTGTGGACGTTCACAGGCCCAGCATTTAGTTTCAGTGTGTGCACAGTGCTACTCACCTGCCATATGACAAAAAAGATGAGAGCAGCGCACAGCACCAAGGTGAGCATGTAGCAGAAGGCCGCAAAGGTGAATGCCACGGCAGAGTCCGCCAGCCTGACGACGAGATGGGTCGAGAGAGAGAGAGGGGATTTCTCCCCTGCTCTCTTTCTCTATCTGGCGATTGCCCTCCCTCCTTTTAGTGGAGGTTATTGTCTGTTTTCCCCCTCTGATGCGAGGAGGAGTCTGTGTTGTCCAGGTAGGTAGAGCACTCAGTTTTGGTAACAATCAATAACCAGCTTAGCTTCCCGATCTTCCACTCATGTCTTTGTTTCTTTATGTGTGACAGCAGCACGACCACTGAGTTAATGCTTTGATTTAGGAAGCACTTGTTTGTCTGGTCACAACCACAGTTGTCTCTCGTTGGCTTGATGCTCTTTTTTAGTGTCTAACAGGCAAGATGTCTGTCTCCTTTACCTCCTCCTCCATGTAGTTTCTTTTTAGACAAAGCCTACACATTTTGATTTTCTCACAGCAACGCATGCCTCAAAGTGTCTGAGTGACACGCTGACAGCAGAAGCACAGGATTCTTGTCGATACTAAAAACACTGAGGATTATGGTCTAAAATGGTTATGGCTTGTGATACTTCAGTAGTTTGTCGTATGGCTTTCAGTTAATCTGTTGCTCTAAATCAAGAACACCATTAATGACGCATATATCTAAATCACACTTAACACAGTTGTAAACAACTCTTTACAGATTATCTGTGAGTTATAATTTACAGAGACAGTCTCTTGGTATATTACTTATTTTGGGGAAATAATTAATCCCACATCAATTTGATTGTTTGCTAAATACACAAGGTATTGCTTTGCACATTAGACAGTTAGTTTATATTCTGACAAAGCAAATTGCAGGGGATTTCTCAATGAAATAATATAGTATAAAATAATAAGTATAAACCAAAGAGGCAGCAAATATTGGAATCAGGTTTCAAATGAAACAGCTATTTAACATTAGAATGCCAATATCACACATCCAAGAGGACGTATATTACAAATACAAGATCAGAGTACAAAAAATAAGATAGTTTGAGTTAGAATGGATAAATATCTTGACTAATCTTAATATCGAGGAGAGAATACCTGTGTCTGGTTGGAGACGTGTCTGCCACCGAACAGTCCAATCTGTCCTTGTCTCTGTCAATTTGGGTCGGCACCATGTCACAATTCTCTGCTCTGCATCTTTCCCTCAGACGCATCCCTCAGATTTCTCCAAAATCATTGAGATTTGTCTATGCTGACGTGCAGGGTAATAAATTCTCGGGTGGGGGGGAAGGGGGAGAATTTAACCAGAAACCTGCAGAATCTACATCTTGAGTCGCATTTACTCTGACTTAGAAATGTCTTCTCTTCACAAGCAAAAATCTCCACAACCTTCTGAAGTCATAAGTTAATTAGTCCACCTTTATCTACACCCTTTCTCAATTGCCTTTCTTTCTTTATTTCTTTCTTTCTTTCTTCTAAAGTCCTTTTTCTACTACTACTTTTTGAAAACAGACCTGCATGTGTTTCCTGAGTCTACTGTCTCTGTCTCTACCTCTATTTCTTAGACTGCGAGAGAAATATTTCTATCACGCTTGATGTTATAACGGTCAACCAATAGCATTGCTCTGTCTTCCTCCCTCTCTCTTAGTTGCTCTCTCTGCTCTCTCTCTCTCTCTCCTCCTTCTCTGTCTGTCAGTCCCTCTCTCTTGCTTTTTCCCATTTCCATAATCCCTTGTTCCTTAGGGAGTGATGAGGGGGCAGGGCAGGCTGCAAATGTTTTCTCTTTTGTCTGCAGCTTTCTCTCTTTCCATTTCTCCTCCTCCCTCTTTCACCAGAGCCTTCACTCAATTGCTCAATTTCACCATGTACATTATTTCTTTGACAAATGTCAAAGTCTGTGAGGATCACCTACATCCCAAAAACAACACACAGCATTTGTGAAAGTACTTCATCACTCTATTATAGTCATTGTTCTCTGCTGTTAATTAAATGTAGCAGTCAGGACAGGAGTGATGTGATGATGTAATGCGGTAGTTTCCAACCTTTTTTTGTCTGACACGCCCACTGCTGAGCTGAGACGATTATGTACAAAATATCTTCTTATGAATGGATTATAATCAGCAAAAGTTGGACTCGCTCATGTGCTCGATCCAGACAGGGAGAAGCATTTGATCAGTTTTGTAGGAGACAGGAAACAGACCATCTCTAGGTCCTGTCAGCTCCGGCATTTCTCCTCCTTCAGTAGTACAAAATACTAGCTTGTTAGCCAACCAGCTGCGGGCACTTGGAGTTATACCGTCATTACCCAGATTGCCCAAATTATCACAAATCTTTAATTGCTGATAAGCATAGCGACCCGTTTAGAGCAACAACCTCTCATCTCCTTTTTGGCTACTAGGGGGCAGCAGAAACAAGCCGTAAACACAAAACTGACATTTTATCACTTTTTTGACTCAGGGCCGGCGACAGCATGGCCGGAGGCATTATGTTTTGGGGTTGTCCGTCCATCCGTCTATATCTATCTGTCCCACTCTTGTGAATGCAATATCTCAGGAATCCCTGAAGGGAATTTATTCAAATTCGGCACAAACATCCACTTGGACAAAATGAACAGCTTCCAAGACTTACAGAGAAGGCCTTTTATTTTACTACAAGGGATACATTACAGAACTAGTTCGGCTACACCCCAGGGCTGAGTCGGCTAATTGGACAGCTGTAGCCAACGGCAGCTAACCACAGTTAGCGGTCGCTTTAGCAACAAGTAAAGTTGGTCTAAAGCTATTGTATTGTCCAAAACATGTTAAATCATCGCATTCATTGTCGTCAAACTGGTCTTAGGTCAAGGAAAACTATTCACGACACAATTGTAATTGTCTTATGACAGCCAATGTTAGAAACAACCACTTAATGACAGCTTATGTTAACACATAAAGCCAAATAGCTTCTCAAAGTTTGATAATTAGGCCTGCCATGACATTTATATGACAGGTTATGTTGTCTTGCTTAATGTCAAGTTGTCATAACACAGAGATGGTTGTCTTCGTTAATACCAAGTTGTCATAACACAAACATCTCAAACAATACCAACTTAGCATTAAAACAGAAATAATTTACAGAATGACAACATTCAAAAAGACTACTTCATGTTCATGACAGGTGCCATGTCATAGTTATAGTTATGATGGTGTCATGTTAGTTTTATGCAAACCCCTTCAAATAAAGTGTTACCCAATGTGAATTGACACATTATAAAAAAAAATAAAGTATAAAAAAAATGAAACAATGTTATGCTGCGTGTGTCCTACTGTGTCTTACTGGATACATTGCTGATCTACACAGGATTATGATTGTGTACACATGGTGTCTGGTTCCATACATCTGAATTGCTGCCCACATTTTAAAGTGAAAAAAGACCTGGCAATTTATTTGGATTGTCATGCTTGTATATACAGCACATTATGTAGCTCTACATATGGCTGGTGGCTTGTCATGTAAATATGGTGTGACAAATGTGATTTGGGTTACAGCACACAGCAGTGAATGGGTGGTATTCAGCGATCTGGGTTGGTATGTTAGCTTTCAACTGGTTAAGCAGAGGTTGCTGGTCTATTTTGGTTTACTGTGTTATCTGTGGTCAGGGATTTCCTGCAGTCTGGTCACACTGTAGCGATGTCATTTTTTATGTTGATGACTTTCTCACTGTATCATTCCTAAAGCAATTTGCATTGTTAAATTGTTAAAACCATAAAATAACAGGTAATGAGAAACACACAAGTTTGGATGAAGTAATCCACTTGAAGCAGCTCCACAGTCTCCTCTGTGTCACAGTGAGACACCTAACATAGTGTGCTCATCAGTTTCTTAGGTTAGTACTACAGATGTAACTGCAGTTAGATGAAGGCTGCCAGACAGCCTTGGGCTGAAAACTTTGGCTCCTTCTTGATCCTGTAGTTCAGAAATTAGCACAACATGAGTGTGTCTGGACCAAAACCACCATAACTAGTCCAAAAAAGGTTAGTCCTCTGGCTTCAGAGTGAACACTTTCTCTCTCATTAAAACTACCTTACTTGATGTTCAGCCATGTAATATTATTAACTACAGTAAAGCACTTAAAATGCATTTTGCAAGTGTTTGCGACTTTGGCAAGTTATTGTCAAATTGGACTCTGGCTTAGACACTGGTATGGCTGAGGGAAACCAAAGGACCATCTGCAATTGTTAGTCCCATCATGGCTATTGCTATCAGTATGAAACCCACTTTGGTGTTTAGAAATATAAGCCTTCTCCACTCTACATTGTTACTGTCTATAAAAAGTAATCAGCCCCACTTGGACTGTTTTACATTTTATTGTTGGAAATGTAAAAGATTAATGTTAAGGATGAATGTGTTCTTGTAAACCACATATACACTTTAAAATGTGTTACGGTTATTCTGTAGTTAGAGATTAAAGAAATATAAGGATACATTTTTTGGAAAAAATAAGGTTAAACAATGAGGTTGTGAGAATACAGAATTTGCTCCTTTGTTTTGAAAAGATTGAGATATTTTTTTTATATTTATACTTATTTGTAATACAGTACATTTTGTATTTATATTTATTTATATAGTTTCTCTATTTTGTAAAAAATTACGAAAAAGTGTTTAACCCTTGTATGGTATTCGGGTCAAATTGACCCATTTCAAATTTTTACAAGAAGAAAAATGGTAGGTCCTACAATCACATTTTATGTACCTTACTTTACCTTATTTTTTGTGATAAACGTGTATTCCTGACTTAATTCAAAAATGATTCTGGATATGACCACTTATGTTTTTTCCATAGTAGATTTTTAACATGAATTATAACCTTATGACAAAAAACGAACTACACTTCCATTTTTAACTGTGTTCTAGTAGAGACTGATTGCATTCCCTAAACATATGTTATCTCAATTGTTTGCGATTGAGATAAAGACAATATTTGTTAATAGATTATGAAGTAAAATTTTATTTCAGAATTGTTTTTAAAACCCCAAATAAGTCAAGTCGATCCGAGAGATACGAGAGGGTCCCTAAAGTGAAGACAATACAAGGGTTAAAAACAATGATGGTCATTTTGTTTGCTATACTTAGTATCTATAGTGATCTATTGGTCATATAATTGATCAATGGAAAGTGTAAACAACATCACACACCTCTGATAAAGGCGAGATAGCTGAAAGTGTTCATTGCTCATTGAATTGGTGGATGGAACATCCTCAGTGAAATGCATTCCATGCAATAGAAAAGTTATCACACCTCTTATTAAACCTAACAAGATGGTTTGTCACTTATCACTTGTAGTCCTCCCAACCTGCAGAGGATGTAGACCTGTGGTTGCTTTTTTCTGGCTTTAGACTGCCCACAAGTGGTGATTATGAGTGACTGCAGCTCCGGATGTACTTCCACATTCCTGTTGTCACACTGCAAAGACATGACATAAAACCTTGTATGTGAAAACCCAAAATACTTCAGCTAGATGCCAAGATAATTTGCTGAACACCATATGTTGCGATGTCAGCTGATGTCAATCTAGTTATAGCTTGTTTATTTACAGTTCAAACAGATAGTTAAAATAGAGGTACACATTGTTAATGATGATTTTATTTTCCATGTTTCAATGATAGGAAATACTCATTTAAATGATCATTTTTATTAATGTATTCTTTATTTGATGCAGCTGGTAACTACAGTAGACAGATAGCTAGAGAAGCATTAAAATGTTTTGAAATACATTTGAGTCAAAGTACAAAATTAAATGTTGCTGTCCCTCTTTATAATTATGTACATGCAATCACTGATAACAGATTTTCAGCCTATAAGCCAGTTATGCAGAACTCAAAATCATGATAATGTTAATGACAAAGAGGAATTATTTATTATTTATAATCATGACTTTTGCATTAGTCTGGCACATTCACTGCTGCATCCCTGAAAACCTGCTGGTTAACATAAAAAAATAAAATGATTTCCTTTTTAAAAAAAAAAAAAAATCTGTTTACAGTTGAACTTTTTCCATGTCAGTTGTGATAGCAATGAAGACTGATGCTGTAATTCATTTGAGCTCACCAAGGTTAAATCTGTATATCTGTAATCTGAACATTTTAATTGGTGTATTAGTGCGAATGAACACTGACAGGTTTTAAATTGTCCACAAGATGGCAACATACGCGCCACAGAGGCAGCAACAGATGGTCACATTAGGTGTCTAACTGCACTATTGATTTACAATTGACTCGCTCTTAAAGCAGAATCCTAAATTCCTCCTATGGTTTTATTTTCTGCACTTAGGCTTTGGCATCCATCATTACACATTTGATGGAGAGAACATTCCTTATTGAACTGCAAGTGCAAAACTACTGTTGTGTGTACAATTAAAAAAAGAGGTCAACTCATTCAATCTCCTCCTAGATTTAAAGTTTCTCAGCAGGACTATTATTGCAAGCTGGACTGAAACTCATTAACCCCAGTTACAGTAGCACAGTGGGGATTATGGCACAGCCTGGTCACAGCTGCATCAGTGCACTGAACAGCTAACAGTGTTTGGGGGGATATTGCAGCGCTTGCTTGGCCAGCCTAAGGGTACAGAAGGGTGTTGAAGTCATCAGCTATGATATCAATACACTAAAAAAAGACTACACTGTCAAACAGCTTCATGTTGTAGTTTAGAGGCTGTTGGATACTGGGGTAAGATGCACAGATGCTGCCAGTCAAGAACCTCCTGGATCTTGTCTAACAGGATTCAGTTTGTCATGACAAGCCCATTGTATCACTGGGATGAAGCAGCATTGTGGTGCTTTTTTCTAACTGTCTTTCATGCAGTACACATATCTGAAAAAGTAATGAAGTGAAATGCTCACAGGTTGGCAGTTGATGCCCCTTTTGGTTTGTTGAGGGAACAAATAAGACATACACAAACATGTGTGAGTGTGTAACAGTTTAAATTGTGCCATCAAACAATTGAAACTGCTACATGTTTTTATTTACCTTGATGCTGGAAGAAAGGAGAGACTACAGACAGAGTGATGTAAAGCAACAATACAACAAGTGGTTGACTAAACATTTTAATGAATTTATGCCAAGCTAAAAATAAATATCCAAGTGTCTGCCAAAAAGAAAGCTCAGCAGGACCACAACCGTAAAAACGTCCTCTAACATCCATGGATACACAGTAGTGGAACAGTTACCATGGCAACAAAAACAAATCCGGTAAGGTTACTTTTCAGCCAGAAATCAAATGTTTTGTGCCCTTTAAATACCGTTTAGATACTGCTGAAAGACATCCGCATGTTTCCAGAGAAGTTGTTTTACAGAAGGTATCATTAGTCACTGTGTGATAATTCAGTTTGGAACAAAGCATGAAACATGAGCACACAGCAAACTTCACTTCACATTTCACATTGTGTTTTATTTCGCTCACGGAAACAGACACGTTTTAAAATCAAACAATAATTGATTTGCTATATCACATTACATGATCAGAAAGTAGCTGGATGAAGTCAAAAATCTTATTTTACCAGCCCCTTTCACACAGAAATAGACTGTTGGCCAGTTAACAATTCATTTTACAGAGAAACCTGAATTCAGATACCATGTGTATACAGATACCATGTATATTGTAGCAAATGAGTGTTGTTAATACATTCTGGTACCAGCCACTCTCTGAATCAGTAAACCTCACTACACCAAGCAAAGAAAAGCACAACTTCTTTGCAGATAATGCAGCTAGCTACTGATTACGAGAACCATCCAGAATGTCATAAACACACGCACTGCCGCCTACAAATTAGGACAGCAATCTGGAAACACAATTATAAAGCAGCAGCCTGCAATGTGAGAAGAGCAGAAAAGGAGGCAAAAAGGGATGAATGTGGGAAGATAGTGGAACTACAATTTCAAGAGGGCAACCCCACAACCATGTAGCAAGGTCTAAGAACTATGAGAGATTAAAAGCCCACCCTCCTCCTCAATTGCTGATACGTCTATAGCAGGTGAGCTAAACAAATATTAGGCTAGCTTTGAGGCCATCTGCAGGTTAAGGGATGGGTGGGTGCTCCTCTATAAGGGTTTGGACCCTGGTAAAGACATAAGACCACCTACATGCAAAGGCATGCAAAACCTGGCTTTTAGATTATTAAAAAAAATGTGTGATAACTCATCAAATATGATTTAAAAGGAGATATTCATTAAAACCCAGTAACTTGAGGAAATTGTGAAATACACAAGAAAGCAAGCACTTACTAGGAAGAATAGCAAACAGTGTAAGGAGAGGGTGAAGGGACACACTTTGGGGAGATTCTTTCCATATTGCTTACCAAAGTTTTGCAAAAGACCAAACTGTATGTCTCAGTGAGAGATAGAAAAACAACAATATTGTTTCATACACTTTGATGCAATGAGCAACCTCACAAAATGCATTGAAGTGCCAGAGTCCATGGCCAGAGGGCACCAATGAAGTGGAAAATATAAAAGACCAAGTAGCTGCAGAACACAAAACATAACTCACAAAAGGTTTGGCTTTCTGGTGCAGCAATATGAATTTCTAATATATTTCATCAGAAAACTGGGGTCAACAGCCCTACAGCTATTGGAAGCTCATGCTGTCACCAAAACTTGAAAAATATCTCATAAGACCAAGAAACCTTGCTTTTCACTAATATTGGCGAGGGAGATGATCATAAGCTAATTAGTCTCCTGATGACACCTAAGCTACAGTAGTTCCACTTGCCGTGAGATGCAGTTGAGGTTCAGAATAAGACAGGTCTAGGCTTTGCAGCACCAATAACAATAGCAATGTTCATCAGCTGGTTGAAAAAGGAGCAAGTCAAACATCTATCATGCTGGTCAAGACTCAAAACCTGATCCATAGAATCTACACCTACATTACGCCGGGTAACTGGCCTTCAACGTTTTACATCTCAGTCACAGAAACAACCAATGTTCCGTTTTTTTTTGACACTGCCATAGATGTTCATTTAAAATTACAGTATATTTTGAGGTAATTTATTGTTAGTTATGGTATTGTATAAGACTGCTTGATATTCTTATTTTCTGCCCCCTGATGTTTGTACGTATAGATGACAAATGAATTAGAACTGCCTCCAAAAATAATGTCTTTCCTTACAATGATACCTTTAACTATGATCTAAAAAATAAAGATATCATTGAATCTACACATTTCTGCACTGTCACCAAAAACTGAACATTATAAACTAAATAAAGCGGCCACGGAGTGGATATCATACACACTGGTTTCTTATTTTCTCTTATATTCTCTCTGTCAAAGGAGGGCTGAGGTGCTGAATGACAGTGACTGAAGTATGATGGATAGATCGTGACATTGTTGGAGCTGACTGGCCCGTGACAGACATCTCTGTTAATTTGAACACATTGGAGAATTTGATAGTTTGTGTGTGTGTCTAGGAAAGGAGCCCTCAGTATAATGGGTTGAGCAGCACTTACCCTCCCCATAAACTAAAGGCTTACACACATATATTTAATCTTGTTTGTGAGATTAGATTTTGATGTGTGTCAAATATGTAGACTTTATGTTGATTAAACCTATTGGCGAGCAGAGCAGCCCGCTGCAGCAGGTCAAAACCCACTGTTGCTTAGTTACCTATGCACATGTGCAATAGCTCTTAAACTCTTGAACTTCAGCTCTCCTGGCTCCACTGTGGTGTCAGGTTACAGCCTGTTTCTACTAAGGACATAATAACAACAAATCGTTTTTTTAATGGAAAAAATACATTTTGGAATATTGGATTATATGAGTTCATGAATAGACTAGTGTGGACTTCTCCGGAAAACAGGAAATAAACAGAGGTATAGATTAACACAACTTTTATACCTTTCTGTCACATCTACTGCAGTCAGATTCACTGTGTTGCCTCGGAAGGAATTACTGCACATGTAATGGCATTTTGAGCATATTTGGAGGCTAAAAACATGTTTAAAACTTGCCCTGTTTAAGCCTGTTGGGTGCTAATGCTAGCAGGAGAATAACACGGTGTAGGCAGCATCGATTGGTTTCATTTTTCTCTCTACTGACAGCACTCCAAATTTCCAAACGACAGAGCTACGTGTTGAAATCGACCGGAATGCTCCTTTAAGCATCTCCACGGGTAACAGTACAAACTTTTTCACATGTTTTACCGAGTGATTTTAAACTTCTTTACAGGAACAGAGTATTCCAGAGTGTTGCTCCTCTTCGTGACAATTTCAGTCCTCCAGATATCAGTTTAATCTCTTTTATTTCTCTCCAAGGTTCGCCATGATCATTGCATCAGGTGGGTAATCTACAGCCTTCATTCCACGATTATTACAGGCACTCTCACACCAATAAAACTAAATTAATTTCATCCAAATTAAAGCTTTATTTTTAGCATTGCAAGCAGTGCAGCTCCAGGGATGACAATGTCAGTCAGTGTTTCAGGTAGAAGTAGTTCAACACTTCCAGAGTCAAGTAGTGGCTGCTGTTGGAGGCAGACATTCAGGGTACCCAGAGGAGTAATAGGTCAAAATCTCCACTTTTCTAATGTTTCAGTTAATGACTGAACATGTACTTCAAAAGGAATATGAGCACAACATGCTACATGTCACATGCTGAATATCAGCATGCTAATTGAACATGCATGTTGACATACTATCGCATGTTTAGCATTCTTACATTAGGATTCAGCAAAAAGCATCAAGTAGCCTAAGAACAGCATAAATTCATTCATTTTTTGCCAATTATTTTTTTCAAGAGATGAAGTATTGCACTTTCATAAAGCTAGGGAAAAAAAAGAACAATCAACATTTGCACAATAATAATAATGTATACTTTATTAATCCCACAAGGGGAAATTTCAATTTACAATCTGTTGTTGTTACACACTTTACACACAGGCCTGCGTTACACACACATGCTCAGTACCTATACATGCACTAATGGAGAGATGTCAGAGTGAGGGGGCTGCCCATGGAAAGGTGCCCCGAGCAGTTGGGGGTTTAGTGCCTTGCTCAAGAGCACCTTGCCAGTGCCCAGGAGGTGAACTGGCACCTCTCCAGCTACCAGTCCACCACCATACTTTGGTCCGAACAGGGATTTGAACCAGCAAACCCTCTGGTTCCAAACCCAACTCCCTACGAGTTGTGCAGCAGAGCCTGAGAAACCCTAGCTCCTAACTCCAAAAACACTAGATCCTACAATTCCCATAATGCAACTCAATTGCGTCTTTATGTAGACCTTCCCAGCCTGTTAAATACACTCATCTTTTAAATCCCATCCTATGACTTATAATGTAGGTTTTCTGTCAAATATTTGAAGGCAAACACAAATAACCCAGATGACATCACAATGACACGGTTCTGTTTTCAGACTTTAGAAAGCTCCTCCAAAGCTACATAATATATTACACAACATACAACTACATAATATATTACACAGCTGTTAACTGTTTTCATAGGCTGAGTACTAATGACAAGGAAACGGACTTTTATGTGTGTACTTTTCTCTGGTATATTCTCTCATCTTCAGAGTCAAGTTTAGTTTCTTTTGTTTCCCCCAATAATAGATGATGTTCATAACTTCAGGTGTATGGTTATGTGTGTCATGATTTCAAGGTCCAATTCAGAATGTGTTTATTCTCTACTACATTTCTGTGTATAATCATCCAGACAACAACAAAAAACACCAGCCCTCTACAGACCTACAGGCAGCAACATCTGGGAGTTCATACCTCGAATATCAGAATTTTAGCTTTCAGCTTAGAGCAGTTAATTCGGTTCTGACAGCTGACAACGGTAATGCAAAAATAATGAGTATTTAGGAGTGAAATAGTCATTCATCCTGGACTCCTGATGCGCAGTCAGGAGGACACAGCCGTGCGTGTAGCGCTGTTTCTGAACGTCTCCTCCCCTGTTTCTGCAGTGTTACTGCTTTTCTTCTCGCTCATCGTTTCTTGTGCCAATGCTGCCCTCCGCAAGAGTAAGAGAAGACTTCCATTTGCATAACACCACACTCCTCTTTCTTGTCTGTCACCATCCCTCTGCTTGATATCCATCTTGTCCTGATCCGTGTACTGTGTGCTTTGCGTCCTCTCAATCCTTCATTCATTCACGCCTACTCTCATGTGCAGTCCTTTTTGGTTCTTTGCGTTCTCCAGCTCAGACAGAAAAGCAAGCGATTGTTTTTTTCTCTCACTCAGTTTATTTTTCGGAGAACCTTAAACACTCTTAAAGCCTTTTATAAATTGACAGTTTGGAAGAATTTTTTGACTGATACAAGCGGGGCCAGTGAGGACAGAGTCAGTAATTTAATTTTTTTTTTTTTACGCATCAACACTCGCACGTAGGCTGGAGAGGATAAAGCTGAAACGCATTGTGGTTTTTGAAAATTACTTAGCTTTGCGGACGGTGACGCCGCGGTGGCGCGAGGGGGATTTAATAACAGGAACTAATCCAACAGTGTTAAGTTTGATGAGGTAGGGTACCTAAAAAAAATTGCAAAGAAGCACCGTGGAAAGATACGCTTCATTTCCAAGACACCAGCGCAACAAGCCAACACCATTACACCAGCCCGCTGTGTGAATGGCACACGGGGTCTTCTGTTGAACTGGTGCAGGGTAGCCACGCTGTGCCCAGGGTCCAGCTGAGATTCGGGCTATTCTGTGAGTATCTGTGGGACTGTTGTGCGCACCAAATGGACCAGTCTATTTGTCCCTCAAGCACAGCGTACTGATGGCATAATCGGCTTTTTTTCTGCATCTGTTATGTCCAAGAATGTAGTTGTCTTAGAACCCATTTATAATTCAACATTTTGATTTGTGTCTAGTCTGCAACATTGATGTTGTATTTGTATTTCTACTCCAGTTGCTAAATGTACTGGCCCACATTTCTGGCTTTTAATAAGCTTCTTAAAACTCTCTAATGTGGAATCCTTTCCGTTTAGTTTGCATGGTGATAATGAAACTCCCTCTACAGTTTGTTAATTTAAGATAACCTGACTTTTTACAGAGTGATATGAAAGATAAGTTCATCTCCTGAGGCCACAACTTCAACACTGAGCTGACTCGCTGATAACTGCACCCAGGTGAGTAATGCAGTTTCTCAAAAATAGCAAACATTAAGTATATTCCTGCATGAGCATCTTGTTTTTTTCCACTACGCTGGGCTCTAAAGCCCATATCTGCATGCAAACCAATTGTATATGGTTGTATCATTTTTTGCTTTGATTTCTGTTTATTGATTATGGTTTTGGCTCAACACCAGGTCTCAAGGAATTCATGGTGTCTGTTAACAGTCAGTTTGACGCTGTTTGAGGCTCTGCTTACCAAACAGGAACAGGTTTGAGGATTGAATCATCATCATTTTTTATTTGGGTCAGAGGCATTTTATTTCTTTAGATTTGGATAATTTTGGAATTATTAAGGGTTAAATGAGAAACTTCATGATATGGAAAAGTGGCATCTTGCTGGGCTTGTCAGTGGTATACTTGTTTTACTGATGTTAATCAAGAAATTAATGTTAAATATCAGCATGGCAAAGGAGTGTAGTTGTGTACTGGTTGAAATCCAACAGGGGGCTTGCGTCCTTAGAATCTATAAAATGTCTTTGCTAAGACTCAAGATTAGCAAATTATCAAAGTAAGGTGAACGCATTCAGCTTGGTAGATATGTTGACTAAAAAATTCTACATTCTTCATATATCTCTACACTTTTGAAAGTTGTTGGCTTGATTGCTACCTGGTGATCTTGGAGAGGAATGCATGCCACTGAACTGTGTATGGCACCACTAGAACAGATGAAAATATGTAGACACCTTTTGTCTCTATAGTATTATAAAAACAAGTTTTAATTCCTGCATTCCACCAGTTGGAGAGCTTGCTTTTACCATAGAAACATCACCCACTCAAAATTTGTGCAGGGTTGTGTGCCAGACGAAAGCAGTATTATATTATATTGTATTATATTATACTATATTATATTATATTATATTATATTATATTATATTATATTATATTATATTATATTATATTATATTATATTATATTATATTATTGAAAGGAATCCATAATATCACACCACAGTGCTGTGGAATATTTAATCATCTCTAAATTAGTACACACTCTTGCACTTGGTTCTAATATTATTGATTTATGATTCATCATAAAGCTTTTCAAGCTTTAAACTCCCATAATCAGGATATTTCTGAAATATCTGTGTTGAACAAGGATGAAACATGTTTCGGAAACCAGAGGGTCACATTTCCTATGTGGCTGTGTTGCATCTGCTCATTGCAGGAGTCGCTGTCCATGGTGCTGATCCTGCTGATGTTTCACTCACTCTGACTGGCATGTGTTGAGTTGTTGCATAACGCTGTTGCTGCCCCATCCACAATCTGTTTGTCATTTATTTATAAGACAAAAAAAAATGCCAACTTAATTTCTACATCTGCCTCACCCTGAAATGTAGCCTTGATGGGAAACATGCACTCCTGTTATGCAGGTCGGAGTGGAGATTGCAGCTTTTATCTGCTGCATGACAATGAGAGCAGGCCAGGTATGTGTAGCATTGTCAAATCTCTTCTGCTGTTGGTATGCAACCTATTTTTTAATTAGGAATCACCAGATGACATTTCTTGTTTTTTCCCCTCTCTGATGCAGATGGTAGCCCTCTGGACAGCATTGATGCTTTAATCTTTAAATTTTTCACTAATGCTGTTGATCGCCATGCTGTTGCCAAGAAAAAAGGATTTTAAGCTGCCGCCTGACATAGTTTAAACAGCTTACGTTAAATGATACATTTGTAGCATTAAACACTATATTAGAGTTGAGAGGCATGCATCATGTCCATGAGAGACCAGGATTGTTTTTCTTTGAATAATCCGATAATATATGTATCATAAGGTCTGGGATGCCTAAGAACAATTGCTTTTTTCTTGATATAGTGTCAGTGAAAGTTATTTTTGGAATCCCCTCGAACTTGACAATACATGGTGGACTGAATCACTTTTTCCCTCAATACTACAGGTGCAGAGGGTAACATTTTTACTGCTGCTTAGCACAGAGTGAACACATTATATGTGTGGGAGTTTGACTAGGTAGTTCAATACCAATGACTCAATGATTAGTAGGTGCCAATGTTTCTGGCTTTCCAAACTCGGACCAACGAAACTGTTGGATCCCACGTCATATGCATATCAAAGAGTATGACTGTGAGTACTTCTGCAATGTTATAATTGTAGAGGTTATACCAAGAATAGGACCCTGAATGATGAACTTCTGACATAGTGAATGTAGCAATCTCATCCTCCACGCAAATGTCTTATTTTACTGTCTTTCAGAGGTTTGGATAGACCTTTACATGTGGCGTCGATTGACCTCCGGCAACAGAAGACTCTGAGCATTATCACGCTGCCATGTTTCTGGACAAGCGTATCCTGAATTTCACTCCGCCTTGCACGCCATGTATGTTCATCTCCTTTCTGCTGGTTCTGCTCCCAGGAGTCACTCATTTCTCCCAGGGAAGCGCCAGCCATGATGATATTGGCAGCACACCAGCCAACTGCTCCGGTGAAGATAACTGCTCCGATGGCGTGGTGCTGCCCATGTGGAACCCCCAAAACCCTGCAGTTGGTGACAAGGTGGCACGCGCCATTGTTTACTTTGCAGCTCTCATATACATGTTCCTGGGCATGTCCATTATCGCAGACCGCTTCATGTCTTCTATCGAAGTCATCACCTCTCAGGAAAGGGAGATCACCATCAAGAAGCCCAACGGTGAAACGACAACGACTACTGTACGCGTCTGGAATGAGACGGTATCCAACCTGACTCTTATGGCGCTGGGCTCATCTGCACCAGAGATCCTGCTGTCTGTCATTGAAGTGGTCGGCCATGATTTTGAGGCTGGATCTCTGGGTCCCAGCACCATTGTGGGCAGCGCTGCATTCAACATGTTCATTATCATCGCTATCTGTGTCTACGTGGTGCCAGAAAATGAAACCCGCAAGGTAAAGCACCTGCGGGTGTTTTTTGTCACTGCTGCCTGGAGCATCTTCGCCTATATCTGGCTGTACATCATCCTGTCTGTGGTCTCCCCAGGGGAGGTGGAGGTTTGGGAGGCCGTCCTCACCTTCCTCTTCTTCCCTGTTTGTGTGCTGCAAGCCTGGATTGCAGACCGGCGCTTGCTCTTCTACAAGTACGTCCATAAGCGTTATCGCGCTGACAAGACCCATGGCATTATCATCGAGTCAGAGGGGGATGCCATGTTCACTAAAATGGACTTGGAGATGGACGGCCAGGGTGTGAACTCCCACACTCACCCCAAAGAGGCTCTGGATGGGATGCTGGAGGGGGTTGAGGAAGGTGGAGGGATGAGTGCGGAGCAAGATCAAGAGGAAGAGGCCCGGCGGGACATGGCTCGCACTCTGAAAGACTTAAAGCAAAGGCACCCGGAGAAAGACATGGAGCAGCTGATTGAGATGGCCAACTACCAAGTGCTGGTCCAACAACAGAAGAGCCGGGCCTTCTATCGCATTCAAGCCACACGCATGATGATCGGAGCTGGAAACATCTTGAAAAAGCACGCCGCTGACCAGGCCAGAAAGGTGGTGAGCTGCCATGAGGCCACAGGGCAAGAGGAAGATCCCCACACCATCTACCTGCAGTTTGAGACCTCACACTACCAGTGCTTTGAGAACTGTGGCTCACTGAAGCTGTCAGTGACCCGGCATGGGGGAGAAAGTGGCTGCACTGTGAAGGTAATGAAAAATATTGTAAATGCTCATGGTCAATTTAAAAATCAAATGTAATAGCCTGAGTCATAACAGATGTGAATAATTCAGCATTTTATTTAAACCCAACACACTAAATATTTAATCAAGTTTCTTTGTGTGCCTGTGCCACTCAGGTGGACTACCGTACAGAGGATGCAACTGCTAATGCCGGCTCAGACTACGAGTTTGCTGAGGGCACTTTGGTCTTCAAGCCTGGTGAGACAACAAAAGAGTTCACTGTTGGCGTTATTGATGATGATATTTTTGAAGAGGATGAGCATTTCTATGTCCGCCTGAGTAATCCACGTATCGTGCATCGAGCAGAGGTCTCTGTCCTGGAGCCGAGCTCCATCACCTCCAGCAACAGCACGGTGGGCCTCTCCCAGGTTCCTCCGAAGGCAGCCCTGGGCAGCGCTCATACTGCCACGGTTACCATTTATGATGATGACCATGCTGGTATTTTTACATTCGAGAGTAACTCCATGAGGGTCAGCGAGAGCATCGGCAGCATGCAAGTGAAAGTTCACCGGACGTCCGGGGCGAGGGGGAAGGTGGCAGTGCCGTATCACACAGTCGAAGGCACCGCCAAGGCAGGAGAGGACTATGAGGAGGTGTCCGGCAAGCTGGAGTTTCAGAATGATGAGACCATGTGAGTGGCAATATTTCTTGTGTCATGTCCTGTTGCTTCTCATCACTTTATCAAACATCCCAGCCCACACGTTGGTATGTTAAACAGTCCTGCTAGATTACTGTAAGTTATCTATTCTGGTAAAGGATAAAAGGGCTATTTTTATGAGTCATAGATACGTTGGCTCGGAGAAGTTTAGATCTTTCAGAGGGAAGGTGTGGGAGGATAAGAGGATATAATTGTGAGGCAGATAATGAAACAATGTGGCTGATGTAAACGATGAAAAAAAATGAAAAGAAGAAGAAGCATAGAAGCAGTTTTCCATGAACGAATTAACACACAGCCCTTTGGGATTTCTGTGGAGGTAACTGTATATGGGAGTTCATTGAAATGCAGAGCAATGAAAACTTATCTGCAGAAAACAAAGGAAGTGTATTTTAGCAACAGAGCGGAGGAAAGAAAATCAGGCAGGTGACACCACAGCAGCGAGGAGAAGGAGGAGGGTCGACTACTGAAACAGGTGTATGCGATAAAACCTGTGGGATAATTTTAACAGAAGAATTTATTGATGCACCAGCAGAGAGACAGATAAAAAGAGCAGGAAGGAAAAGGTACAGAGATTAAAAGAGAGAGAGAGAGAGAGAGAGAGAGAGAGAGAGAGTGAAAGTGTGATGTTTTCCCAGCTTTTCTCTTAAACGTTGTGTGTAAGGTTTGACTGAGTGATGAGTATTCTTGTGGTGTTTGTTTTACCTGTCAATTATCCACAGCTGTGATTTGTGTTTTTATTTATATAAAAAAGAATATGCTCTTAACTGTATCAAGCTCATATGACACACACTCACATAAACATGATTTACAGCACACCAAAGGACCAAACAAAGGAACAAAATGTGTCAGATGAATCCGTCTGTGTGAGGAGGATTTCAGGCATTGTGTGTAGGTGTATTGTGTAGGTCGGCTGAGTGGGAGGAAAGGCAGGTGAATACATGGTGTCAAAGAGAATGCAGACCTCCCTATTTGCCTTTTTTGTCTTGCAGTGCAGGTAAGATTTGAACATCATTCATCTGTGTGTTTATCAGTTTGCCTGTGCTCATTTATTTGATGTTTGCTTGCTTTTTGCGCATTTATCTGTGTGTATTTCTAAGAGTGAACATGTGTATAAGTAAGGCTGTGCACTGAATCCACTTTAAACCCCCATCAAAAAAAGTGCTCCAAAGGGAAACTTAAAAGAGCTTCTTGAGCATTCCAAGCAATTAAAGAGAGTGAAGAGGGGTTAAAGGCGTCCCAAAAGTTCTCAACACAGCGCAGGCAGCTACAGAAGCTGTGGTTAATGAGACAGTCGTGTATAACAATGTGAAATGAGAGGCTGGCAGCTTGTATCTGCATTTGAATGGAAACTGAGCATTAGATAAAATCCTCACCTACTGAGCCAAGACTCATCTGACACAAGCATCTACACACTTCACATTATCTGGAGTCATGCCTCTCTCCACAGTAGCCGTGCAGCAAAATAGTAGGGACTGTGGAGGGCAGGCTCCAGCAGAGCAGGACAGTTTGCTACAAGATAACCAATGAAAAGAAAACCCAAACGAAACGGGAAATGCCAAAGCTGTGCTCAGCTGCTCCTGTGCTCCTTTGAATTGCAAACAAGGACTGAAAGGGGAATGCATAAGGTATGCTGGTCATAGGTAAAAAGGTCTGACTCAGATCTTAATCAGAATCTCCAGGTCCAGTTGGGTCAAATCAGAGCAGCTTACTTATCTTTTGGGCCAGCTGTATCTGTTGTCAGAAGGTTAGGGAAAGAAATATGGCATTCTCTTTTTGCCAAATAAAGGTATTTCTTTAAGCTGGTATAGAGCCAGTCGAGTCAAAGTTCCTGTGTTAAACAGATTTCCAAGGGCCTTGCATGTTGTACAACATCATATTTAGTCCCTACCTTATGCTACTCAGATGAGTCAGACTAAATATTTTATGAGGTTGTTTAATTTGGAGCGTTCCATCAGTCCTGTTAAAAGATGCAGGTGATTTGTGTCTTGTACAGATGAGTTTGCACATGCTCTGTGTTAAATGTAAGTCTGTGCTTCTTACTGCTCAGCAGGCTGCCAAAGTTCATCCTACAAACAAAGCTGGCTTTTCTTACCCAAGTGTTTCCCTGGATGCTCGGCAGCGGCCCTCCATGCAGCTCTGTGTATGTCTTATTTGTAACCGTGTCTCTTGCTTTGTGTGTCTTTTTGTACATCTGCCTGCCCCGGTCGATGTTTGAGCGCGCAGATGAGAAAGATTGGAGGAAGACACGTTTTTAAGCTTTTGACAGGGTGCCAAGAGGAACAGTTTCAAATCTGGGTGTGCGGTTAAATAATTATTTACCATCTAAATTCTGCACTGCAGTAAATAGATTATGATGTTCAGACCCAAACCTCGGGGCCAAAAGAGAACCATTTTACATTCTGTATTCATGGATTAGAGGAAGAGCCGCACAGAGCGTTTGATGCTTGTGTGTAGCTTCCTCTTGTATCTGTTTTTGTTAGTGCTATAAAATGTGTGGCACTACACACTAGTTGAGGCCGAGGTGGATACGGGGCCAGTTACGTAAGCTGAAATGAAAAAGAATGTGAGGAGATCACTTCTAAAAAAGAAAATCAATACCCTGATATTCTTTATTTCTCACGCTTAATGCAGTCAGGATCAATAACCTCCTGAGCTTCCTGACCAACTTGGATAAAAGTGGAGCAGCAGAGTCAGGGTTGGGTATTTTTTACAGTTTAAGTCTTTCTTAAATAGCATGCTTCTTCTGTAGACTCATCAAGGTAGAGGTCCATTTAAGCGACATATAGGTATATAGGCTGATATATAGGTTTTCTTTTGTTAAACCTTTATTCTTATATTAAATGCATCATATTTGATTGTAATTTTTTTTTGGTTGGATTGGCAAATGATAAAAAATGAGAATGGTAAAAGAGATTAAAAATAAATATAAAACATGACGATAACAGTAAATAGAATAAAAGTGATGAAAAGACAACATCACATAAAAGCAAGTCAATGTTTTAAGAAATTAATCAAAAGAGGTCACTGTTTCTGCAAGCCTCAGGAAGGTCGTCCCAAAGCCTGACGAGTCGTGATGGAAAATACACTATCACCTTCAGATTTAAGCCTCAACTTAAGAACCACCAGAAGGGCCCCACCTAAGGATCTAAGGCTGCAAACTGGCTCAGATTGGTTCAACATTTCCATAATGTAGCTTGGGACATGACGTGCTTGTGATGTGATCTTAAACTCTAAAAATCCATTTTAAATCAAAGAGGGAGCCAGTGAAGAGAAGCCAGAATTGGGGTGATGTGATGTCTTGTTGGAGGCGGGAGAGTAACTTTTGGTTAATGCCAGACAGGAGGGAGTTGCAGTAGTTAAGTCCAGAGAAGAAGAATGCGTGTGTCAGAGTGTGAACGCATTAGTTTAATTCTGAAGCTGGCATATCATTATCATTGCCAAAAACCTTGTGTTTCCATACAAATATCCTGTACAGAAAAACCCAACAACACATTAGAGTAGAGACAATATAATGTTCATATTTTATTTAGTAGATGTGAGAAACATGTTTCGTCATTTCTTTGATTTTGTATTCAGCTACATTAAAGTCTCTCTGGAGTTCTAGTAGCTTGCTCAAGGACCCTTCAGCATAGCAGAGACATGCTGACACATTGGTTGAATCCATGATTCTTCAGCTGAATGACAGTAGCTCATTCAGTTGTGGGTATTTGACATACTGTCATGCATTTATGCATTTTCCCTACTGGCTTCATTTTTGTCAGGCTCTCCTCGCTGGAGCCTATCCCAACATGCAGAGTGCAGAAAGCAGAGATAGTCTCCCAGGGTGAACACAGGGGCATACAATCACTCATACCTAAAACCTGTAGGCAGTCCAGAGTCTCCAGTCCTCATCACTTACTGTATATTTCTTTTGGCTGTGGGAGGAAACTGGAGCATCCTTACCAAACCAACGCAGAATGTGGAGGAGAGGGAAACTCCAAATAAAAAGATTCACACAGCTGCATGATCCTTCTTTAACAGATGGCAGTCTCAACTGCAGAGCCTTAACAGACTTGGGCCTCAGCTGAATTCCCTCTGCACAGCCTTAATTTAACAATAATACAGCTAATTAATGTACAGACAAAAAATTGGCTGTTAGAAAATGTAGAAAAAAAAAATTAAACCCAAGCTACACTGGAGCGCACTGATATCTCACCTGGTTGTGCATGCGCCCCACGTTCCAACGCTCAGTCCTTACAGCAGTGGCCAGGGTTCAAGTTAGACCTGTAGCCCTTTGCTCCATGTCATCTCTTTCATTTACTGTGTAAAATAAAGGGCAAAAATAATCTTCCAGTTTTATTGAATTTATAAAGCCAGACTTACTTAACATGCACTAAAGATTATGGTTGTTTCAGCTTAAACAGAGATCAATTTCTAGAGCACAGAAAGTATAGTCCTGGCGTCCTTCACATTTGTGTGTGACAGATGCAATAGTAGGGTATGTTACCCACAATGGCTTCTCAGAAAATATTCCAGGAATGGAGACGATGATAAGAGAGATGGTAAACTGTGAAAT
The DNA here is from genome assembly GCA_013375575.1 of Percina caprodes. Lineage (NCBI taxonomy): Eukaryota > Metazoa > Chordata > Actinopteri > Perciformes > Percidae > Percina > Percina caprodes. The sequence continues at coordinate 821,946 of JABXJD010000187.1, read as the reverse complement.
GTAGTATGCAGTAAGTATGGGCTTTATACTGTCTTGATTAAATCCAACTGTGGCTGTAATACGATTTTTTATCGGCCTACAGAGACACAGGGCTCAGAAAGCAGAACTGAATGATGCTATTTTACTTGATTCTTACACTGACCATTTCAAACTCTGCGGCAGACAGTTGGACAACAACCTTGTGAATTTATCATCAATTTCAAAGGATAGAAAGATATTCTTTGGAACTTGCTGAGATGCCAAGTTGCGGTTTTAGAGGGACTTACGTGTTCTATTACATAGAAGTCACTGTTTACAATCTTTATGCTAAGCTAAGCTAACAAACTGCAGATCTAGCTTTATATTTAAAGTTCAGACATTAAAGGATTATGGATCTTCTTATCTCTCAGCAAGAAAGCAAATGTCTCATAATGTTGAATTTTTCCACTGGCAACAAGTCCTCCAAACCCTATACAACGATATAGGTAATTTATAACAAACTGTTATAAATAACAAACTGTGACGGTTATATTCTCTGGTTTAGATACAGTATGAGGACGGAAAACACTCTTATTTGTCATATTTCCTGTCACCACTAGGGGCGCTAATTTATGAAACACTCCTGTGGGTCACGACCTATATTGTCGTGACCCACGACAGGCTGGATTATTAAATCTACAGTGTTCAACTTCCACCTTCACCATATTAGAAACACATGTTAACACAATGCTGTATGGGATTTGTTGACTACTTAATTTACTTGAGTTTTTGAATGTTTTTTTTTTTGGGTTGTACTTAGGGTTCAACCAGCTAAAAAACAAACTTACTTGAAAGCCATATTCATAAAACTAATCTCACCTCAGTCTTGTTTTATAATTTTTAAATCTGTAAGTTTTGATTTGTTCATCTTTTGTGTTATTATTGCCCACCTTTTGTCAGAAATGAGTGCTAATGAGCATCAGACTCTGGCAGAGGTTGAGATTTAAATTTCCACCTCAACCAATCAGTCTAATGCAGTATGTGAATCTACTCCCTGCTGCTTTTTGACTGCCTTTTTATTCATAGCTTGTATTTTCATTACAGATCTGTAAAATGTAAATGTTTGTCTGATCCCAGCCAGTTTATTCTGCGCACTTCATACCCTAAAGCAGGACAAACAGTATTACTTTGAGCACAAGTGTGATGTAATATAAAAATGGCTGCTATGTGAATCTGTAGCAACTGAATCACCACATAAACATACTGTTTCCCTTTACATATCCAACTTGAAATAACATCTTGTTTCTAAGATAAACTTCCATTGTAAGGACTCTAGGCTATACTGCGATTTCCTTTGCTCCCACTGGCATGACTTTCCTTGACATAAAACAGCCGATGACGTATCATTCATCTTTAAAATAAACTTCTTTATTTCTGTGAGCAAAAAGCTCTTCCAGCGTGTTGTTGAATCTTGAGCGTACATGAGTAGACAGAAATAGACAGCCGCCCACATATCATTAGGGAGATGGAGGGAGAGCGAGAGAACGACTCACTGTGACAGTGTAGGAGACTGAAGCGGGCTGAGGCAAACATGTCGGTCACAGTTTGATACCACATCCTCACGTGTTTACGTAGCTCTCAGATTCAAAAGTGCAAGCTGTATTACTACATATGTCATATGAGTTTACTTAAACCTGCATGGAACCCTAGATAGGTGGTACTTAATGAGAACAAGATAATAATTTAATTTCTTATAACTTGAAGTATGTGGGAGGGGTGTGGGCTATCTCACTTTATTCCTCTTGTGGTCTAATGGCATTAATGGTGTAGATGGAGTCCGCCCTCTTGTGGGGTGCTGGGAAAATATTATTATTTCATGTTGTTCTGTATATTGGCTAATTTGTTAACAGAATTTCGAGCTTCCATCTTCTTATCTAACATCTTTCCTTCATGATTCATTGTGTAGGCAGTTTACCTCTTAGCTAAAAGTTTGGGCTTAGCATAAAAAAACTGCTCTCACTGGTTGCCAGAGATCAATTTTGTATGTAATTTAGGTAACAAATGCATACTTTATGTTAAAACATATTGGCTGATGCTGTCATTTCCTAAATAATGCAAATGTATTAATGCATTCATCTTTGTTTGGCTCCATCCTGTCCTTGTTCCTTGACCCTTCTGCTTTCAGGAAGCTGCTGAATGTGAAGGTGATCGATGACGAGGAGTACGAGAAGAACAAGACGTTCACGATTGTGTTGGAGGAGCCCATACTGCTGGATGTGGGACAGAGACACGGTGAGCTGAGGACACATCTGCATGCTACAGCAGCAGAGTGATCTTCCTCATCATTTATGGCTGGAAATACATTTTACTTTGCATACATTGTCATTTATATTTCATTAAAATTCTTGGGCTAGAGCAGTTTACATTCATCGATACAAGTCCCTTTGGTGCGTTTTCTGAATGTTATGCTCGAGGACTCGCGGTTTAATCGCACTTTAAAATAACTTGGGTTTAAGTAGTTAGATCAGGCCTACATCTGAAAGGGACAATGGAGTTATTTTTAAAATGAACAAAAACTAAAATGGAATATATAAAGAAGGTCTGCCAGGTTTTGTAAAACTACATAAAGTGAATTCAATAAGTACAATGTTTGTGTCCCATGCATAGCAAATATTTTACCATAAATCCTAATGTTACGTGTGACCCTTAATATGCTTAATTCTCATGTAAATAGTATGCATGGAATACTGGGTTTCATTATCCGGAGATACAGTATCTTAGTTTGTAGCAATGTGGGAAATACTGGCTGATAGTTTACACACTTCCCTCTGCCGCAGGAGACACCAACGATAACAAGACAGCAGTGGGACCGGAAGACGTGTCAAAGATGGGGTGCCCCTGTCTGGGTGAGCACACCAAGCTGGAGGTGGTAATTGAGGAGTCCTATGAATTCAAGGTAACTCCAAATAAGCAGCTTTTCACATCAGAACCACAGTCTATCACCTATCCCACTGATGTTCACATATTTTCGAACTTCTCACAAGCTGCTAAGGGTGGATGAAAGCAAATATTTAATTTTTCCTTACAAGATTTACCTGCTCTCTTTCTACCATCACAGCAGTTCTTTGGACTTCGGAGAGGATGTCTTTTAAAATCCTTTAAAAAAAAAGAAGACCTTTAAATCCTTAAACTAATTTATAGACACTATAGGAGTTCATGAACACACCAAATAACATGACATTTAAGAATAATTCTCTATTCATTGTCCTGACTTAAAACTAAAAAAACATTGGCTCCTACATTTTCCACAACTTGAGAGTGTCTTCATCCACATTAGACCCTCCCTGCCTGTCAGTGTCTGTCATATTCCACACCACCTGTTTGTGTCTCCCATTTTACAGGCTTTCAGTTAAAAATGTGTACTCAAACTCAGATAACCCTGATGACATCACTATGACATCATCCAGGTTAATTTCTCAGATGTAAAAAAAACATTTTCCAACTGTTTTGTGTAGTAATCTTCTTGAAAAGTAAACTGATCTTCATGAATAAAATTAATGATGTACCCCTTTATGCTGTAACATGATATTGCACATACTAACGGCTCTATTTTCTGCACTGGTGTAAAGCAGCTTCATGTTGCAGACGTGCCTTTTTCCTGAGGGATAGTGGGTTTTTGTGCTACCCTGCATCTGTTTTGGTGACTAACTGTGCCCCACAGTAGATAGAGTGACACAGTTAATGCATGTTAATTCACCACATCGGCGTCCCTATCTCATATGACCGTTTTAAGATAATATTGATCCTGTATATCACCAACTTGTCCTTTTGCTTTTGCTTTCTTTGTCCTCGTGGCTGTCTGCAGAGCACAGTGGACAAGCTGATCAAGAAGACAAACCTGGCCCTGGTGGTGGGGAGCAGCAGCTGGAGGGAGCAGTTTGTTAGTGCTGTCACTGTCAGCGCAGGTGAGTCGTAACGTCGTAAAACGTCTCATCTGTTCATCCCTCTGAGACCAAACCTGTGGAAGATTAAGTCTGCAGGCTGGATCTGGCCCACCAGCTGCTTCTCACCGGCATCACTGTTGTGCTGTTGTTGTTTTATTAGATACTTCTTTCATGAAATCTCAAATGCTCCAGTTTGACACTGGCTGCATTTAAAAAACAAAAAGCCTAATTAAATAGATAGTGAATGAAAGAGCTTACACAAACCTGGTTTGATATATTTTGGCAATTTCATGCTTTTTTGCTGCTCCCTTTTAATCCAGACACTTCATTAAAAATGCATGATGTGATGAATTCCTTATGTGGCTCACTACAAAAGCTAAACTGGCCAGCTCTGCCTGGACAATTGGCTCTGAAGAATTTATGTACATGTATGTGGAATAGTGAACCCTTTTTATTTTGCCCTTTAAAAAGCTATTCACTTGGCTTTTTGAACCTTTTAGATTTGCACTAGTGCACAAAGCATTTGGGATAAAAGCTGATTTACACACCAGAGATGTGTCATTCTGTTAATACGCTCTCTTCTCTCAGTTTCCCTCTCTGAGTGAGGTCACTCAGATTTTCATGCAAATATAAATAGAGAGTATGCTTCCTGCGTATAAGTATGTTTTAATCAATGAGTCATAGCTATATTGAGATTGAATGTAATGATATAAAAAGGCTAGCTCCCACACATACGTCAAATGGCTTAAATATGATTGGGGATTTGTATCGTCTTCTGAAATTCTGCTGTCAGACATGTTATCTAAGTCTGATTAAAGCATGACACTAGAACTATATTTACTGTTTCATGATTTAATATCCATTTATGAACTGAGATGTGATGTCACAGCTGGATCAGATGCTCCTTGACATCTAATTCTCTGGTCTGATTCAGTTTTGTATACTGCAGGATATGGTCCACAGAGAAGTCAGACGCAGCAAGTCTTTGTACGCATTTTGCTGAACTTAATGCATGTATTCTGTCTCTGCCAGGTGACGATGATGAGGAAGAGAGCGGGGAGGAACGCTTGCCATCCTGCTTTGATTACATCATGCACTTCCTGACAGTTTTCTGGAAAGTCCTCTTTGCTTTTGTCCCACCCACTGAGTACTGGAACGGCTGGGCCTGTTTCTTCGTGTCCATTTCCCTCATTGGCGCTCTGACAGCTGTGACCGGGGACTTAGCCTCTCATTTCGGCTGCACCGTCGGTCTCAAAGACTCGGTCACCGCTGTGGTGTTCGTGGCCCTGGGCACCTCTGTTCCAGGTTGGCATCTGTGGTGTCTATCAGCTCTAACAGCAGACCTGTCCTGGGTTTCCTCTTGGGTTTGTGCATGCAGTAGAAGCAGCTGCTAGAGAAGACTTGTGTAACCTCTGCCTCCACCTGTGCTGTCAGAGTAATTCCCTTTGAGCTCTTGTCTTGATCGTTAACAAGCTGTAAACAAAGAAAAAGACTGGTTCACTTGTTATACTCAGTGTGCTACCTAATCGTATTCCCCCTTCACTATGTCATAAACACTGCCACAGAGAGGCACAAATGAGAATATGAAAATTAGGCTTTGACAGGTCACTAGCTCAGTAAGCCCCACACACTCCTTTAAGTTGGCAGATTCTGGTACTCTCCCTACAAGAATGAGTTAGAAGGCAATTATCAGATAGTGGCAGTATGAGCCTAGGTCATGTGTTCATTTTGGTGGGCAGAGAGGTTTAGATACATTTTCTTATTACATTTGAAGTGATTTACTTTCATATACTAATTCATATCCGAACCAAGACTGGCTTTAAATCATATTTATGTTCCAGTTTAATGTGTAAAGTTTGTTCAAAGATAAATGTTGTACATTGACAGGTTTGTAAGTAGTAACTAATGGTTCTGTTAGTGGTTAACAAATCATTTACTAATGCTCTATAGATCAGTCAGAAGCCATTTGTAGTAGCTGCTGGGTGGCCATGTCTAAAAAATAAAATCCCTTTCTCTGGAGATGATCCTCCTCTGCATTAGCTTTCCCAAAGGTAACAAAATCTGCCTACCAGCAACTCTAAAGCTCACTGATTAACATGTTATATCTTGTTTATATTGCCATACAAAAACCAAAGTCTGAAAACTACAAATTAATTACAAAACCAAACAATCTTCTTCATCTACCTCCTTAGGTCTATTATATCATCAGCTAACACCATCTAAGCTAAGCTGACCAGCTTTTTCTAGCCTTATTAACATTTCAAGCTGCAGACTTGACAGCTTATCATAAAGTAAAACACCCGTAACTAACAATTACCAATATTTAATAGCATTATTATTGCATAGAAAAGACACCAGTCCAATAGTGGGCAGTTAGGGGTTAAGACACTAATCATGAACTGCAACATTGCTGGTTTGAATCAGTTTTGGGATGTCTGTTGTCCATCTCTCTTTACTAACGTATCTAATAAAGGCATCTAAAGGGTGCCTTATTATAAATTATTTTTACCACGAAAAAAAACTTTTAAGCACCATATCTCTTGGCTTATTTTCTTTTTAAATTTCATGACGCCCCTTGAATGACATTTTGAAGTTGATTACATTTTATATTACATACAGTCAACTACCTGTAATTTAGACCAGGTGGTTGTTGGGGTTAAGGGAGGGCCCCTGTCACAGTCACCACTGATCTCCATCAGTAGCTGATTTGCACAAATTCACCTGTTTTCTGTTTTTCTCACTATGCTTAATTCATATCTCTCGTTCTCGTACAGATACATTTGCGAGTAAAGTGGCTGCAATCCAGGACCAATACGCTGACGCCTCCATCGGCAACGTGACAGGCAGTAACGCAGTTAATGTATTCCTGGGCATCGGGGTGGCGTGGACCATCGCGTCCATTTACTGGAAGACCAAAGGCCAGGTGTTCAAGGTGAACCCAGGCTCCCTTGCCTTTTCCGTCACCGTCTTCACCATCATGGCGCTGGTGTGTGTGATGGTGCTGCTCTACCGCCGGCGTCCCAGTGTGGCAGGTGGAGAGCTCGGGGGCCCACGGACACCCAAGCTCCTCACCTTCTTCATGTTCCTCTCCCTCTGGTTCCTCTACATCCTGTTGTCTTCCCTGGAGGCTTACTGCCATTTGCCTGGCTTCTGAGACAGAGGGCGACACACAGACACGGCTCCTCTTGTTTTTACAGTGTACTGAATGTGTTTTTGCTCAGTTTTTGTCTATTTTCACAAAGGTTTATAACTATTTGTATCATTAGTTATTATTGATAATGCGCAATATTTGATTGACTTTGAATCTTTGGACTTCGGAACTTTGCTTCCACCCACTATGGTGTGAAGTTTAGCTTTAGCCACTGACATTAACCCTCTTATTAACTTGTTATCCTTTTTTTGAAACGCTATGTTCCACTGGACATTTATCCAATCATTGCTATCAGCATAAATCCCATCAAACCTTCTGTCAATTGAAATGTAAAACTTCTGGCAACGTGTCCTCTTACTGTGTGGACAATTATTTGAGTGTTTAAGTGTTAAGAAAACACAAGATTAAAGCAGTATTGTGAAGGGTGTTAAAATGTGGAAAATTAAAAAGATCCTGAAAAGAAAGACATTACTGAGACTAAGTGACATATTTGTGTGTTGATATTTATTACTCAATCTATACATTAATTATTCATTGTATATCATGTAAAAGATGAACATTGTGTGTGGGAGTTTTGTGAAAGAGTAGGTGTGTTTATTTTTGCATGTTATCATAGTAAACGTTTCTTGGTAATCTATTTTGAAGTAGGCCTACTGTACGTTATATTTTTGACATGGCTGTTGACGTGTTGATGTGTTTTCTGTACATGTGAATCACAGCTGTATCATGATCTCTTCTGGCCCCCTTACGCACAAAGTTTTCTCAATCAATCTCATGTTCGCCAGGGTTAAAAATGCCTTTTTTACAACATAAGTCAACCTGGAGCAGAGTGCACACTTTAAATTGTAATATGAAGTATTAATTCAATAAGCACATTTAGGATTTTTGAGTGGTGTGTGTGATGTGTGTGTTTGTGTGTGTGCAAATCTGCTCTCCAGCACAAATTGACAAAAGGCATTGCACTATTTTGCCATTGACTCAACAAATGGCACGAGTGTCCGTGTCAAAAAAGTGCAATCTGAGTACAGATAGGAGAGGGACACCAGTTTTCTTATCTGTCCTGCTGACGTGAACATTTTTCAACGTTACTTTTAGACAAAGCACAGCACAGAGCAAAGGGTCACTTTCCAGTGGGACTCTGTTGGAAGAGTTATTAGGTCTTAATCATAGCACAATTGCCAAAAAGATTCATCATCTGGGATGAAAAATGTCCTAAAAGAAGAACAGTATTTCCTGAGTGTCTCCTCGTGTCGCACTGCAGCTGATATTGAAGTTTGTTTTTTATTTAACCTAGAATCTATAGAGCCATATTTATTGTAACAGTATTACAGTAGAGGTATTTATATGATCAATTTTAATTTTATTGATATGCACGTTTAATGTACAAAAAGTGGAAATAAATGTTGTTAATTTATGATGCTGTAAGATGCCTTGTTGTCTTAATTCCACATTTGGATAAAAAAAAATATGTCTATGCAAGCACAAAAGCACATGGTTAAGTAGATGTAGGGTTTATCAGAATATTAATTATTTTATTGAAGTGATGCATTACAAAACTAGCTAAACATTAATAACAGACAAAAGAGGTTTTTCTGACAATATAATGCAATCCTATGCAAACATTTTACAGCCTTATAAATCACCAGAGTCAAAACAACACTCAGTGGTGACAGTGGTGGAAGAGCCTGATAGATACATTAACATTTTTACTACGTTTTTTGACATACTTTACTATGACTTTTTTCAACATACTATACTGTCAGTTTTTATCACTTTTTTAACTTTAAAAACGACTTATTTATAAACATTTTCATCAGATTAGGTACCTTAGGGTGATAAGAGTATGATTGGGAAACAGAATGAAACATGCTCAAATCTTATATGTGTCAGTAAGTTTTGAGGGCCAAAATATACTAAATGAAAGGGACGAATATACCAAAATCATAAACTTTTCTGTCATGTCAGATCAGTGATGAGTGATCAATGACTGGATGACTGAAGGTTGGGTGATCAAATCTTGTAAGTTTCAGAAGTTTTTAGGTCAAATATAATATACACTACTATGGCAGGCCAGATAGCTTAGGATGATAACAGAATACTATACAGTTACATTTTATCATTTTTTCCACATACTTGGACTTTTTTGACATACAATACTATAACTGTTTATCACTTTTTTTGACATACTGTATACTATGGCTTTTTATATCTTCTTTTCAACATGAGATACAATGACTTTTTATAACTTTTTTTGACAAATTATACTATGACCTTTTATCACTTTTATTGACATTCTATACTGTGACTTTTCCAACTATATAGGCAAGGCAAGACAAGGCAGCTTTATTTGTATAGCACATTTCAGCAACAGGGCAATTCAAAGTGCTTTACACAAAAACAGATAAAACACAGGAATAAAAGTTACAGTGCAGTATAAGAAATTAAACATTAAAGAAATGACCTTTCATTTAAAGAAAGGCAAAATCAAAAAGAAAAGTCTTCAGCCTTGATTTAAAAGAACTGAGAGTAGAAGCGGATCTGCAGGTTTCTGGGAGTTTGTTCCAGATATGAGGAGCATAGAAACTGAACGCTGCTTCCCCCCGTTTAGTTCTGACTCTGGGGACAGAAAGTAGACCTGTCCCAGATGACCTGAGAGGTCTGGGGGGGGGTCATAGTGAAGTAGCAGATCAGAAATGTATTTTGGCCGTAAACCGTTTAGTGATTTATAAACTAGCAAAAGTACTTTGAAATCAATTTTTTGAGGTACAGGAAGCCAGTGTAACGACTTCAGAACTGGAGTGATGTGATCCAGTCTCTTGGTCTTAGTGAGGACTCGAGCAGCAGCGTTCTGAATCAGCTGCAGCTGTCTGATTGATTTTTTAGGGAGACCTGTAAAGACCCCGTTACAGTAGTCAAGTCTACTGAAGATGAAAGCATGGACAAGTTTTTCCAAATCCAAGTCCTTTAACCCTTGATATATTCTTAAGGTGATAATATGCTGACTTTGTAATTGTCTTAATGTGGCTGTTAAAATTCAGGTCAGAGTCCATGACTACACCAAGATTTCTGGCTTTGTCTGTTGTTTTTAACATTGTTGTTTGAAGCTGAGCACAGACTTTTAATCGTTCCTCTTTTGCTCCAAAAACAACCACCTCAGTTTTTCCCTCATTTAATTTCAGAAAGTTCTGGCACATCCAGCCGTTAATTTGTTCGATGCACTCAGTCAGTTTTTGTATTGGACTATAGTCCCCTGGCAATAAGTTTATGTAAATTAGTATGTCGTCTGCATAACTATGGTAACTTATTTTGTTGTTTTCCAAAATCTGAGCCAGTGGAAGCATGTAGATGTTAAACAGAAGAGGCCCCAGAATGGAGCCTTGGGGAACTCTGCACGTCATATTTGTACGCTCAGATGTATAATTACCTATTAACACAAAGTAATCCCTATAATGTAAGTAGGATTCAAACCAGTTTAGTACTGAGCCAGAAAGGCCAACCCAGTTTTCCAATCGGTCTAGTAATATGTCGTGGTCGACCGTGTCAAATGCAGCACTGAGATCAAGTAATACTAAGACTAAAATTTTGCCATTATCTGTGTTAAGGTGGATGTTATTAAAGACCTTAACGAGAGTCGTCTCAGTGCTGTGGTGTGGTCGGAAACCCGACTGAAAGGTATCAAAACTGTTGTTTAGTGACAAGAAATGGTTGAGTTGTTGAAAAACTGCTTTTTCAATGATTTTACTTAAAAACGGAAGGTTTGATATTGGCCTATAGTTGCTCATTAGTGACGTGTCTAGATTGTTCTTTTTTAAGATTGGCTTGATTACTGCAGTTCAGGGCCTGTGGAAAGATTCCTGAAAGAAGAGACGTGTTCACAATCTGTAGAAGATCAGAAGCCAAACAATTTGAAACATTTTTGTAAACACCCGTTGGTAGAATATCAAGGCAACATGAGGAGGTTTTCAGATGTTGTATAATGTCCTCCAGGTTTTCATGGTTGATCGTATGAAATTCTGTCATATTGGAACTAGTTTTGCTTGAACACTGTGACAACACATATCCTGTACTTGATATGGAGGCACTGATTGTTTGTCTAATCTTCTGAGACATAGTATTGACATACTATACTACGACCTTTTTATCACTTTTTGACTTTTTATCACTTTTTTTGACATGCTGTAGTATGACTTGTTTATTGACTTATTCATCACTTTTTGCGACGTACTATACAGTGACTTTATTCGACATGATAGACTGACTTTTTTATCACTTTTTTGACGTACTATACTATAAACTTTTCGACACACTTGTTTGAAATGCTATACTACGACATTTTTCTCACTTTTTTCGACATACTATGACTTTTGTCGACATACTATACTACAACCTTTTCATCACTTTCTTGACATACTATGACTTTTTATCACTTTTTTCAACATACTATACTATACTATACTTTGACCTTTTTGACATACCATACTATGACTTTTCAACATACTATACTATGATTTTTTTGACACACCATACTATGACTTTTTCGAAATACTATACTATGACTTTTTTGACATACTATATTATGACTTTTTCCACATACTATACTATGACTTTTTTGACATACTATACTATGACTTTTTCCACATACTATAATATGACTTTTTCAACATTTTATACCATGATTTTTTTTAATCACTTTTAATACCCTACATACTATACAATGACTTTTTTTATCACTTTTTTCATCATACTATACTTTGACTTTTTCGACATACTATACTATGACTTTTTTAAACATGCTATACTATGACTTTTGTATCACTTTTCATGACGTACTATAATATGACTTTTCATCCCTTTTTTTGACATACTATACTATGACCTTTTTGACATATACTATGACTATGGCTTTTTCGACGTTCTTTACTATCATACTGTGATTTTTCTATCACTTTTAATGACATACTATACCATGACTTTTTATCACTTTTTTCAACATTCTATACTATCACTTTTCATCACTTTTTTGACATACTATCCATAACCTTTTCCACATACTAAACTATGACTTTTTTGACATACTATAGTATGACTTTTTTATCACTTTTTGTGACATACTATACCATGACTTTTTTTATCACTTATTCAACATGGTATACTATGACTTTATTCAACATACTAGACTGAAATTTTTATCACTTTTTTGATGTACTATACTATAAACTTTTCAACACACTTGTTTGAAATGCTATACTATGACTTTTTTTGACATACTTTACTACAACCTTTTTATCACTTTTTTTGACATACTGTACTATGACTTCATCACTTTCTTGACGTACTATGACTTTTTATCACTTTTTTCGACATACTATACTATACTTTGACTTTTTCCACATACTGTACTATGACTTTTTCAACATTCTATACCGTGATTTTTTTAATCACTTTTAATACTATACATACTATACTATGACGTTTTTATCACTTTTTTCATTATACTATACTATGACTTTTTTGATATGCTATGGTATGACTTTTTTTTATCACATTTTGACATTGTATACTGTGATTTATTCATCACTTTTTGCTAAATTCTATAATATGACTTTATTTGACATACTATACTATGACTTTTTCATTACTTTTGACATACTACACTATGAAATTTTTAATGTACTATACTATGACTTTTCAACATACTACATACTATGACTTTTTATCACTGTTTTTGACATCTTTACTATGACTTTTTGTTACTTTTTTACTTACTATACTATGACTTTTTATCACTCCTTTCGACATACTAAACTATGACCTTTTCAACATATACGTAGGACTACGGTTGAAAATTAGCTGACTGGCTAACACTGGCCCATTTACAGAAATGTTGATTAATGTGTGTTTATAAATAAATACAAATACAAAATATAAATTTAAAAAAGGAACATTTATTTAACTTAAAAAAAAACAATATTTAACAAGTAGTAAAAACCGGTGAGGTAGAACAAGGAAGAACAAGTAGATAAACAATATTCAATTTAGATGCTGCCACTCTTTAAAAAATAATAAACGAAAAACACAAATCATTGTCACTTCTTACATCTAACATTCATACATACAGATAGGGAGGGAGAGACACACACACCACACACGTCCAAACCTTAGCCAGGTGGTCGCTGAATAAAACTTCCACAAATACCATGCACTGAACCACGTTGGCATTACTTAATCCTATGACCAGTGTTCATCACAGCTATCATTTGCATATGGATAGCCTACAACTTAACTATTTGCAGCTGCTTAAATACAATGGCAAGCAGTTTTATAGATGAGGCATTTGCAATTTCCATTTGGACCCACAAACGTGCTTAGCTGTAGTTGCATGCACATATGAAGCAATGTGTTTACACTTTCAACGTGTATGGCAATATTTCAGCTAAGTTAATCAGTTAAAAGATGCCTTGAAAGTTTAAAACTTGACTGTTGTCTTGAAGAGCAGGCTTCCAGCACTCTGCTAGTGGGGGAAGGGCTGTGCATGGTCTTCACGTGCACTGCAACACAGAGCTATCTGTGGACGCCTGTCTGTAAACAATGCCATGAAAAAACTATCGGCAAACGCAGCAGCCGCGTATCGGCTCATACCGATACACGGAAAAACGCAAATATCGGCCCAATAAATCAGCTGGCCGATAAATCAGTCCATCACTAATATATGTCACATAAATGAAAATCACATCACTCTGAATGTGGTGGAATTTAAGTATAAAGTAGCATAAAATAGGAAAACTGAATAGAAACAATGATGAGTATCAAAGACCACAGAGAAGGGAAACTGGTGCTCTACTTATGCAATGCATCTTTGATGGAAAGAGGTGGTAGATGACTTAAGGTTTAGGTTTTATCACGTTGATGATTTATCCTGAAGCTCAACAGCAGCAACACATTAGAGAAAATAATTAAAAGAGACAAAAGTTTGAAATACGAAAATTATGTCATTACTTTCCCAGCTGTAGATTACACAGTGTCTTGATAATTGTGCCTCTTGTTTATCAGAATCAGAATCAGAAATACTTTATTGATCCCCGAAGGGAAACTCTGTGTTGCAGTTGCACAAGTAGTAGAAATTACAGAGTGGAAATATAAATAAAGGAATATAACGAGTGTGGATATGTACGCTATTTACATAGTTTAAGGAATGTTACTATACAGTATTTACATAATTAACATAATTAAGGAATTGGTGAAAAGTAATGATAATAATATTAATAATATTAATAATATTAATAATATTAATAATAATAATTGTAGCAGTTTAGTATTGCACACTTTTCAGGCCAGTGTTATTGTCCAGTTTCAGCCTCTCTAAGTGTCTGTGTGTCAGACACTTAGAGGGAGGAGTTATAAAGTTTGATGGCCACAGGCAGGAATGACTTCCTGTGGCGCTCTGTGGTGCATTTTGGGAGAATGAGTCCTTCACTGAAAATGCTCCTGTGATTTAGCAGCAAGCCATGGAGTGGGTGCGAGACATTGTCCAAGATGACATGTAGTTTGGACAGCGTCCTCCTCTCTGACACCACCGACAGATCCAGCTCCACCCCTACAATGTCACTGGCCTTGTGGATCAGTTTGTTGAGTCTGTTGGCGTCCGCTACCCTCAGCCTGCTGCCCCAGCATGCAACTGCAAACAGGATAGCACTGGCCACCACAGACTCATAAAACATCTTCAGCAGTGTCCTGCAGATGTTGAAGGACCTCAGCCTCCTCAGAAAATAGAGACGGCTTTGGCCCTTCCTGTAGAGGGCTTGAGTGTTCTTGGCCCAGTCCAGTTTATCGTCCAAGTGCACTCCCAGGTATTTGTAGTCCTCCACAATGTCCACACTGACCCCCTGGATGGAAACAGGGCTCACTGATGCCTTGGTTCTCCTTAGATCCACCACCAGCTCCTTAGTCTTTGTCACGTTGAGCTGTAGATGGTTCTGCTCATTCTTTTTGCAAGCATTAAGATTGGAAATGCTGTGGCAGAAGTCATTATTTCTTGTGGTCATGTCTGTGAAACTTTTGGACTGTGAGATTACCTTGGGATTTGCTCAATAACTCAAAAAGAGTGATTTTTCATTTTTGGGATTCTTTGACAACTGAAAAAGGAGTTCTACATGCTGTCAACTCTCTGATGAGGTTGGAATTAAAGTTCACTTATTCTGTATATGGTTTTGGTCTGAGGATTGAACACGGTTTTTAATAAAAATGCTGGGAGCAGATGAAGCTGCAGAACTTTGTGTTCTGTGGATTTCCTGTCTTATGCATCAGTCTAGTTTGACAAAATAACTAACAAGAAAACAACACAAAGTTCATATCATTACACTGCTGCTGACATTTAGCCAGAACTAGATTATTTGGAACATACATTTTAATTACAATTTTGTTATTCCCAAAACTAAATAAATGAAATACTTAATCTCCAGTAAAATATGTGTTTGTACTGGCCTGTTAAAATCTAATACAATTTAATAAAAACTGGCTAGTTTAAATTATTGTTCTGTTTACAAAAATCCCCTTATTTCATCAAATCTTACAAATATTTGATTATAATGTGTTATCCATATTTCCCTGCTCTACCATTTTGCTGTATTGAGCAGGAAATGAGCCATGGACTTAATATGCATACACACGCTGAGCCTGGGTGCGTTTCATAGCCTACTTGTTGCCTAGAGCTTGCTGGGATATGCTTCAGCACCCTGAGAAAGGAATAAGCAGGTAAGGACAGTTGCAGATTTAGAACTGGCAAAAGGTATGTAATACTTTTTTAAACCTAAATCTTCTGTTTTCTCTTCTTCTTCTTTTATTTTGTTTTTCCAGGTTCAGCTATAGAGCAGCAGCCTGAGTGAGCAAACCAAAAAAAAAATGCATTTGAAACCTCTTTGGTTAAAGTTTGGTTAAAGCTGCACTGATACATATTCATGACTCTTCACTTCCCCTCAGCACTCTTTTTTAAAGCATGTTTTAGCTTCACTGTTCCCATCAGCGTGGTTTCCAGCAGTAGTAAGCAACTGTTTTCACTGAATATGCTCTGATGCTCTGCACTGTGCAGTACCTGCCTAGCACTAAATGACAGATGTGATGAATAGTTTAGCAGTCAGCAGCTATGGGAGCTGGATATTTCCCTCAGGAGTTACTAGATGCTAAAAACCCTTAAGGGAGAGTGGATATTGGACTTATATTCACCAGGTGGCCAGACACAAGACTCCAAATGAAGCTAATGATGTTTCTCTGTGTAATCTTACAGGAGGTGTCACTTGCTTCTCTTGGGACCGGATGAATTAACAGAACTTTGGCCACAAATTGTAAGCTAACTTCCTGAAAAGATATAAAGAGCTTAGAGGAGCATATTGAAAATAATCACTGTCCTCCAGTCCTGCTGCTCTGAACTGAAGGAGAACTATGCAAGTATGAACCACTCACAATGAAGTCTCTGTTGTAGAAGACATGTCAAGACAGGATATGAGTCTTAAGGGGATTTTAGATAATTTCAGCAATAGAGAATGGGTTATGGAAAGAGATTACATACATTACGGATACTTTGTGTAATCATAAGTCATTTCTACGAGCTTACTGCAGTGTTTAATTGTGACACATTAAGAGGTTTACAGATGTTTTTTAAAACACACACTCACGTGTCAACCATAATAATTCAAATTACCAGATTTATACTGTACATCATCACATTACATTACCAACTGCAGCAGGTGCAAAAACACCCCTAATGATCCACTGAGATGTGAAATGCTGTTAATTTTGGAATTGGAATGACTTTTATTTACATGTTACAGTCACAGCTGTGTGGAGGCTGTGAGACACACATGTCAGAAGTTGCAGTAGAAATGTGCGCTCAAATGTAGTTATAAAAAGGGAGACCGGGGTCTGTTTTAATGATGCTCAGCTGAAATGACCTTGATCCTGACCAAGCTTGGGTTAGGTGTCGATGCAGAGGTTTGCATTGGGTGGGCCAGTTTAAGAGATCCTCAGTCAGGGCTTTTTTTCAAGGCTGCTCATCAAAGTGCTGGCTGGTTAGCATACTGCGTGTGCCATATTGCTGTTTGGCTACTTATCAAACAAGAACAGCACCTCTGGGAGCTTTTATAGAGTTTTTAATCCCACAAAAGGCCACAAGAGATAGATGCATGCCCTAAAATTTGAAAAACAAACCCAGAGGACCATCTACCAGGGGCTCTTGCTGACCATGCACCTTTGTGTAAGAGCAAAATGGCCAGAGGGGGGAAGAGTTGTCAAGCCAATAGTGACACCTACTATAACTGGATATGTCACTCCTGGCACGGCTAAATGTCTCTGCTTACTGCCTTTCTTGGCATCAGTGATAGCAAAAATGTCTTTAACTGCTAAAATTAGTTTCTCAATTACATTTTATGATCTCAGACAATGAGAAGATCATTTCCTGGTCAGCATGATATCTGTCAATCATCTCCTCTCCTTGTGAAGAGAGAAATTATGGATTTTTCTGTTCAAACTAAAAAAAGCTTTTCCAGAAATAATACGCTCATACAGACAATATTGTCAGTGCGTGCGTGCGTGAGTGCGTGTGTGCGTGCGTGTGTGTGTGTGTGTGTGTGTAAAAATATTGTAGGTATATCATTGTTATCATCTTTTTTTAAATGCATTAAATAAAAGCCCAGTACATAAAAAGTCTGGGTACCTTTTGAACACCTAATATTACTTTGGTTAATGCATCAGTAATAATATTCCAATATTATAATATATAATAATATACAGTAACTCTTCAAGGGGCCACTCAGCTACATACTTTGATACTTGGAGTACATTTTGGTGATAGAATTTGTGTACCTTTGCTTTAGTGCATTTTTGAAAGCAAAACTTTAACTGGTAATATTTATATTATTATATTAACTGTGGTGTTACTATTTAAATATATAGAATTTTGACTACTCTTCATACACAGATAATTAATCAATACGCTAACTGAAAAAAACAATCAGCAGATCAATATAAGAACAATGGTTAATCTCAGCACTACATCATTCATAATGAAGACGGGCAACTGGGCAAAGTGCATTTTGTCACATATTTGCTGACCTCTTATCAATTTACACAATCGTTGGTACATTTCAGAACCAACATAAAAATGTCAAACACTCTCAGATATTTTAGACCTTTCAGATCATATTTCTCTTATGAAAAGTTCATACTTGTTTTACTGTAAGTTTCTGCCACATAACCTGTCACATAATATTAAACTGCCAAAGGGTGATGAAGGAAGCATTCATCCTTTGACCAATTAATAGTGCTCCATTACAAGTCCTACAATAAAAATGTCACATTGTTGTTACTTATATTATTAGCAAAATATGCAGAAATGGCCCCTGGGAATAATTGCCTATATATTAGGCAATGTACTGTATATGTTGCACTATGACTTACTACACACTTACCTGCACTATACATATTTATAGCATACACTGTATCCATATCATAAACCTTTTCTGTACATATCTCACTATTTCCATTACTTATTTATACCTATATTGTGTATTTGTTGTTCATACTGTAGGCTATATATCTAGTTTTTGCTAAAGGCTTACATATGCACATTAATCTGCATTTTGCACTTCTGGTTGGAGGTGTAAATAAATGCTGTGGAATAAAAGTACAATATTTCCCTGTTGAAAAGTAGTGTAGAAACAGAATCAGAATCAGAAAAGGTTTTATTGCCAAAGTAAAGTAAAGGTTGGTTCATGCATAAACAAACACACATATTAAACATGAATATGAAATAAAGAATAAAGAAAGAAACAATAGAAACAATAGTGTAGTATGACACGGACCTACTCAAAGTAGTTACCTCAAATTTGTACTTGAATAGCTACTTGAGTAAATGTAGTTAGATACATTCCACCACTGGTGCTCAGCAGCAGTTTCACTCACTTTAACATTTTCATTTGATGTCATCTCAAGTGTGTGTGTGTGTGGGTGTGTGTGTGTGTTCTATCTATCATATAATCAAGAATATAATAAAACTAAAGGGAGACTTGGCACACAGCCCGATCCGGTTGGGGAGAGTTCTAGCCCGACCAGGCTCCTCTCTTTACCTTGTCTCTCTTGGTTATGCTTTGATAAAGCTTATAGTTAGAGCATAGAATTGAATATTGTTAGGGAGTGATGAGTCGCAGCGTCCGCCTAACCCGGCCCACCTGCTTCTTGTCATAGTTGTCAGATCTATCTATCATATAATCAAGAATATAATAAAACTAGAGGGAGACTTGGCATTCAGCCCGATCCGGTTGGGGAGAGTTCTAGCCCGACCAGGCTCCTCTCTTTA
This sequence comes from Percina caprodes, assembly GCA_013375575.1. Lineage (NCBI taxonomy): Eukaryota > Metazoa > Chordata > Actinopteri > Perciformes > Percidae > Percina > Percina caprodes. The sequence goes on along the minus strand of JABXJD010000187.1, from coordinate 802,547 downwards.
CCCTGTCTCTCCTAGTTATGCTGTACTAGTTTTAGACTGCTGGGGGACTTCCTTTGTCACACTGAGCTCTTCTCTCCTCTATCTTTCCATTTATGTGCATCCATGTCCCAGAAATGCTTGTTACTAACCTAGCTCTGGGGAGTCATTCCCCGGAGTCCTTATGTTCTTTTCCCCCCAGCATGTTCCCTCGGATCAGGGAGGCTCCATCATCATGGTAGCAGCTGTCGCCATGGTCCCGCTACACGTCCTGCGATGCCGTGTTCATCCTGCTACGCTCTGCTGTGCCCTGCTACGTCCTGCTGTGCCTTGTAATGCCGCACAGTGCCCTGCTATGCCATGAACTACTACAAAGAACAAATACAAACTACTATTTTTTGTGACTGTTATTGCCACTCTTCATTCTAACCCCAACCGGTCGTCAGACACCGCCTACCAAGAGCCTGGGTCTGTCCGAGGTTTCTTCCTAAAAGGGAGTTTTTCCTCGCCACTGTCGCACTGTTGCTTGCTCTGGAGGAAACTACTAGAACGGTTGGGTCCTTGTAAATTCTGGAGTGTGGTCTAGACCTACTCTATTTGTAAAGTGTCTTGAGATAACTGTTGTTATGAATTGATACTATAAATAAAATTGAATTGAATTGTGTGTGTGTGTGTAGGGAGGGTGTAACATCCTCTGATCCAGAGGTGTGATGCAGAGGTGGGTGGGCCAGGGTTTTTTTTTTACAAGGCTGCTCAGTACAACTTTTCCCCCCCACTGGCCATCAAAGTTCTGGTCGCTTAACATACTGATTGTGCCATATTGTTGTTTGGCAACAGTTAGTCATATCTATGTCAAACTAAAACAGCACCTATGGGAATATTTTATAGAGCTTTTAAACCCACAGAAGGCTACAAAACACAGATGCACGCCCAAATGTGTGAAAAACAAACCCAGGTGGCACACCTGAAAGGCTGGGAAGGTGCACAAACAACAGAGGACCATCTACCAGGGGCTCATGCTGACCAAAAAAAAGCCCGGTGGGGGGGAGAGTTGCCAAACCAATAATAAAACCAGTCTATGGGTGAAACCTATTATATGTCACTTCTGGATCGGCTAAATGTCTCTGCTTGAGCTTCCTTTCTTGGCATCAGTGACTTAACTGCTAAAATGAGTCTCTCCATTCTTTTTCATGATTTCACACAATCAGAAGAGACTTTCCTGGTCAGCCTGACATCCGTGTCAATCATTCCTCCTCTTCTTCCTCTTCCTCCTCCTCTTCCTCTTCCTCTTCCTCCACCACCAGGCAGCCCGATTCACGTGCTGCGTGCTCGCCCCCTGAGCCCTTCATCTCGTGTGTTTCGCCATTGGTCTAGGATGATGTCATCCGCAGTAGAGACAATAGAGCCCACCTCCCCAACACTGCCTGTCTCCTCACACACACGCATCGCAGCTCAGAGTGACACACGCTCAGACGTGACGCCAGCTGAGTTAGCCAAGCACTCCTGATGACATGTAGTTATATATGTGTTTATCTCAAGTCCGGCAGAGCTGTGCATCTTCTTTTCCAGCCAGCTCTTTTTTTTTTTTATACATGCTTTTATTTTTTTTATTTATTTTTTTAAATACATGAACAAACGAGCAGGCAGAGAAGGTGTTACACATCTGGACCATACCAACGCAGCCGGTCGTGCTACTCGGGCCACTACAGATATGAGGATTGCTCATACCTCTGCGCGTAAATGATGAAAACACTACAGGACTGCCAGGCTTGATGTAAGTGATGTTTCTTTGTAGTAGCGTTACTTATCCGGTCGGCCTGCAGCCTGTGCGCACCCCATCAGCAGGCTGTGTTCTCTGTCACAGCAATACGTGGTCAGCTTTAGCTTTCAGCACCAATGCTGCCCGTGGATTTTAAATTGACTGCTGCCACATATTAAAAGCATGTAATGCACGAAAGAGCTCCGTTATGATTGTAACCCATAATAAGCGTGTATTATTTATGGAGGTAAATGGCTGCAGACATGGGAAAGAGCCAAGTGTAGAACAATAAATGAACCCTAATTATAGCTACACATCCAAACTTGATCCGAGTGAGTAGGCTTTAAGTGAAGGTCCAGGCAGGCCTGCTGGCCAGGGTCCTGGCCCACATCAGCTGTATTTTTCATCATGGCAAAGGTGCAGCGAAGATGCGATTAAATACACAGAGAAATTAGGCGACGCGCCATCTAGCGACTGTATGGACAGGTTCTAATAGATGTGAAATGACTGGCCTGCAGAACATCCCCTATACACAACAATGCAGAGGAAGAATGTAAATAAGCTGGTTTACTTCTTCTTGCGGTGAGATGCTACAAAGAGCCAATGAGTGGAGAGATGTGCAGCATGTGAGTATTCTTTAAAATAGCAGCAGCAAGTGATTTATTGACATATACTGTATGTCAATCCTCTAGTCTATGTCAACATTGTCTGTTGTGCACATATCCAGCAGAGACAAAGAGCGATTTGGAAGGCTCCATATGGATCAAACACACAGTGTATTTTTGGTTGAAGCTTACTAATTTTATTTTCTTAGAAAAGTAGAAAACAATTGGGTAGTGTGAGGTAGGCAGCTTTGTGTAGAGCCACTAACTTCACACACAAGAAGACACATAAACAGAAGAATCACTGCAGTGCTTTTGCAGGAAGACCAAGCGGTGTAGGGACATACAGACCAATTCAGAAACTCAAGCCTGCAATTAGCAGCACTTTTTAAAGATAAGGTGACAGGGTCACTTGTAGTGTAGTGTAGACTAATCACCCCACGCTGCAGCTCACTGTCTGCAGCTGCTTTTAGTTCAGATTTAGATTTCTCTTGCCTGAAACTATAGACTGTAGAGTTGACTCACTACTTTCCACCATATAAAACCATAGGCGGCCATTTCCGGTGACAGTTTAATGTTTCAATGGAACAATAATTACATTGACTTTGAATCTCTCATGAAAGATACAGTGTATCATCAGATCATACATTCTAGCTGATTGCAAAGTTAGAAATTCAGGGAGGAGAAAGGACAAACTCTAAAATACAAGTTATGTGTGAAATATACTAATAAAATATACAGCAATGGGCATTACTTTGAGATAACTATCCCTATGCTGGGACAGTCTTTGGTGTCTAATAGGAATGAGCAGGTAGACAGTGGATGAATTATTTGTGGGCCGTGCCTGAGAAGTTAAGGTCTGTGAAAGATAAATTATTGAAATCAAAATGATCCAATTAGCATTTAGCCTAACCATAAAATTACCTTCCCACCATTAATAATGAATTTTGTTAAGCATCCCTTTTTCTAAATGATGCTGCTGCAGGCCGGCCACCTCAGGGTTTTCCTGTGTTGTTGTTTTCATGCACATACTTATACTTTCTCAGAGTTTTTCTTCAATTATATGAAGATGGTCTTGCATAAATTCCAGAGGGGAGGATAGAAACAGAATGTTGTTATATCACACTGCAACTAACAGATGTTGCTGTTGATTGTTTTGTTCAAGTTGAGCAACCTTCTGTCAAACAGTGTCAGATTGTTTTTGGTGTTATTTTTCTGAGGGGAAAGGCCTGCAGGGGACAATATGTTTGGGGGACTTGGCTTGTTGGCCCTGTGCCTGCTCCAGCCAACAAGTTCCTGGATTCTTACAAAGCAGTACTGGAACTCCAGATCAAAATACACTTATGGATTAAATTCTGCAACAGAGCACAGTGTGTAATATTAGACCACAATTGTTCAGTTGTTGTCGCCACCAATTAATCTCAATATCTGTCTTTGACTGTTTGTTTGCAAGATCCAACATGTCCAAAATGTACAGTTTGGGAGGACATTTGGTGGACAGAAACACCTTGGCACAGGCATTACATTTGGGGGTGTTAAGCTCTAGGATTTCCAACGACAGCTGACAACATAGCAATCTTTAAATATGACAGTGTGCTTTTTTAAAGAGATCATTCTTCAAAGACTTTAAAATATATTCAAAGCACATTACTGTTCTTCTTATCTTTAGGTGACAGAGAGCTCAAATCCCAACCACCCATAAAACCTTTCCCCAAGCTGCTTTTGTCACTTTCTATTCTTAGTATTCTATTTCCGGATTCAGTCGTTTTTTTAGATTTCTTATTAAATTGAACAGAGGTCTTATTTTTGTGCCATGAACGTGTGCAGGCATGGCTCTTATTTAAACCAACTGTGCTATTAGAGGTGCTGTCCTGCCTGGTACTGATTACCATTGGTTTTCTATTTGATTCAAATATTTTATTATTCAATATGTCTAAAGGAAATCTGGGCCACCCTGAAAAAATATTGCTCAGCAGCCAAAGTGCCACCAGTCCCACTTTATCTCCTATAAAATAAAGTAATACAAATAACAATGTGTGGGGATCATGATCTGTGATACTGCACTGTATAATACTGTATGTCCTTAAAGTCAGGTATCAATCTCAGTGTTAAATCAGTTTGACTGAATAGTGGAGGGGACGCTCCATGTTCCCTATTACGCTTCCCTCTGATTGGCCAGTTTGTGCAGTTGCTTCCATCACTTTCTGTCTGCTGACTGTGGAGATACAGTGATGTAATTATTTTTGACTTCCCCTCAGTAGCCTGTAGTGGTGTGAGCTCTTATGAGACAGTAAAACAAAGCAGATTACAATGAAAAACACATTTAGCAATACACCAGTATTTTAAACATTTTAGACATTATGCAAAGTCAAATTTAAGAATGCTTACTCATCAACACAAGGCTCCTCCTTGTGTGTCATTATTGTAACATTATCATGACATTGTTGACTAAACACTCTCATTTGGGAATCTGAGTCACAACCAAGTCATTACATTATGCAGGGCTTCAAGTTGCAAGTCATTTCCCTTTGTTCCAAGTAAATCTTACATCATTAGATGTGTGACTTAAGCCTGATAGAGTGTAAGTCTTAATGACTTTAGTCCACATTCTCTTTAATTCTCTTTATTTGGTCCTTTTTTCTGTTTCCCAACGCCACTTAGTTGGGCAATGTATTATTTTCACTTAGTATGCAACAATATCTTCAAATCATTTCAAATTTGCTTTGAGATGTTCCTGAAGTTATTACAGAAACACCTGTCATGTAAATATAAAATACATGCTTTAGATCTCAGATCTATCTCCCAAAGCTGTGTGACCACATTCCTGTGAGAGCTGCAGTACAAATATAACTGATTAATTATATAATCTGTATATAGATATAGCTGATCAGACTTGATTCTGTCAGAAGCGCAAAGACAAACATGCATATTACATTCTTATTGTTGTAAGTGAATGGCTCAAGTTATAGTTATTGTAATGTGATTTTGGCTCAGTTTTGCAAGCAGCTATCTGTACAGGGTGTTTTAGCAGTCCTTGTAATTCATATCCTATTTGTGATGGGCAGAAGGTGCTTTACTTTCTGTCACCTTTCTCCATCTACAACCCATTCTGCCGAAGTGACAATTAACATTTCCACAAAAGGAAGACCAACATGACAGACTACATGCTGCTGTGACACCAGTGTCAAGGCACAATGCAATACTGTGCAGTCTTTGTTATTCTTAGAAGCAGACTTTAACCTTATTTGTGAATTTGGTGCTAATTTGCATGCTACCCACAAAGCTTTAGTAGTCAGGCAAATGTATTTTCAGTGATAAGCAATACATCATAGAGTTTTCTGATGTTTGGCTTTTTACATTTTGATGCCAAATCATGCTTGAGTGTTTAAATCCTGATAAGCGTGCTCATTTTCTGTTTTTCTGCTGATTTGTGAATTAGCTTGTTATCTGGTATCTGCATCTGCACAGGCAAGGAAAGTATTTCTATTTCAACATTTGCTTATACCTGAAGGAACTTTTACTTTTTATTTGTCTAATTCTGCTTTATGTAAGTCTCATCATTAACACTGTTTCTGTGCACAAGTGCACATTCCTGAAAACTACCACCACATGAAACCACAAAGGGAACAACTTCCATTTATTTTTCCTTTAGTTTCTCATCAATCAAGTGGTCAGGTTAAATTATTTTGTAGAAAACTGACTCAAGACAGCTCACATAGGTCATTTTCAATCAGCAAGTGGAAGAAGCCAGCCTGGCTCTGTGCAAAGGTAAAACAACATCTGCCCACTAGCATCTCTGAAGCTTTCTAAAGGGGTTGATCATTCAGAACATTGATATAGCAGAAAACAAATATAAAGATATAGTGGCGTAATGGCGTCCTAAGCAGAGAATCAAGTCACACTCCTTCAGTGTGTGTTGGAGTCTGAGCTTCTCTGTTCTTTGTTTTGTTAGCCGGTCCGACCTCCCGAGCATGTTAGTGCATGTGAGTCCCTCCCATTGCTGTTTGTATTTGACAACCTGGGAATGAGAATGGGTTGGACGTGTTATGTTTAGCAGGCTGGCCAGGATGTGCGGGCTATTGGTTCTCATACGGAACCACTGAACACGCCAGCGTTCTGGTCGGTGTTAGGGTGAGGTCTGGACCCAAGAGCGAAATGGTTGAGGTTTGAAAACAGTTCTTTGATTTGTGTTCAACTGAACAGAGAACTTGCAATGCAACAAAAGGATGATCCAAAGGTGATCCAAAAGGAGAGGAGGAGTGGAGGTAGACAAGGCAGGCTCTAAAACACAGGGCTGGTGGCTGGTGGTAGACTTACAAAGTCTGCGCACAGAGAGACAACACAGTGTTAGTACAAAGAAAAAGTTTGATAGCAAAGGTTCACTAGAGAACTTGAGTGTTTGGCCGAGAGTAGACGGTGCCTGGATTCAGGAGTACTATGTGCTGGAGCTCTGATTAGTAGATCACCTGCTGCATGGTAGACCAAACACACTGCATGCCCACACACTTCACACACTCCCACACACACACTCACACACACACAAAACACCAAAAAAGGAAAGACAATCAGTCGGGACAGTAAATGTTACCACTGATGCCAGGGTACCCCAGTGAGTGTGAGCTAACCATGGAGTTGACTAATTATCTGTTTGCACTGTAGCCATTGTAGCTGTAGCGTTGTTCCCTGAACCCCATTTCCTCTACCCTCTCTCTCCATTTGTGCTCCGCTGATCAGCGGTATGAGCTCTACATGAGCACCGATCTCCCACGGAGGCCCGGTCTGGGTAGGTAGTAGTAGTAGTAGGCTGCCATTGCCAGTCCTATCTCCACAGTTAGTGTCAGTGCTGGGGTATGGTCTGGTCACACTGCTTGTCTATTCTGGGATTTTGTATTTCTTTCTCACATCTGTCTGGGCTGGGCTAAACACCAGGTGCAGAAATGGTGACCTTGCGAAATAGGTAGCGGAGACAGCGGATGGGGTGGGACATTCTGCACCAGATGTCCGGCTTTATCCCAGCAATGTACATCAGTTGAGCCAGACTAGCAGTGCTAGCTGTTGCCATTACTGCTCAGCAGCTCCATGTTTGCTTGTCACGTCAGAGGTGAGAGCTGTGTGCAGCCATTCCTGGCCCAGACTCTGAATGTCAATCAAACTCTGAAGAGAATCGTGTGGAGGCATTCCCAGCCCAGACTAAATTATGTTCAGTACTTTAAGTACAGCCCCTTTAATTCACACATTATGTCTTGTTTTTTTATTTGATAACCCAAAGTAGTGGTGGTTTCAACTGCACTGTTCTGACATTATGTAATTGTATTATTTGGCCCATCTAGTCAGGTAATAATCAGAAGAATTTATTGTGTTATTAATTTACCAACTTTGCATACATTTTACGTGCAGTTGATTTTATTACGATCACATAACTGTTTCCGCTGCTAAGGAAGACAAGGTTGCAGTGGCTAGAGGCCAGCAACACCTGAGACACAGTTAATGCCTTCCAGCGCTTGTTATGTTCCTGTTAGCTTAGCTTAGCAGAGTCAATCAGTGACCCTTGTCAGTTTGCTGACAGCACATATCCATCAACACACTTTTTTCTTACATGTGCGGTCTTATCCGCAGGAACCTGTTCATTGATTTTCAGTCACAACAGCAGCTCCACAGCAGCTGAGTCTGTGTGGATGAATAATCTCCTGTAGGTTCTGTGACACCAGCTGTTTGACCCACAATGCTGTTAGCTATATTATTGTGAAAATCCTAGTGCCTTTCTCCTTAGTGCCCATAGCTTTAGCTCTGGTCCATGTGTCAGTTTAGTTATGTGTTTGGACGACCACATAAAGAGAGAAGTGGACCGCCTCCTGTCATTTTGTGCCAAAATGCGGAGACACGGATTGTCCTCTGACAGAAACGGCCTGCTCATCAGCCTCTGGAAACAAGTGACTCTGATGACTAATTTTTCACCCATCCACTATCTTGAGAAGCCTTTTTTTAACTGTGAGGAAAAAGAATATTGTTCATGCAGCAGAGGAAGACATTCTCAAACTAAAGCTATGTTACAAGTCAGTAATTGAGCTGCACATCCTCACATTATTGCTTGGTTTTTGCTCTGGTGCTGTTCACTTTGCTGCTTGGGTGTTTGGCTGTCAAGTGCCTTTTGATGAAGGAGCTGCATAAAGCCAGGGCGGGGAGAGGGAACAGGTAGATAGCCATCAATCATGAACAGCCAGACAACCATCTGTTCCCAAAAATATCAGCCCCCTCAACAGCTTGTCCCAAAAAACACTGCACCGCCTTTACAGCTGGAGACGAACACAGATTCTTTATAGTCTACTATAAGTCATGCAAGTAAATTATAATTGTTTTTTTATTGCAGGTTTTGCTCCGTTGATTGGGAAAGAGTTAAATCATCTGGGGCGAAAAATGTTAGCATGTGTACCGCTCTCCTCTCTCTGGCTTATGCCTGTGAAGCTGTTATCTTTATTCTGCTGGTGGGGAAGCAGTGATCCAATGGAGGGTGTCGTGATCTTCACCATGGGCCAATGCAGCTCTCGCTTAACAGGAACTGAGTGGCACTCCTCTTTTTTATCTTATTTGTTTTTATCCATGCAAGTTGTGCTTGAATTCTGAAGCAGCTACCGTAACTGCAAAACTTTGCATATGTTAACCTTTTCTTTAGATATTAATACATCCAGTAATAACTCTTTCATACAGGATCCTCAGTGGCGGTTGAGCCTCAGTTCTTCTGAAAGGAGCTCATAACGTCCTCACACTTTACTGTAAACTTCTGATGTCATATATGGTAGATGTATTATGCAATCTCACATACTAATACGAGTCATCTGATGCATAATATTGCTGCAGTCATGCACTTGGTACACAGCTGTGATTCTTACAAAGAGTATCAACACACATAGTTTTAGGAGTTTCTTATTTGCTAGGTTGTAGCCTGGCAATAGTCTACAATATTACATGTTTGACAGCCCCCACACTTATAAGACATTAATTTTGACTATGAAACTGAGCAGAGATACTTTTTTCTCTCTCTGTTGTGTTTTTTGGAGCTGTCAGATTGACTGCTATCTCCATTCTGGGATCTGGTAATTGGAACTATTAGCAAGGGGGCAATAATGAAAACGATCTAGTTTTCATTCTAGTCTAAACACTTTGTTTTTTTTTTGGCTGCAACTTCCAAGTGAAGCAGATTGAGGCATTTTTTGATAGACAATCACTGCAGACAACAGTATTCAGCATGTGTATGTTGGCAGAGCTGGTAGCTTACAGCCTTTTATTACATGGCGTTAATGTGTTAGAAAGATTGACCAACTGGAAGGATTTCACATGAACACAGGTAATTAAACACCATTTTAATTAACCTCCTAATCAACAGTATGCACCATTACCATTATACAGTTTTATTCTCCTAGTTGGATCCTGTTGCTAACTGCAGCAGTCTGCCCTCAGGTCCAATGAACAGATGCACAGAGATGACAGGATATTCGAATTCTCAACACTATTTGTCTTGTTTGGTCAACATTTCAATTGTCCTACAAAACCAGATCACCATAACTGGCACAACAAATGATAGAAGAAGAATTTAAAAATATACCAATGCAACAATGTAAAACTATCTGAAAATGTACTTAAGAATCAAAAGAAAAATGACGCATTCTACATAAATATATCCCCTGTGACTGATATATATACAGTATATACAGTATATACAGTATATATATATATATATATATATATATATATATATATATATATATATATATATATATATAGTATATAAGATTGTTTGATAGTTTATACACTAATGTGTACTGTAGCCTTAACTGCTGTCACTTCTTGAGGTACTTTTAACTACTTTATATAAAGTTAGGTTAAATCCAGTGGTTCCCCACCTAGGGGTCGGGCCCCCTCCAAAGGATCACTGTACAAATGATGACATACATAATGGGACAGGACAGAACGGAGGTTAAAGGTTCTGATATGCAGATCCAAAAAAAATTGTTAAATACTGGATCATTTGAACAGAGAAAATGTCTCTTTTGTGGCACTGCTAACAACTCACAGATATCTGAAACGAGACAAGGTGCCCCAACCAGACACTGCTTGTTTGTGTATTATAGATATTTTCTATGTAATATCTTAATCTGAAAAGTAACTAATAACTCTGGTTGTTAAATAAATGTAAAACATTACATTATAAATTAGATGTGCAGTCACAGCACAGGCAGATACATGCACCAGACAATTTCTGTCACAACAACTGAGCAATAATTATTGAAAAAAAACGTATGAAACGTGAGGAAAAAGTACTTTATGTCCTTTATAAGCCTTATACATATCTTTTGACGCATCATTAATGCATGTACCACTACACTTGAGATTAATTGTGAAGATTGCTCAGATTATTTGACTGAAACATCATCACATGGTTCCAGATGACAAAGCAGATAATTCTAATGCTTGTCTTTTTGTTTTCCCATTTAAATCATGTTGCACATTTGACTGTGTGTAGGAATGCTGCCAATACAGAAACTTTCATTGTCCCAGTAATTAGCCCATTCGATGGTGTAGGGTTTCCAGAGTAATGCTTCACTATAGTCTGTAGTGTATTATATTGTATTATATTGACGTATCATGTCAACATGTGGCAGTGACATTTCAAAAGGGAATCTCTTTGTTTTAGTATTAACTCCACCTCTCTGTGTGGTCCTTTACTGTCTGCTGAAGCTTTGACTATGAGTGAGTGAAAAGGCCACTAGCCAGCCTGCAGTTTACAGTGTGTGAGAGAAAAGTGATCAGAGTGATAGTGACTTCCACCATGATAAAACTGGGTCATTGTAACCCCCCAACCCCCTCCACCACAGGCAAGGCTGAAAAAGGAAAAAAAGATGAGGATACCATCACCAGACTCTGTGCGTGGATATAGGCATGGGGACACTGGAGCGTGGTTTGCTTTCTCCATGGGTCGGTATCTGTGTTGTGTTGGGACTGAAGGCATCCCCAGATTATTTTTGACATGTTCCTTCCTCCCCTGTAGTCTGTGGTTTACAGTGTCACGTTATTATCTGTCCCCCTGTATTCTACCCATTTGTTTCTGTCAGCCAGTGTTTTCCTCAGTATCTGGTCCCTTTAACTTTTTAGTATTCCACTCCCTGAGAGATTCTTGATAAATATGACTTGGGCTTATGGTTAAAATTAAAATCCACCTTAACCAACACAGTTGAAAAACAGCTATGTTAAAATTGCATGTTTGTTGTTTGGTGGCTGAATCTGAACAATGTTATTAAAGGTTGATAAATCTCTACCTCATCTACTATGGAGTTTAAAGGCTGGATTTATCTAAATATCCCCTCACTTACTCTAGTGGTATCTAGTCATGCAGATAAATGTGTTTTCACATGACATTTCTGCCTCCATCCCACATTAGGAGTACATGACAAAATATGTTTTGTAATGTAAACTGTTTAAAAGAGTCTACAGCCATGCTAGCAGCTCTATAAGTCTGTATTCAGGTTGTGCTTTGAGCTGAAAGCTAAAGTCGGCATGCTAACATGCTCACAATGGAAATGCTAGGATGCTGATGTTAAGTTTAATGCCAGTTTAATGTTTATTATCTTAGTTTTGCGTGTTAGCATGCATTTAACATCTTCCTAATTGACCTGTATAGCCACTACTACAGCCATGCTGCTGGTGTGGCACAAACTAAATTAAAGTACTTACTCAACCAAAAGAACTCCTGGGTGCAGTGAACATCTCAGATTGATTGTATTTAACAGTGTGTGCATTAGAAGGTGGATTTTTACTTTAACAACAATCCTTTTTCATCCTAATGTTTGAGAGCACCCTTATAATGAATAAACCGAATATAAAAATGTAAAGTCTAAAGTCCTGTGGTAACTGTACCAGCCTGCTATTGATTAAAAAGGCGATTTAATGATACAGATATGAACTCTATATGTAGTTTATTAAAAAGTGCATATTTATAAACTACATTCAGTTGACTTTTTGCTGGGTCATGGTGAGAAAGCTTTCTCTCCAGCTGAGTTCTTTTGTTGTGTACGTGGTGACCTTCTGTTTATGCCATGGCCTGGACAAATGCTCATTTCTAATTGGCCCAAAGGAATTGGTTAATTTAGTTTATTCCAGAGGCAGGACAAATGGCTGGGAGCAGGAAATGTTTCATTTCGGGTATATACACATGGCTCTTCAGCATTAAACATTTAAAGTGAAGTGAATCCCACTGAGGCATTAGCTCATTTTGAGTGTGTGTATTATTTTTCAGTACAAAGACAGCAGATTTTTGTCAATTTTAAGTAGTGCATACACATACATGTACACAACACAGAAGCATTAACATACATTGGCTTGTAGTTTTAAAACCTCTACATCAAGAGCAGTGAACATGCACAGCAGCTGTACAGTATATTTAGCTATTTTTCTTATCAGCCATGACTTAGTTTGGCTTTTCATGTGACTGAATGCGTCATAGAATGAGGACCCATCAGAGAGATGAAGGTTGTTCCAGCTCATTTGATGCAGCTTTTGTCACTGAGTTTTTTAGAAGCCTCACTGGCATTAGGATTAGCTGAGATTATTTGCTGCTAACAGCAAACAGGTACACACTCTTGCACCTGTGGATTTTATGCCCTAATAGTAACGATATTACTAGTAAAAGAGGTTCAAATATAGATGAGCATTAAATGCCTGGCAAGTGGCCTTGGTATAAGCAGGTAAAAGACTGTGATGTGCATGTTGATTGTGGATTTGGCAAACATAATCACTACAAATCAAACATGCACCTCAGTGGGGTTACTCCTTTCATTGGCAGAAAATGTGAAAGGAAATGTGTGACATGTTAATGGTCAAAACTGAGATGCAACATTGTTGGTTTTGTATTTGTTCTGTGTGTGTTTTGCAAAAGACGACTTCCAAAAACACACAAAACATAAAAATCTATTGTTGTTGTCAACATGTGTTGTCATTCTTGTGGTTGATTTGGGGTTTTACTTTACATTTCACAAATATTTTACCTTTATTCTTTTTTAAATTGAATTTCAAAATACTGTAACATTCTATATCATTATATACAATATATCAGCACTGTATCATAAATATTTCATAGCTGCAAGGCAATAAAAAAGTACTTTTGCATCAGCATGTGCTGTTTGTGTCAAAACTGATGGAAATTAAAGTGCACCCCACATTTCCAGTGTTTGTGAAATAGCAGTCATTTCATAACTACTCTCTTTCTGTCTCTCTCTCCCTGCTCATTGGACAGCTTTGCATGAAGCCAGATGCCTCCCCTCCCTCTTGATGAGCGCATAGTGGTCATTCAGCGCCCTAAAAACATAGCCCTGTGCGAGGCTTCCCCTCAAACCATCCAACAGCACTCCTCTCAAATATCAGCCTCTGCCAATGGACACGCTCCTCAATTCCACCCTTCGCAGTCTCATTTCTATCCACCCTCTTGTAAATCTCTGAGTCTGGAATGCAAGCGCAGATCCTCTCGTGTCCAGAAATTCAAGAGCGATCAGCCTGTCATCCCAGCAGGTGTCAGACACATTCCTAGCCACTGCCATAGCAATGGCACAGTAACTCTTGGCCCACGGCTGCCCTCCCACACACATACTATTGATATCCGGGTGACGGTGGACAAAGGAGGACGGGGAGGAGGAATCAGCAACTCGTTAGGGCGTGTAAAGGGTGGCAGAGGAAAATGTGCCTCTTCACAGTTGGATCAAGGACAGTGTGAGAGAAGAAGTGGAACTGCAGTGAGGCCAAGTGGTGCCGAACACAAGTCACAGCGAAGTCGCCATATTCAGCTGTCATCTTCACCCAAAGGTGGCCTGCAATTTGTCCCAGCACAGGCGCAGCAGCATAAGTTCAGGGGTGAAAAGGAAAACGCTAGTTTTCTTAACAGAGGCGACCAGGAATTTCCCTCTGTAGGTCGCAATAACAATTCCAAACTGGGCACTGTCCATCAAAGCCAAAATAGTCACAGTCTGCCCTACCACCAAAACTCCGTCCCTGTGCCCCATGCCTCCATACTAAACTCCCACTATCCGTCATCCCCTCCCTCCCAGCCCACCCATGTCCCAGTTTCATTTCAGCAACTCAGCCAGCCGCACCCGTCCCGCACCAGGGCTCTCCGCCCTCACATTCTTGGTCTACCCCTCTCTCCCGGCTCTTCCCACGCTGGAGGGTTTCCCAGCCCTGACCATACCTGCACCATCGACTGCACCCACCCATTCAGTTGCGGCTGCTGGAGGTTGGTAAGATGCAGAGGGTGTAAGGGGCACCCTGCTAGCTGCCAAGGAGGTGGAGGAAGCTCTTCCACCTCGTTTAACTGTGTTCATAATGTTGGAGCAGTGAAGACAGGAGGCAAGGAAATGGGGCTAAGAAATCTGGGTGGGTGTCTCTCCACCGCCTCCACCTCCAACACCTCCTCTTCTAACAGCACTGTGTCTGACTGCCGAGCAACCCTGTTCAAACCGCTCAGCTGTGCCTCCTGCTCTAGCGAGGCCAGAAACTTTGAGAGTCCTGCTATCCTTCGTAAAAAACTGGTGGGGGGATGCCTGCCCTGTACCCCGCTGTCCTCCTCGGCCCCGCTCCGGGCGATACAGAGCTGCGTCACAGGCTGCAACCCCAAAGCCTCTCAGACAGGCAGCTCCACCTGCAGTTACTGCAGCAGCGACCCCATAGTGGTGACATTTAACCCTCGCAGAGGCAAACCCCCCGGAAGAAGCATTGGAGCAGCTCATTCGATGGGTATGTTCCAAGCCGATGATGATGACTACAGTGTGCGTACTATCTGGCCTGAAGAACTGGCTAAGAAGATGACCCATTCGAAAGCCCAAAAGAATCACTGTGCCGGGATGGGAGTAGGAGTCGGGAAGACCTGTGCAACCCCAGCCCAAAATGGCAGTAACGGAACAGGCCTTGCCCTCCTGGACTGTCAAAACCTCCAGGAATATGCACAGTCTCAGCTAACAGACCGTGCTGGCCGGCGCCGGCTTCAGCAAGGAAAAATGGCTGCCTTTGATTTTATGGGCCGCAGGTCAGGATCTGGGTACGACGATGGTCGGAGCTCGCTGAAGAGGCTCTTGAATAAAGCCGAAGATGCAGGA
Source organism: Percina caprodes (assembly GCA_013375575.1). NCBI lineage: Eukaryota > Metazoa > Chordata > Actinopteri > Perciformes > Percidae > Percina > Percina caprodes. The sequence continues at coordinate 787,077 of JABXJD010000187.1, read as the reverse complement.
ATTGAGCAAGACGGAGATGCAGCATATCCACGCTCCCCTTCTCCCAGCTCTGCCTCTCCACCGTCACCTGTGTCCTTTTCGCCTCCACCGTCTGCCCCTGGCACACTCATCAAACCCAAACCTTGGCAGAGAGACAGGGAGGGAGGACATTCCCTGCCGTCGGCTCAGTCCCTTCACCTGGCCCTCAACTCCCTTAACAGAGAGCAGGATGAGGAGAACAGCAGAAGTAAGAATATCTTACAATTCACTCAAGTGGTAACATATACACAATATCTTTGAAGTAACTCATTGTCCACTGCAATCACTGACATACAATTGAGTCATATTGAGTTGAATGTCATTCAGCAGTATTTTTCTCTTATATACTGCAGATGTCAACTCAAATCAAAGTGCTAACGACCAGACCTCTTTGATAGCCAGTAAATACTGCTAATTGGTTTGCACAGACTGCAGAAAATATTAAACCGATTTATATTAAACCGTTAATAATATTAATATTAAACAGTTTTTGCGTCTTGTCTTCTTCCAGTGCACCTTTCTCTGCCGCTCTCGTCTTCTCTGCCAGCTTCTCTGTCCGATGAGACCGCGATGACTCCCGATGCGGAGAATGCCGTGGTCAGTCCCATCCTGCCCTTCCTGTTTCTGGGTAACGAGAGAGACGCCCAGGACCTGGACCTGCTGCTGCGCCTCAACATTGGCTACGTGGTCAACGTGACCACACACCTGCCCCTCTACCACGTCAACTCTGGACTGCGCTACAAAAGGCTGCCAGCAACTGATAACAGCAAGCAAAACCTTCGACAATACTTTGAGGAGGTTTTTGAGTTCATTGGTGAGACTCCCACCTCTGATATATTGTTGTACCTGTGAGTTTTTTTTCAGTGAGGATTTCAAGTCAAGAAAATAAAAAGAATGCATTGAACTGCAACATGACTAGCTTTTATAATCAAGAGTTAGTTTATTTCACCTCAAGGCTGTGACACTGACTATTGTGTTACTGTCTAAGAAGTGAAGTCCTGACCCTCCTTGCCACCTACACTGGGGTAGAAGAGACTTGTCTTAAGATTTCTTTTTTGACTGGAAGAACTTGTGTTTAGTGTTTATCAAAAACAGAAAGTATATGGATTGCAATGGTGAGAGGGACTATTGGTGAATGCCATTTTATATTTTAAAAGAAAGGGATGTTAAAAACAGGAGCATGCATGTTGACACCCTACATTTTGGCTGTAATGATTCCTGTCGTAGGGCTTGCTAGATGTATTGTTTGTTGCCAGATTTAATGACAGTGATGATACTTTTTAAATTCACAGATGCTAACAGCTGGCCAGAATGCAGTGTTAAAGGTCCCGTATTGTAGTGAGATTTCCATGTATTTTTTAAACATGTTGAGGTGCTATATAAATACTGTGAAAGTATCAAAACACTGAGTCCACAGTGAAATCCACACAGCACGTATTCAGAAACTGTCCCTTTAAATGAGCCGTCAGAACTACAACTATGTTTCATTAAGGTAGAAATTGCCGCTACAGTGCCGTTACAGTCATTCCCTGGGTGCAATGACAGTGCAGAGACTCAGAGAGCTACACTCTCTGAGTACAGAAGATCTGGAAACACTGACCAATCAGAGCAGAGAGAGAGGTGGGCTTAAAGTGGTAGACACTAACACGGAGCATTTCAGATAGAGGGTAAATACAGGTATATTCAGACAGACAGTAGGAGAAAAATTGTGTTTTTTGAACATTAAAGCATGTAAACATGTTTTGGTAGTAACCTAAAATACAAGTATAAACCAGAAAATGAGCATTATACCTTTAAACCAGTTTTTACTAAATTAATTCAGAAAATTAATTGAATCTGTTTTGTTGTTCTCATCCACAGAGGAGGCATATCAAAGTGGACAGGGAGTGTTGGTGCACTGCCAGGCAGGCGTGTCCCGTTCTGCAACCATTGTCATCGCGTACCTTATGAAGCACACCCTCATGACAATGACGGATGCCTACAAATACGTGCGGAGTCGTCGTCCAGTAGTGTCCCCGAATCTGAATTTCATGGGCCAGCTTTTGGAGTTTGAGAGGGACCTCAACTCCGGGGTGACTCCTCGTATCCTGATGCCTAAACTGAGCGGCGTGGAGACGCAGGTGTGAGGAAGGTCAGGGGTCAGGAGCGTGTTGGGTTACTGCAAGTAAAGAAGAGATTATAGTGGCATTCAGGAGCAACACAGAAAGAGTGCAGCACATTGTAGAAGAGAGACATGATGAAAGAAATTACAATTGGAAAATGGTGGCGTGTTTGGCAATTAGTGCACTTCTAATATTGTGATACATGAGACAAAAGACTGGATGCTTCATTTGTTTAAGTAGTAACTCTTAGACAACATGATTATCATCCAGCATACTGTTTATAAGATAATGTGCCAATATTTTGTATAGACGTACATCGCTCTCAGATATCGCATTTCTTTTTTTTTGGATGCCTCTTCCTTTTTGTTCCCAGTGTTTACATTCACACAGAAATACAATGACTTTGTTGCCATTAATCATTAATGCATGCAGAACGGGTACACAAACACTGAAAAGGTTTACTGGTCCTACTCTACAACACCACTCTGTTTCCACCACATGTAGCAACACACAGGTTATTACAATGCACTTTACTTCCCATGCTTTTGTTTCTTATCACTAACTGAACTGTCACAAGGTTGAGAAGAATTTCTTTACATAGATTTCAGTCACTGCATTTGGTTAATATTATCATGTACATGGGTTTTTCCTATTTGTAAACTGTGCAATAGAGTTACACGGACCGAGCAGGGACGTGAGTAGCATTAACCTGGAAAACCCATCGCAAAAGGGACAAACACCTCATGGAAATGTGTAAGAATGGATTTATTTCAGTGAAGCGGCCTGTATATTAGCAAATAAAAAGTATTGCAAGACTGAAATAATGCTGTGCACTCACATGGTTGGATTGACAATATAACACAGTGTTAATGTGTGTGAATAAAAACTACATTTCATTATGCAGGTTAATACACTGAAATAAGCTCATTATAAACACATTTACTGCAGAGCTGAAACCACATCTCAACAGTGCTTTCAGAGATTTCTTTATGCACATTTATGATTTACAGTAAATCTGGGTTGGCAAGTCATTGTCCTGCTGCAATGATGTGCTTTAAAACAACAGACCTTCTTCAACTGTGCACTATTTATATTGTGGTAAATTCCTAAGAGAAATGCATTATTAGAATTTGTTCTTTAGCATTTCTCTAAATATAAAAAGCACATGGCAGTGACATTTATTGGCGACAATGCAGTAAAAGTAAAGAGGCCACATTTACCTGTCTGGTTGGGAACATAGAGCCAAATGTGTTATGGTGAAAAAACTGTTTGAAAATATTTTGTAACCCTTGATTTTTGATTTTTTGATTTAACGTCCTGCGGCAGTGTCATTTCCCACAGTACCATAAAGGAACTGACAACCAAGAACAAAAATGAAATGTATAGTTTCGCAACATACACTATCTTACCTATGTCATGAACACTCTTAAAGCCAAATCTATTTTATATTTAGTTATTCTAATATATTCATGAAGGAGTAAAAACAACATCACTGTTTTTAGAGATGATGATGTCTGGTAGCTGATTGGTTGATGTATGATACTCCCTAACTGTTCCTTTACCTTATTAACTTTACTGTGTCCCTCGTGACTATGCGTGACTTCTTTTATGAAGGCCTTGGTTTGATTAGAGAAGGATGATTCACTGTGAACTCTTCCACTGTATTCTTAAGGTCCAGGCATGAGTCCTATTCAATACACATTCAATTACCGTTCTACAGACAATGCACAGTAAGTCTTCTGGTTTAAGTTTAAAACAAAACATCACTAAACATGGGAAAATACAAAAATCGAGAAGTATCTTCTTAATATTAAACAGTTACAAATTGTGGCTCATGCATCAATTAAATGTGCAAAAGTCAGTGCAGATCGAGACTTAAATGTGGGGCAGTAAAAGGCGTGAAACAATGTGATACAAACTGCAGTCTATCCAGCTTTCCGAAGCATCATAGCTTCATGTTAAAACTGCATATTATATCAGTTAATATTACTGTATGGGAAGAATCAGTGATTAGTGGAGAAGTGATGTTTTCTAAACTGGTAGGTAAGGATGAGAATTATTTTGCACATTTTCTAAACTGATGCCATACATATTTTTGATAACATGCTGTTAATATATACAATAATTTGTGACGTAAGAATTTGCAAAATAAATAAACTGAAAAGTGTAAATTATGACACTACTTGTAAAGAAAGGTGTAGGAAAAGAGGACTTTTGCTCCTGTTTTTTTATTTTTATCTGAGACAGAGGACAGGGACACCCAGGCACTCTGATAGTCCAGAGATATGCACACATACCGTATATTACTGATTAAAGCTCACTTGACAAGTGGGAAGGTACAGTTTCTGTATCCATAAAAACCCAAACAAATCAAAATCCGATTAAAACGTAACTGCATATAAACTTTTACAACTGAGATAAACTTTGTTAGTATTTGTGTTTATTCTTGTAAGATTTCATCTAAATTGCAGTGCCCCCTTTTCCAGCTTTTAACAAAATGCCCTCCTCCATGTGTTTAAGACCAAAATGCCTTCAGTTTAGCCTTTAGTGTAATCTGGTCCTCCCGTGTTGTCATTATAAATATGACTTTGTAAAATGATCCTGAATTTTGCTTGTTGGATTTATTTTCTGTCTAAATGACTTTGATATAGGCTTTATATTTTTCTACAGACAAACTTCTTCATCATGTAATGTATACACATTTACTTTTTCATGAATCTTTGTTTTGTAAGATAGGCTGCTTTGACAGAACGCCAGCTTCCAACTCTGCAGTGACAATAAGGATCTTGAGCCGTGCTTTGCGTTGCAGTATTACAGTTTCACTGTTATCAGACCTCAGTAAAAGCAGGTCAACATACCGCATTCCTGTTTTTACCTTTTGCCTTTATTTCAGCTGGAGAGATTTCAACCAAACATGCTGTCACTCCTCCAGTCTCTCCAGCTCAGCTCCCAGTAGGTGTGTCATATTATTAACTTTTGAAGAGGGCCTGTTGCTATTGCTCCTTGATTTTTTTATACAGACTTTATATGCAAAATGGCTGCCGAAGCAATTTCTTTCTTTCCAGGTTGTATGGACTTTGAGTCAGTGCTGACCTCAGACGTTTGTACTGGAGAGATACATGGAAAGAAAATTTACATTTTCTCTTTAATTCATATAAACTGAAGGGCCAGTGTCTCTGTGAGTGTCAGTGTGTGTAAAAAAAATCTTCCATTTGTGTTTCGCACTTGAAAAAAAGAAAGTTGTTACAGTATGTATGATAAGGTTTTGAGAACACTGTATATATCCATGCATTGTTTATTTGTAGGGACTTAATTAATCCTGTTTGTAGTATATTGGTCTTTTTTTTTTTTTTTTTTTTTTTTAAAGGTGTTATTTCCTGTACCAAATATTGAATTGAAGGATAATGACTCATGGGACTGATGATGATTATAAGATGATTCAAGAAAAAAGCAGATCACCTCCTTCCTTCCTAACGGGGGTAAGAACTCTTCAGGTATGACTATCATAGTAATGCTGTGCTATTTCAGCCCACCGCCCCTCCTCCTCCAGAGACCCAACCACTCATGTTATCTAACCTGTGATGCTCTTCTTTTTCATGGATTGTTTCTCTTAAGCAAATGTAATATTTTCATATTGTAGTAACTGGTCCTTGTATCAAGACATTGTTTTTACCTTCATGTACTGACTATACTCTTCATGATTCTTTCAGGTGCACTGTGACTAATACAATGCTGCTATATCACAAAGACTTTTATTTTGTACGTCACATTTAGCTGACGAAAAGTGGTGAATATCGCTAAAGGTGACCATTACAAAGTGGACTTGAATATGGAGGCCCGGCTTACATTGTTCCAATTTCATCCAGGCTTTATTCTTGTGCTGCCTCGGGGCAGTGTGTTCATCTCAGAGTGACTGTGTGCACAACAGAAGGATCTGTAGCCTTTTCCTGTTGGTCTTCCTTAACACGCATGATAAAAAGGTTAGAGAAAGTCAAATGTAGCAGTAAAGCCTTTTTACAAGCTCAACTCATCGCTCACTGTGGTCAATAAAACTGTGATGTTGCTTTTTTCTGCAACTGTGTTAATCTTGTGGAAAAATTTGTTGTCTAGGTTGAGTCTGAATTTTATGATTGACTTCAGTTATGTTCTATGAGAAAATGACTATCCATATTCATAGGAATATTTTACGCTAATCTCCGTCCTTTATCAGCATTTATGAGGGAAAAAATAGGATTTAATAACTTAAAAGCTGTCGAGTTAAAACATTAATCCTGTAACTGAAATTTTGACAAGATGCATATTTGTATCACATGTTGCGATGTATAATATACTTTCTTGACATATATTTTGAGATTTGCTTCAAAGTTTAGTTCACAATTTGAGTGAAATCAAACACATCTATGAAAAGGACATAAACAGGATTACACACAGATTTCAAAAATTATTTTGATTTATTTTGGTCGGTTGGTCGGTTGGTTGGTCCTGAATGAAATATATCAGCAACTATTGGACGGATTGCCATGAAATGCATTCAAACATTCATGGTCCCCAGAGGATGATTTGTAAAAACTTGAATTCCCTGACCTTTTATGTACAATCTACACGTCAAAATGTCTGTTTATCTAATATTTGAGTTTGTTACCCCAAATACCTGCAACGCTAATGTCATTTCTACGAGCCTCAGCTGTACTTAAGTGCTAATTTGCAAATGTTAGCATGCTAACACACTAAACTAAGGTGTTAAACATATACCTGCTCTGTGACAATGTTAGGATGCTGAAATTAGCATTTAACTCAAAGCACCGCTGTGCTTAAGCCTGCTAGCATGGCTGTGCTCACTTCTTTGTTGTTTAAGACACAAACATAAAAAAGTATTCAATTATTCAATTTTAATATGCATATTAACATTGTTCTGATACAAATCTGCACATTTTACCACAACCTGCATATGTTTCAGTTGCAAAATTTGAGTTGATTTTAACTCAATACGATAAAACTGCTGGACAGGTTGCTTTGTTTTTTTGACAATTCTTTGGTGTGAATGGCAAAAGAATATTCAGTTCAAATTCAGTAGCATCTATATACAGTACATGTAGTTGATCTCATGATGTGATGTCAAGTATTTTTTAAATAGAATCGGTTGACAAAATTAATACTGACCAACGATGCCTATTACAATGTCAGTGATACAGACAAAGTTGTAAACCCACATCCATTGATGAATTAGGGTACTTTTGTATTTATATGTTTGCTTTCGAGGTAAACTACCTAAAGTTAACTTATGAAACAATGCATTTACAATATGTTTGGACCTTGTTTAATTTACCTCTTCATAAAACAAAATATATTCTTAGCATACATGGGCATTTGGCCCTTAAAACTTATATATAAGCCATATAATCCCCCCATAAAATGCATCAATAAATAATCCTGTAGCAGAAAATGTTATGCAAAATGTCAAGTCGAGTAAATACACTTCAGAGAATCTGTAACAAGTGTCAAGAATATTATCTCAAATATGAACAGGCCTCCCATGCATCAACGACTTCCCAAAAAAGAACTAAGTTTAGAAGATTTACGCAGCAGCAGCATCTACCCCATGGAGTTACATGGATGTAGATGACAAGAAAAGTGATGTGTGTGTGGAAATTGATCATTGGTTCAGATGTGACTATACTGTGTTGGCACGACATCAAACTCCCAGCCAGGCAGAACAGTTGTGCAACACACTAGTTGCACAAGCTGCATAAAGATGCTTGAGGAGGCTCAGTGGACAAACTCAGTTGGCACATGTACTTTCTCTTCCATTTTTACATGTTTGATTAGCACTCGCTCTGATTAATCTGGTTCTTGTGTTGGTAAGATTATCTTCTCTTTTGTTGGTTATTGCTGAATTTGATAATGTTATTACATTCTAAATTGTGCAGTTCAACACCTGATGGCTGGATTGTGAATTGAAGTTGTTCTCCATGTTAATTTCTAGTAAACACACTGGAACTGGCTCTTTTCATTAAAAAAAAAAAAAACTTGGGAAAATGATCATTCTTGGCACTGTCTGTTTTTTTTTAAATTTGTTATGATTGTTTCTGTGAGTGCGCTGAAAGCTTTGGGGAACTCAAACATCCTACAAAAACATGCACTGTGATAGGCTGAAGCGCATGATGTCGACAGATCACCAGCACTCTCTGAATTAAGTCAGCAGTGTCTATTTGGAAAGTATTGAGCAGTGACATTACCGTCAATACAAACGGCCAGTTGCAATTGATGATTCAGATGATCACCCCACCCAGATCTGCTTCGCTCATCCTTACATAAGAGCTGGTTTGGGATTCACAACTGTGTGATTGAGCACCCAGGGCGGATCGATCAGTAAGAGAGGTTAAAACAAACTCACTGCCAGCCAGGCAATAACTACTGCAAAATAAAAAGCATGAGCCGTGTGGGGCACTACTGTACTGACAGTTTTAAACTGTGAGGGCGAGGCTTGTATTTCATGACTCCTCAATCTCTAATTTGACAAATCTGAGTGCAAGTGTTGATCTCAGGATTTCCTGTTTAACGATAATCCATATTTTCATTTTTAGCCGTGCTAGGGGCGTTGCTCCAGGGACGGTAATGTCACTGTATCGATCCACCACTTTGGTCCAGACTGAAATATCTCAGTCTAATTGGATGAATTGCTATGAAAGTTTATGGTCCTCAGAAGATAAAACATTCCCCAAAAAGCATGCTCTGGCGCAACCACATTGTTGATATTTGTGATTTTAAAGGTCCCATGACATGCTGCTTTTGGGATGCTTTTATATAGGCCTTACTGGTCCCCTAATACTGTATCTGAAGTCTCTTTCCCAAAATTCAGATTTGGTGCAGAATTACAGCCACTAGAGCCAGTCCCACAATGAGCTTTCCTTAGGATGTGCCATTTCTGAGTCTGTAGCTTTAAATGCTATTGAGGAGGAGGGGGGGGGGGCAAGGTGGAGGCTGGTGGTTTGGCCTTGACCAACTGCTATGCTTTGCTTGTTTGCAAGCCATGATGTCTCTCTCTTTCTTATAGGCAGGCTAAATTCTCTGGGTGGGCAAAGCAGAAAAATGGGAGGTAACCTTGCTCGGTTTACACCGATCACCATTTCTAGCCACTGGGGGGCCATAGGCAGGGTCATATTAATGTTTAAAAAAAAACATAAAGTGAAATTTGTCATGCCATAGGAACTTTAAGAGAATTGTCTCAACAGCTATTGGAGGCATTGCCGTGAAATTTGGTACAGAATAGTCATGCCCCCCTCAGGATCAACTGTTATAACTTTGTTGATCCCTTCACTTTGCATCTAGCACCATCATCAGGTAAAAGTTTAAATTTGCACCTACAATCATAACAATATGGGTTTAAGTTTAAATTCCAATCAGCTGCAGATATGCAATGTTAGCCCAGCAAATAGCCTAACGTCAAGTGAAACCTTTTTACGACATGCCAAGGAAATTATTTTCTACAAAGTCACAAAATGCTGTGATAATATCTCCCTGAAAACATTATAGACAAAGCCCTTTAGTAGTGTATAGGAAACAGGTTTGCACAGGAAAATCTGTCAGCAACAATGTAATTATGAAACAAACCAGAATGTTGCCAGTGCATGCCCCAATGCCCCTAATTTAATCAATATAACAATTTCTGACATATTTATTAGAGATTATCCTGAATGTTTCCATAGCAATGTTTTGTTGGCACACACCTGCATACCAACTGCTAGAAAATCTGTTTTCACCTCCAACGGAGCACGGGTGTAAAATATTTCTTCAGATTGCATTTATATAAAAGGATTGGGTCTGTTATTATAATGGACGTTTTACTGTGGTTCGATTCTGGAGATAATTGAGATGCAGTAGCTGTTAAAAGCCCCTAGTCATCATCAGACATTAACCCTCTGAGTCCCACAGATAATGAATCATGTATTTTGTTAACACCACAACAACCGTTGAACTTGAAACACGTCCAACCTTTCAGTGTCTGTTAGCCATTTTTGTCCAATCATGGAATCAATGGCCCAAATGGGTGAAAATGAAAATCAACATTATTTCAATATTTATTGACATCAACCTCGAGGTAGAGAACTGCCCTGCAATGTGCTGCATGGATTTAAATCAAAATGTCAACAATGCATTGACCGGGTCACACAAGTTTGATTTGAAACAGCTGTTTGTTTGCGAGGGCAATGATAATCTGACAGCATTACACAGGTGGACAACAAGAGATGACTTCCATTTATTCTATGAGACAAATCACACATTCTAGACACTAAACTTTGTTGTATTTACCGAATTGTATACATTTGTATTTGCGTCACATACTAAAGCTATTTTTCATTTTTTTTATGAAATGAGTAAGAAACCCAGGCTTTGAGATTTCTACACTTGAAGGCTCCAGTGTGCCACAGCATTAATTTAGTTCAACCTAATTAAGAATGAGTAATTAAAAAGAAACGCTTAAGAGTGAATAAGTTGTAATATTTATAGCATTAGATAATTAAACATACATTGTTAGATTTGTGTATTAAGCATTTTGCACTATTATTTTGGAAGAGGTTTACTTTTCTTGTACCTAATAAATAAGTTGCCACAGCTCATCTGCTTTACTGTTTACACTTTTATCTATTACATCATTATCATTAGGGCAGCATATTTGCTGGATGTCATGCACCCACACTAATTACACCAGAGCATAACCTGCTGAGATGAAACAGGAGGTCTAGTGGACCATCTGGGGAGCGTTTTAGACACGGCCCTTGCGGTCATGTACTGGTTTGTAACTGCTGTCACTGTTTTTCAGAGTTTGAGCCAGGACAAGAATTTTTCACATGGATATAAACTGGATCTCAAATTACAAGCAATGCTGCCAAGTCCCTGCTGAATTAAAATGTGTGTAGATGTGTTGCCTGAAACCAATCTGCTCAGCAGAAGAATACATGAAACAATTTGGCCCAAAAACAATCATGAAAACCAGGGATAGTACACAACAGCTGCTATTCAAACAGCAGCCACTGTAGAAATCATCGTTTATTATTCTATGTGCTCTCATTTTGAAATTGAGATACAGGGCTATTTATTGTATATAGTGCATGTATAGAAAGGAGAGCATTTACCTTTCTGCAGTCATTACAGCATAGCAGTATATAACCCATACATGGCTTATAATACTCTTTAAGCAGAAATCAATAATTAATTAATTGGCTATTAATGTATTGTTCAACAACTACAACCATTCCTATGAACCATCCACAGCTGTTGTATTAACAGGAAAGGAAAGCTAAATAAAACATATTTACAAGTAGTTGAATTAATGTATCAATTACCAATTGATAAGACATTTTTAAGGTTCACTTTCTTGGTTTTTCCAGAACTTTTAACTGTCACAACACACCAAACTCTTTCATGAAAAGGACTGTGATGCGTTTAAAAGCTCCAGAAAATCTGCTAGTGTACTATGAGTTAAGATTTTGTTTCTATCAAACTGTTCATATATGTGTTTACAACTGCTGGCATGTCATTAAATACGAATACCCTTTTGTTGTATTCTGTTATTAAGCATTCATCAAATGTTTATATGCTGGATTTTTCATAATATGAACTAGTTGTTGAGAAATACATTCATAAATACTTTACATCTGCTTAAAGCTACATTATAGTGAGATAAAAGCATATTGTAATTGTTTATGTACTGACTATAAATGTTAAATACAGGGTTAAATTAAGTGTTAACTGATAAATTGATAAGAGTTGTCTGATCTTGCTTCTCAAAGTGAAATGAACAGTGAATATCGATGGTATTAGTAAAGATAAATATGATCAATATTGCATGACAGCATCTACATTAAGCCTCTGAATCAAAAGGGGTTTTCAGATTTTTAACAATTCAGTATTAGTACTGCTATGCCGTACCGAGGGCACACATGTTGAAACCAAGACTGCTCCATATGAAAAAGCTGTGCCAAACCCAAGGTTGTTATTCTGACTGCTGTTCACTTGTTTCATCAGCAGACATTTGACGGATCATAACAGGAAAAGTACGGGTGAATTTAATAACATCAGTGGCTGCACAACCTTGGTATTGTATATCTTACCAGGACGCATTTGGGACACAATTGGAACAGAGCCATGTATTATGTTATTACTTACACCTGTGCTACAAAAAATACTTAAGGATGTAGGACACCTTTTACAGTTTATGTTACAGATTTTAAAAACAGGACTTTGTGATTGTTTGAAATATGATTTGATATTATTGGATTCCTGTTTAACTAATGTGGGGTGTTAATATACTGTATATTATTATAAAAGTAAAAAAAAAGTCTCTTACAGCTGGAGATACTTTTTTAGCTCCTTGGTTATAAACCATGATCAAATAATTATAAGTGCAACTCGGTTGTAACTTGCTCTGAAATCCATGATTTTCTGCCTCAACTTTAGCCTGCAACTGGTTTGTAAAATGTCACTAAAATAGCACTCTGATTTGCAACTTGTTAATCAGTTGATCTGGTCCAAACATCAAGACATAATCCTTAAGAATAAAGCTGCCTAACTTCATTTGCCACTTGTTTGTTTTCCCTGAAAAGCTTGTTTCTTAACACTGACCTTCCACAAAATGAATGACACATTTCATCTCTGACTATGACTTGACATTTTCTCCAGAAAAGGTGAGGTCAACTTGAGTCACATGGGTTTATACTGGATTACCTCCCTTAAATGTTCTGTAATTTGTACTCATAAATTGTACTAATTTCATTGTATCGTTTATTGCTGTCTACAGGTTCTGTAAACTAAGTTAGAATTAAATTAAGATAATTAGATTTTAATATTTACCTCAAAAGAAGTTGGCGGTTCACATATCTCCTGACTTGTTGTTACAAGAGATTTTCACAAAGTGAAAGATGCAGTCAAACCTCCAAGCATCATCCAGCAGATGGAGTCCTTAAACTGCAGCCTTAGTTTATAAATCCAAATATACTGCTGTTCCCTCTGCTATCACGAAGTTCCCCTGGTCCCTGGCGGAGTAATAATAAAGTCAGTCAATGCAACACAATAAAAAGCTAAATGCTGAGACAAAGACACAGCATGTGATCTGATGTTTACACCAAGCTGCAAATTTATCATTTACAATATTACTGGATTATAAGAACTGTCATGCTGTGTTGAGATCAGTATCAGGAATCACCAAAGGTGATACGATATCATCACGATAATTATGTCACAATATGATATTATTGCAATTTTAAACATATTCTGCGATACATTGCAATTTATTACCAACTTCAATTTTAGATTTTTCAAATTTCAATTGATGTCAACATGTTTTTTCTAAAAAGATACATTTCTTTTTGTTCCTCTCACTTCACTTTCTTTCAGAAGGGGATTGTCAAGCAGACAAACTTACCAATATATATATTAAAAGATCAATACTTGGAACGTGTGTCTCGATACAGTATTGCCACGGGAAAATATTACGATACTACTACTATAAAAGGACTATATAGGCTAGTTTACATTTGTACAACACCTCTTGGTAATTTTAGTACATTCTTCTTGTTATTTGACAATACAATTATGTTGAATTTCCCCCAAAGAAAAAAAGATTAGAACAAGAAATGTTACTAGTGTATATTATGTTCTCAATAAATCCCACCACCAAACACAAAGCTACATGTACATTCAAACATTGCCTTTCATTATATGTAATACTGTACATATGCTAGGTTTTGATTGTTTTTATACAGGCTATGGTTTTGCCCCAGAGTAAGCTAGTTAGGCATTTACGACGGCAAGAACGAAGGACAAATAAGGAAGAACGCGAAACTGCCTCATCGCTACCAGAGATAATACAACTAAATGAGACGTCACCGCCGAAAAAGACAAGTGAGGGACACAACCGTAACGCCATTAAGGCCGAGCAAACGCTAGCCTAGCAAAGATGGCGTCGGGCCGTTGTCGAGACTTCAGTTGCGTGTTGCCGGTTACCAGCTCGACCGTCTGCACGAGTATCCTCGGAATCTCCGATGGAGATGTATCACGTTTAATGGGAGGTACTTTTGTCAAATAATCTTTATTCTATATCTACACAACTACAAAGGATGGCTATTCATTCAGGCAGCGTTACGACCTAGAAAGAGCTGTTGTGGGCGTAGTGTTAATGAAGCTCTTCTCTCCACAGAGTCTTTGGTCTAAAAGCATCGTAAGAGCCTGGCTACTGACAAAAGGACACCCCCTCTACTTTCCCGGCCGCCCAAGACATTTCATTTTTCATTATTCTAGTATGCGAGAAATAAGACATTACTTTCATCTGTAGCATATACACAGTCATTTAAATACCAGCAGAACATTTTTACAATTTTAACTGTGATGTAAACCACTAAACCAGACTGCAGCAGTCCCCATAGCAACAGAGGAGAGGGTGGGCATCACAAAAGGCATAGAGAGACGTAATGATTCAGGCCTCTTAAGTTCACAAACCAAGCTGTATATTCTCTTTTAGCACTAAAAAAACAAAAACACATTTAGACATCCTGTTCCATCTCAGAGATTGAAACCTGAAAGATGTCAGTTGGCCCCAATTTTTCCAGCACAAAAATGGTACAATCTGCCCTCATTAGAAAACCTTCAACAATGGCTCCCCCCTCCCTCAATCTGGCAGGTACCACTTATTGCCGAGGGGGTGATCCTATCCATCCACCACAAATCTAGTGCTCTCATTGTGGCAGAATTGCAGTGCACTGGGCTGTACAGATCAGGGTACCATCCAGGCTGTTGTCTGTGAGGGGTGGGGTCCGGCTACACTGATACCACCAAACGTAAGCTTACAGAGGGTCACAGAGAGGCAGAAAAAGAGAGAAAATAACAGAGAAGAGGGGAGAAGACTGCACCTGAAGAGGACTATAATACGGGTAAGGAGAAAAGGGGGTGGATGGTGATAGAAGGAAAAAGACAACGTAGAAAGGTCCAGAATGGTTCAAATAGATTTGCTCTTTTGCTGCTCTGCTTTCCCCCCCTGTTGACAATCCATCTTGCTTGATTCCTTTTCCATCTGTGACACATTTTCTTCAGTCATATGTACATTTATTCATCATTTCATACATGTCTGTATTTCTACAATGCAATGCAATTTCATTCTATATTTGATTTGTCTATGGTTACTGTATTCTTGCTCGTAGTGGGAGAATCTATGGGCCATGGTGAATGAATCTGACTATTTGGCCCAGTTTATTTATTTTGCATTTGATTAATATAGAGTGTATGCTTTTGTTCCCATGCATTTTGACATAATGTAGCAGCTGTGCCAATTCTACCACACAATGTTGACTGATATTTATACTTCATTGTTGGAGACTGACAGGTTTAATTTTTGCTTGTTTTGCAGCCAAAGCTTCCAAAATATATGAATAAGATTTGAATCCTATAATTGTTGAGTATAGCTTTCATCATATATGACATCATAGTGCTGTATAATGTTTTGTCTTAAAGCTCTTAGTCCACACATATAGTTAATTTAAACACCCTAGAGTCATGTATTAAAACTCTAACAAAAAATAACCCTAGGTGTGTGAAAAGGAAATGTACATTTAAACTTATTGCAACCTATAAACATTATTTATGAATTTTTAATTTTGTAGAATACATTTTGTTAAAGAGAAGAATTGTATTTCTAGGATTAATGAATCAGTCATTCCTGAAGAAGTGAAGAAGAAGCAGGGCTATATGGAAACTATTTCAATTAAAGAAAAAAAAAAAAGCTTACAGATTTACAGAATGTATTTCCATCCAATTGAAAATCATGAAGCCTAAATGTTGCTGTGTTTGTGGCCAGGATGAAAGGAGACACCCCAGTGAACAGTACAATGAGTGTCGGTCAAGCCAGGAAGCTGGTGGAGCAACTGAAGATAGAGGCTAGTTTTTGCCGGATAAAGGTAAG
Source organism: Percina caprodes (assembly GCA_013375575.1). Taxonomy (NCBI): domain Eukaryota; kingdom Metazoa; phylum Chordata; class Actinopteri; order Perciformes; family Percidae; genus Percina; species Percina caprodes. The sequence goes on along the minus strand of JABXJD010000187.1, from coordinate 771,006 downwards.
ACAAGCTGGACACTGATATGAACAGTGTAATGTGCTAAAAACACGATACAAAGGGGGAAATAGAAGCAGCTGATGAGTAAAACAATACAATGGATTAATCCAAGCCATTTTATTTATATAACATATTTAAAAAAAAAAAAAAGGTTTATTAAATAACATTGTCTCTTAAATTGACTTTCTGAAAAGCTAAAGTCCAGACATTGTACAGCCCAACACTGTAATCGGTTTCTATGTTGCAGTAATTATATTTCCACAGAAATCATAATAATACTACCACACTGGTTTCTATTGGTTGATACGGCTGCACAAGCCAACCCTGCCCTCAGATTAAAAAAGTAAAGGTTAGATTGAGCAGCTGATCATCTATTGTACATTTAAAGCCTCAAATCAAAGTCGAAAGGACAGCACAAATGCACTTTAAGTCGATGCGTTTCATTGGACAGTTTCCAAATGGTTTTGGCTTCGGTCATGTTTCTAATGGCATTAAAAACACCTTGCAGTGACACATTGCCCTCTTAAAAAAGAACTATCCATTAGTGTGGAAACACAGTAGGGGACAAACTTATATAACATATAATACATATACAGTATATAACAATCATGTTTTAGAGACAGTAGCGGATCTGTAGTTCCAATGAGACACAATGGGACAATTCCACTTCCAACCTGTAGTAGTATTTAAATAGAAATCCATAAAGCAAAACTCGAGGTATTCTATGACTTTCCATTTTTATATCTTCATTTCTATTTTTAAAAACAAAGAAATGTAAACCCAAACATTAATGTACTGATTAATCTTCATTAGCCAAATTTCAGCTGTCACTGAAAGACACTGAAATGTAAGTCTTAAAACCCAAGACTGTGTAAAATGACAGGGTGAGGGGTTGTAAATGGTGTCATTATTACGAAATATTATTACAACTTCACCATGTATATAATGACATGCATGGACCACAGACAGAAACAAAGGATGTAATACATTTTCTCTAGCCATCTGCCGCCATGCTAGGGAAAAAGATATTCTAAAGACCAAAGTTCAAAATGAAAACTGGGAGATTATACCTATCATTACTAGAGCTGTAAGACAACACACTAATGATCTTTATGAGGGTCATACAGATAGTATTCTACAACACATCTTACATATGCAAGCTAAAACTATGATCTAAGCTAATTTGTATGATCCTCAATACACTGGTGTGTTAATATTCTGCAGTTAAATAAACATCTTTACCTGCAACACATACCACAATGAAAAGGTGGACAAAAAGTACATAGTACAAGTTAGTACATACTGTACAACCAAAGATATTCTAGACATACTCAGAATATAAAGACAACCCAGATGTGTAAAAACATTGCAAATGCAGCCTCTAACTCCAGAGACTGATAGATTAATGAAATCAAAGGATAATTGTTGACTTTGTGTAATGAACTAATGGTTGAAAATAAATGTAACCTTGTTTATTAGTCGCCCTTTCTCTGTTCATCATCTTCAGGTATCAAAGGCAGCAGCCGACCTGATGGCGTACTGCGACGCACACTCCTGCGACGACCCCCTGATCAGCCCCGTGCCCACCTCAGAGAACCCTTTCAGGGAGAAGAAATTCTTCTGCGCTCTGCTTTGAGCTCAAACAGGGATTGTTGTGATTAACAGTACAACTGTACAGTATGTACATGTATGTACAGTGTGTACATGTACTTGTGAACTAAATAAGACATCAATGTACTATAGTAACCTTGCATAAAAGCTGCCGATGTACAGTACACAATCATCTACACAAATATCTTGAACTAAATTATTGAACTGCTAACGTCAGTCTCAGTCATTCAATCAATAAAGAATCAGAATTGTCATCATCAAAAGAAAATAATGGAAGTCTTAAGAAATTTAAGAAACGGCTATCATCTAGTTGAAAACGCATTTAATGCTCATACATATTACAGGTACCTACCAAAAAGGAAACAGTCTGAACATCAGGTGTCTTAACAAGCTCCAACAGTCACAGGAGGAGACTCATTAAGGATTCTACAGCATTTGACACTCAACTGGGAAGCTAAATTCCCACATTAGGTCTTTGGATTATGGTGGTGCTACAGGTCTCAGATGCTGCTCTGATAGGTCAGGGTTGTCGGTTTTCCCTATAGAAATTGTTCATACATTTGAGACCTGATAACAGAGGAAAAAAAAAAAAGACAGGCCTATGTTAGGTAATTAAGTATGCCCTCTCCCATGTGGCGATTACGTGTAGATGGAGGTAAAGACCTTCTTCAGATTACACATGCTTTACTTACAGGTCCAGGTCTTCATTCAGTGTTCTTTCTCCATTAGGATTTAGATTGTCCTTAACAGTATATCCCCATCTATTGTCAATATATTTTGTATTCCTCATTCACTTTCCTCTGTTTTGGCAGTTACTTGTATCTAGCAACGACAGCAGCTGCTAATGAGTGGATTATCACCATGTAATCAATTTGTTTCAAGGTTGTATTAAGATTTTGCTCATTTCTATACTGTTGCTTTGGTGTGGATGTGCAAGTGTGTGTATGCATAGGTGCTACTGTGAAACTAAAGCAACAATTCTGAGCATCTGATCACTGTCAAATCCAGATTTTATAGCTCAATAGCACACAGACCCAAAAAACATTCCAGGGGTTATACACATTCAATTATATAATCTAAGCCATTAAAAGAAAAAGGGATCTACTCTGTTATGAGTCTGTCACCTGACCAATTTTATATTTCCGTTAGTTCTATTTGTTAGTTATAATGTACTTTTAAAGAGAGACATGCATCATCATTTTAACCAATCAGGTATGAGAGGCTCTCCAGGCTAAGGGTCCTTCGGCTTAACGTCTACTCATTGTGAATCGAGGACTGATGTGAACAACTTGGGAATTTCTATTTTAATCAAAAGGTGTCATTTTCTCTGGGATTATTTCTACAGCCCAAGCAATAGTTTACTTCTGTTAAATCATATTCACACAAAAAGAAAACTGCTTTCATTCAGAGTTCCCTCGGATATGGTCCCAAGTCATGGGCGCCACAGCATCTTCAACACAAAACCTTTAGGAACCCCTGCTCTGGACAATTCCCAAAATGAACCAATGTATTTTCAGTGTCTTGACATTATCAAATTTGGAGCTTTGGCGGGAGAGTAACCATGGAGTATCAAGTCTTGAAATAAAACATCCTGTTAAACATTTTCTCTCATTTGTGATTTTATTTGATAGAATTCAAATCTTTAATAAAACATGTAAAAACAAATGTGTCCAAATCTGATACTATTGGTTTATTTTTAATAGGCGCAATATCACAACATAAGTTGTCACAGTCAACTGCAAACACATCAGCCGGTGTTTTAAAATTTAAAAAAAAAAGCGCTGCTACACATCGATTACATCTTCAATTGGCAGGTAGTGTGTGGAAGACAAAGTGACACAGCCTGGACACACGTTGCTGCAGGTTTTATAGTTCATCGGAGTGAATAAAATGCTTTAATTAGCATACATTAAGGCATCACGATAACTTCAAGCTCAGTTATGAAGACCTGACCTAAATCAGGCTTGTTGGTGCTACAACACACATCTGTACTGGACATACTGTGGTACTTCATCTTCATTTAAGCCACTGAAAACTGTGACCCTAGATTTCTTTTTTTTTTTTTTAAAGAAAAAGGATGGGTTTTAACTCATTCTTGTTAAACTAAGTCAAATTCTACGAAAGCTTTAAATACATTCTATTATACGAGTACAGCATTTCAACTACTTTAGCCTCTTAGGGACAAACAGGGTGCTGATTGGTTTACTGCATTTACTGCAAACTAGTTAGCTGTCACATAATTCTGACAGCATTTTATCAAAATCTTACATCCTTGTAGCCGCTTAAGCACACCAACAAGTTGCATCAATTTGAATGTGTTATACTTGTTAAATCTAATTTCTCTTTACACCTAGCTCTTCCAACAGGCACAAAATGTATTTTTTGTAATGTATGTTTACTGCTAACTTATCTGGCAGACACATACTTGTCAGTAAATTATTTAATGGAAAGGCTGCAGCAATCAGAAATAGACGTGTTTGAGTATGTTGCATTGGCATCTTTATTCATATACTTCTCCATCTTCAGGTTCAGACAAACTTTGAGCAGACCATATGTGGTCATGCTGTTTCTTTGAGATCAAAAGTTAAAAGTTTTTGTAATTAAAAAAACAACTTTTCTGCTAAAACCAGTGAAACATTTGTTTTGAGGATTAGTTTTTGTGTGTCGCATAAATCAGTCACACCCGCTGTAAGACAGTTCAAAACAGACATTGTTGTTGGACCAGAAGTACTTGATACTAAACTTTGACACGATGTGCCATTTAAGAAAAAAAGCTTACATCAACTTTCCAATGGCTTTAAAACAAACAGGCAAACGGGGTAAGAAGCCCAAGAGTGGAAGGTGAGTACAAATATTAGTCTAGATTGTACTGGAAAATCATCAGGTTACACAGAAAGAAAAATGGGTGCTGAACTGAAACACATCAAGATTTGTCTGAAGGTATAATGTTTAAACATAGAACAAGCTAGCCATGTTTAGCTGAAAAACATTCCCAGTACATGACCAACAATGGATGAATCATACATTTAAAATTCAACCTTTAGCAGGCGGTACATGCAATATTCCAATGACAAAATTAATATGAACATGAGCCGCTTTTTCCCCAAAATTGGAAACTAACAGTTTTTGCCTGAGGCACCTCTATAGCTGGTTCTCACAGAATAACGTTAATAAAGGCTGCATTACATTTAGGTGTCCCTGTGTCACAGTCCTGCTACTTGCATGCTGGCTCAGTGACATAGCATGACATGACTTACAGTTATTAGTTAAACCAGCTGCTTTTACTACTACTACTACAACAACCAGTTAAAATGTCTGCCATAAAAGGGCTACCTGGGTGTGTAATGTGTGAGTTCAGTTTGGGGGCCAAAGGATTTCAGAAATACTAAAAACCTAAATTGACTTCAATAATTTCCCTAGAGTGTACAGAGTCAGTTCATATACATGGTGTAGCCGAAGTGAATCAAGGTCACAGATGTAATGTACAGTTTGGACTTTAGAAGTATAAAACAATGACTGAATGATTTATAAGAAGGCGTCACACCAGTCTTTAAGACAGCCAAAGCAGTCACCTTGTTGTTTGACATTTGCCCCACAAGTGTCCTTCAGCCAGTCCCGGAAAAGCTCCTCGTCTTTCTTTAGCACCAGAAACTGCCCGAGGACGACATACGCCTGGGAACAGAGACAAAAGCAAAACAGAAAATCTAATCAAGACAGGAATGCAAGGATTACAGTATATCCCACATTAACAGCTCTGTGTCAAGGAGCCAATGGTTAATCACTGCCTGATAACAGCTCAGGTAAGTATTTCTTTGCAGCTTTATAGTGATGCTTACATAAATAGAATACTGGTATGTAGAAACAGGTTGACTAAAATCGAGGCATTAAAAGTACAATAGGATTAGATCTTACACACACGGATTTAAGGGAAACTAATTGTTACCCCACATTATAGAATTTAGTGTAAGCCATCATTTGCGGTTAGCTTACTGAAACGTAATGAAAGTATGCTAACATGTTTAAGATGTCAACACAACAGTTGCAGCAATGATAGTATACTGGTTCATACTTAAAAACATATTAACAGCTGTTACACAACTACAATTTGTATTGTAGTCAAATTTTACAAACATTACATAAGCTGAAATATTCATGTTACTTACTGGCTGCTTTTTGACCTTCTATGGACAGAGCATTTTCTAAGTTTATATTGTATGAAAAAGGCAAATAAATCAAACCTCCATTACCTTGTCAAAACCTTTTTCCTCCAGTCTTCTGCCAAGGACCTCTCCAATTCCTGCAAGAGCCATCACAGGCTTCTCGCCCATGGGCTCGGCCACAAAATCTCTATGTTTTTGGGATGTCGACGACATGGCTGCTTTTGTAGGCGGTCAATGCTCACCAACTACAGAACTGTAACACAAAGAGAACAATATAAATTGAAATGCTGTAAAGTCTGTGCAACGGAAAGCACGCAACCCCATCACTTAAGCTTCCATTATTTTCTTAAATTGTTTTGTCCCACCCCCCTTCTGATTGAGCATGGGGTTAAATTTGACTGAGTTAGTTCTAAGTTTCAAGTATGCACCTACATCAAGTGAACAGTGTAGCAATTGTAGATATGTTGTATGCAGTAACCGTAAGCCAGCTTCTCTTTCCTACAGATGCCTCGCCTTTTAGATTAGGATAAATACCTTTTCGAGATACAATCAATCTTGGCAACACTCCTAAACTAACACTGGATACAACTGGGTCCTGGTGCTTATAATAGGCGTTGTGGATTTGAAGTATGTAAATGGTGCATGTTTAAGATGAAACAGGCTGTTAAGTTTCTCTCTCTCATATATATATATATATATATATATATATATATATATATATATATACTCCAACCTCAGTCAGTTTCGTTTTCAGACATACTTAAACCAGTTGGACGGAGCAACTAAATATGTAAAAACAACGGATATAATTAATTACTTTTACACTTAATTAACATCAGTAGATGTTCATGGGTAACGTTACCAAAGTCCCGTTGTTTTGACAAAAAAATAAATAAAAACCTGATAACTGCAAACAAGCGGCCACTGCAAAATGCTTCATTAACAGGGTTATTTATCTAAATAATGTTAATGTTGCATGGTATACTAAAAAGTTCCACACCCAGGCACTGGGTAAACATTCATGTGTTTACTTTACACTTATTGATATATAGCGACTGACTAGCAACAATACGATTACTCCCCCAGTGTTGAATTGCGCGCGCAATACATTTTAGTACACAGCTTTAGCACAACGAGCTAACGTTCACTACATTCAGACTGCGCCAGCGTTTATTTCCCTACGGGTCGCCACGGCTTGTTACATGTTGGCTTTTCTTTGTTTTAAACACGATAAGATCATGAAATAATGCCTGCCATAGTCGACGTAGTTAGTTAGCTTAGCACTGTGAAGCTAGAACCATGTTAGTAACGTTAGCTCAGAATTTAGGCGCCTTGAAATTAACGTTAACTTAACGCGAAGTTGCTGCAACAGTAGCTAGCTTCTTACTGTTAACTGTAGCTAATGCTTCCTATCGTCTAACGCTACTCTTATTTGTTAACGGCATATTTTAGCTACTAACAGCTATATGTTAATGGTTGAGTATCAACTTACCTTATATTGTGGCTGAATGTTAGCGTAGTTTTCTGGAGCACGGGAGCCACTGCTTTCTGTTTCCGAGACACCGGTGACCACAATGCAATGCGCCCGCTTCTTGCGTCTTTACGTCACGGGGTCGTGGTATAGACTATATATACATACATTGAATCAATCAATCAATGTATACAGTCTATGGGTGGTGGTCACTTTACATTCCTTGTATAGTGTCTACTTTCTTTAATGTCTATGAGTGTCTATGATACGTTCCCAGATTGTTGACTTACAGGATAATCAGACCGTTTTTTGAACCTAAGAACTTATAATTGATTCATGCTTTGAACAGTCACTTGCACTGTAACTATACAACTTCTCAACAAGGCAGCAACTTATGATTTCTTATGATCACCCAGGTAGAAAACTGTCAATCTAGCCCTATTTCATGAATTTGTCTGCAGTGCAGTTAAGTTATATGCACTTATAATATACAGTAGCTACCAATGCTAAGTAACCCACATTATTCATTCTAGGAGGCTCAATATCTAAATCAAGGTATCATTATGGATTCTAAAATACAGTTTGTTTCAAAAATTATAGCAATGTGCTACAACAATTTGATTTTGCATAGGTGTGAAGGATGAATTAAACTTTGTTATGCAAATATCCTTTATGAAGTCTGTTTATACCATGTGCTTGTCTGCCCCATGTCACTCCCTTTTAAGATGGCCATTTTATTTGGCCAGTTTATATCCCATGCATGCTTAGTTTGAATCAAAATGTATTGTTTGGGCTGTAAATTATTTGTCATCTTGCATCATTCATCATAATCAGATCACAGCCGTGGTTTATTTTATTAACACCAACTAAATGACCTGGTGCAGTCAGGACAACTTAGAGCTCTAAAGACAGTGGAGATGGTTGTGGATTTCTGGAAGAACAAAGCCCCACCCACCTCCATCACCCTGGGTGACTCCCCAATCAACACTGGGGAGTCCTTGCGCTTCCCCGGGCTCCATCATCTTCCAGGATCTCATCAATGAGCCACAGCATAGAAGGTACTTTCCTGCAACAGCTAAAGAAGTTCAACCTGCCAAAGACAATGATGTTGCACTTCTACACTGCCATCATTGAGTACACCCTCCCCTCCTCCATCTGTCACGCTGCTGCCACTGCCAAGGACAAGGGCAGACAGCGGCGTATCATCTCTGCTGAGAAGGTGATTGGCTGCCATCTGTCATCTCTTCCGGAACACCTCCAGGACCCTGAGGCGGGTAGGAAAGAGTGTGGCCGATCCCTCCCACCCTGGACACAAACTTTCTGCAGTCCTTTGGGACCAAACCTCCTGCCACAAGAACAGTTCTCTTCTGACTGCGGTGGTTCTTATCAACAAGGACGGGACTCCCACTGACAGACTCTTAACCCCCCCCCGTCAATTTATGCTACACATCCTCGACTACTACCCCTGACCACTGCACATTTTATGTACTGTAAACCTTTGCACATCCCCTTATCAATATTTTTTGCACACCCTGCACTAAACCATACAGCCATCCTTCTTTCCCTTTCTAAAAGTTTTATTGTACATTTGTTTTAATTAAATGTCTTTTAACACCTTTTACTGTATATCTACTTGTATTTATGTTCTTGACTGTAGCAGTACTTTGTTTTTCTTTTTAATAAATGTTTTCACCTAATACACCAAGGCAAATTGTTTGCAAGTTTACACTTCTTTTGTGTAATACATTTGATTTAAAAAAATAAATAAAAAACACACACACACAAAAACAGTAATTATTGCTTTCAGGGCAAATTTTATTTACTCACAAGGATCAGGGTACAGAGGACGATGCTAGTTCCTTTGGGGTTCCATTCGGTCATATTTGTGCGCATTAATTACCTTCCCGCTCTGTTTTTGACATTAGCATCCATGTGACTTTTTCATCCATCTTTAGGAAAAGGAGGAAGCTTGAACAGTATCATATTGGGCTTTGTTAGTGCAACTTTTAAAGTAACTCAGTTTGGTTTAATAAGCTTTAAATAAGCCTACAGGTCAGACAGAACATTGGAAGCCAGGCTGCAAGTCAGCCCAGTGCCATCAGGCTCCACATTGATCTTCTTCACCACTCCATCTTCCACCAACATAGCGTATCTAAAACAGAGGTTGAAATACACAATGTTTGATTAGTATCATTCTAAAAATACTGTTATAATGTTAAAATTGACATCTGCACCATAAAGAGAGGCCAATAGCAGAGGTTCAAGAACTCCCACACACTTACATGTGTCTGCCTCTTAAAAATCAATTATAAAAAACAAAATAAGTTCCAGGTCTGCAGCTGTGTGTCAAATCACTCCCTTGTCCGCTCATTTACTCATCCCTATATAAACAGACACTAGTGAACTAGTGAATAGTGAACTCTATCTTTCCAAATTCAGCTATTCAAATAAAATGGTAGACAGCTATGACCATGCAGGGAGTGACTTCTGTTACAGCCTAAGTTGACATTGGCTTATAGTATAAAATATAAATGTGATCAATTAACTGAAGTAGGCAAAAGGATCATTACCTCTTGGATCGCTTGTTCCCAAGTACCTGCACAATCTGATCACTGTCAAGTAGCAGGTCAACAGCCTGTGAGGCAGAGAAAAAAAGACAGATGAGTACACGGTCAAATTACAGAGAACTTTAATATACCAGACACTTAGTTTTACCTTTGTAAACGCTCCGGTAGGATCAGCCAGCATTCGGACCTGCAGAAGAAAGTAGCAGTAAGTTCAGCATTCTTTTAATATGAAATGCACAGTGACATCTGCTGTGTCATCAACCTCTCTATTCTAAAGCCACTAAGAAACCGTGACGCAAAGGAACTCAAGTCCTAACCTACCTCTACAAGGCAAAAGTATATTAAGAGTGTGCATATTTGCATTATTGTCTCCTGTGAGCATATTATTGTCAGAGGGATCAAAAGGTTGTGTGCAGTTAGTTACAATTTCTAAAATGTCTATATTGTGCACACAGACCAGTGCACTACAGTATTTTGTTTTCAGCAGATGGCTGGGATTGCATAGTGGGGGAATAGATATTTATTGGCTAGAGAGATATTTATTGATCCGATTATAATCGACAATGATAATTCATGATATACTTTACTCATACCAAAATGGCTGACAGGAATCCACAGCTCTTTAACATCTATCATTTAACTCATAAATGTTTTCCAGCTGGTTCGGTGTCTTCTGCTTCCTTCCAGGATGATGTTGTTTTCTTTGAGTTCTGCCTCCACAGACCTTCTCCTTGTTTTACTTTCCTCATACCAAAATGGCTGACAAGAATCCACGGCTCTTTGACATCTAAGGTATGCAAATATTAACATCCTCTGAATAAGAACGATATGTGGTCGGCTTTTATCTCACAATTTCATTCAGGTTGTCATAGAAGTTGCTGATTGCACAAACATTGTAGTCCATACCTTGCCATCTGTTCCATGCTCCTTTCCCCAGGCAGCCATGACAAATGCGTCATTGACAGAAATGCAAGCAACTTCTTGTATTCCTTTACTCTTTAAGTCCGCAGCCTGCTGCACAAAACCTGGGAGGTGAGTCTGAAAGCAACAAGACAAATACAATGTCAGTGGATGCAATGATGATTGAGCAAAAGAACCAGCAAACAGAGAAGATAGTCTGGACTCAACCTTGGAACAACCAGGGGTGAAAGCTCCAGGTACAGCAAAGAGGACTCCCTTCTTCCCTTTGAAGAGCTGATCCATGGCCACCTTATTTCCTGGCTCCCCCTCCTGGACCTCCACTGCAGGGAGCTGTTCACCAACCTGTTGGAGATTGAGAAGACAATAATATATAAGAAGACCCACAATCACAAATTACCATCACCACAATTAACAGCCAATGATACCAATATTATTGTCTGCCCCTGCAGGCAAATTGCATTTCTATTCTTACTAGTACATACAATCAGTTGATTCATTAAGTCAGAAAGTATCAGCATACTCACAGTGAGCCTATACTGTACTACTACATATAACTTAGTACTACATACATACTGTACAATGTACAGTAGAGACTAGTGACAAAAATTTCCTGAAGACATTGCTTTATGCTTTGGGCTTCTTAAATGCTGCTAACTTTGAATGTACATTATTGAAAAGTACACTTTGATTATGGACATCAATCAATAGATGGTTGATAGTTTATATATTGGCATCGTTGCTGAGCTCAGCTTTGTAGAAAACATATGGTTTGCTTGTAATTTATGTTAATAGTTGTATATATAATTTATAACATCATTATGCATAAAACATGAAACATCAAATAAAACTTTTTTAATTCCATATTTAGTCAACTTGGGTTCAAATAAACAAGTCTCCAATTGGGCCACTTATGAATACTTAGATTGGAGCCTGGTGGTTTACCAAATGATGAAGAGTAGATCATCTGAACTGGATAAAAGGTTTAATTGTAATAGGCGCACAGTTAGGCTGCTGGCCCATAGCTAGATATAAAACAATTGATGTGACAAGGTAGAATTATTTTATATCGATGTGGTGGCCACTGGAGGACGACAAATCACCACATACAGTTGCGTGTATTTCGGAATGGCCGAATGCCATGAAGTTAATGGTTAATCCCACTGAATGCTTAAAATCCTTTTCAGGAAGCTCTAATACATATACATTGAATTTCAACAATGTCCTTTAAGATATTTTAATAACTACAGTTCTAAGTAACGTTACAATATGTGCAACTGAGATGTCCACACACCCCCAGATAATCTAGCTGTAAATTAACTTGTATGAATAAGTATGCTTTACACATACTGTACATTTACTGACACTGTATTAAACAAAGAAACTAAAACAGGACAACGAAAGTTTAACTTAATATCAGTTTCCGAGTGGTTATGCGAGGCACTGGAACAGCCAGATACGTAGCTGTAGAGTAGACAGCTAACGGTAGTGTATGTTAATCATTGACAGTTTGCATTATGCTACGTTCAAATCACCAGCAGATGTTGAGGAAGCTGCTGGTAAAGTACCGAGAGGATGGTAACGGCGGCCGCGATAAACAAATAAAGTATATCTTCCTCGCTAATGACTGTCATGGCGACGGGTTTCGGTGTGATAAGTTTGGTTAGCATGGTGAGCTACAGAGAGTAAGACGATATAGCTAGTCGTTGAGTGTAGTTATAGTTAATTCTCAGTAAAATACAACGACACCCTCAGCCATGTAGCACGCACCGCTAATGTTAGATAAACGCATGCAAATCTTACCTGAATGGGCATTTTGACAACAGAAGACGTGTGTAGCAGCCTCGCGCGCTGGATGACACGGCTGGTTTTAATGATAGTGCTTGTGATGAAAAGCATTACGGCTCGCTATTTAACCAGTGGCGTTGAGAAAGTCCTGCGGTATGTTGCAGGCTGTCCTGTGTCCTGTGCTGCGTTTCTGCTCTTAGACACACCTCAAGCTGACTTAACGTTACTGTTACTCTAACTTACCACATCGTTACCTAACCTACACAAGGGTTAGTAGTGTCCTACACCATTTGACTGTTGGGACTTAACCTCGCTTCTAGATTTGGGCCTGCTAAATCTTTATGCTGCGCCATCTGCTAGCAAGAAGCCCTATGTCTAATCTAATCTAGCTAGTATTGGTCAGACTGATTCATAACATTGTGACTTTAGTTGAACTGTTTAACGTTATATAAAATCAGTGGGTGACAGCTATCTTTCCATCCATCTATCCTATTTATTAAATATAAAGCAGGCAAACCTACATTGAGGAAGTTATTGTATTAGCTGCAGTAAAGATAGGCCTAGGTCTAGTTGCAATACCAAGTTGCCAAGCAATGCCAGGCAGTCTTTGGCAATGCTACATAGGCTTGACAGTGTAATGTCGCAAAGGTTAAATCGTCCAATGATGTTTCACAAAAGTGACATCTACAGTCAAAGGTGCAAAAATGAATACAAAAACACATGGTGGCTAATTTTTTATGATAACAGTATGGTCAGGTATGTAATAAAGTACTATACCACCATGGATTGTTTTATTCTTGAGGATCATTTGCTCAGGTACTGTATGCGAAGTGTGTCCAACATTTAGGTTTTGCACAAGTGTTAATGGACTTTTCCCTTATCAACAAGAGTGTGTCCAAATGTGATATGTGCACTGCATGGTCAAACATCATTTAATCATGAAGTTAACAAGTTTCAACAATAGTCTTCATCACACTACCTCCATCTATTACACACAAACATGCATATATATATATACATATATACACAGGGAGAGATGACACCAATGATATGTGGTGGTGGTGTGTCCATTTATTACACAACACAAAGCACCTACAATAATCCACTCCCTGTTGCCTCAGACAGTGGAAGATCTCACTTTTTTCACAGTGATTTTTATGTGGACATGTTTAGACAAGGACATCAAACTATTTTATCTAAATGGAAAAAAAAAAAAAAAATCTACACAAACATTCACAGCCAATATAACACACGACAATAAAGCAGTGTCAACAAACAACAGTAAATTGAGTAAAAAATAGAATTTAATCATTTAAATAGTCTTTCAAAATACAAACATTGATTTGAACCTCTAAATAATATAACATTTAGTAGCTATTCTTTATTATAACTGGCAATGTTAAATTTACACTGTGGCTATACAAGGAAATGTGAGGTTTGATAATTTATTGTATTGCTCATTTATATTAATGTGCACATATTTAATAAAACTACAAATGACCGTTTTAACAGTGACATTGCAAATGACCTTGCCTTTACCCTAACCCACCGTACCTAAAACATATTTGTATGCTAATGAAAAATCTACCATTGTGTAAATGGCCGAGTTATATGAAGAAACTTTGAACAGCTCATTTTGACCCAGGCATCTATATTTATTTTGTTTGATAGATAACAGGAATATGTAAGCTGTAACTTATGAACACAAAACCAAACCGGTGAATCAGTGTCAGATTTTGCCAGATATCCGTCCCTGCTCCACCATGCAGGCTGTTGCTATTATAACACCTGTGTTACAGGTTGAACCGTTTTCAACTTGAACCGCCACAAATTAACTTGTGTTTTCAAGCATCACCATTAATCCTGTGAAACCATACCAACTGCAGGCTTGCCTGCCAGTGTGAGACACTTTGTAACTTGAGGCATATTATAGGGTTATGAGCCATATACACCTTACATTTATGAAAACCAAATTAATGATTTCAGGTGATTTCGCAACTGCAGAGACATTCAATGAACCCAATATTCAAATTTAAAAATCAAAAGATCAAGAATTACATTTGTCTGCACAGTTATTTGGCCATCTGGCTAACTCTGCCTTCTGAGATAGCCCTCTGTAGCCTCAACATGTCTATAAATCCATGAAGCCATGTTAATTGATCCCTAAAATGACAATCAGCTTCAGAAAACACACAACTGCTTACATTAAAAAAACAATTAGTATTTATAATATTCTGAATGGAAAGCTTCATTGCAATACCAAACCCACTACAGTGTCACAATGTAAATAAAATACCCTTAAATCCTAGAAAGGAAAATGTATGAAAAAGCAAGTTTCAAGTCTTTACAAAGTTCAGAACACTGTAAGCTGCACAAATATAATTGTAATGGGCAATTTAAATCACATTTGCTGGCTTTATTATCTTACCCTATACATTGCATGTTTCTGTTTATTTAAATGGAACTGTACATGGCTGAATGATTAATGGCCCTTTGGCCAATAAATATATCCAATTTTGACATCAGATACTGTTGATTTGCATTGCATGTGAAGCTTACTATAATGATCATTTCTATTGTAAGTATACAAACCTGCTGAGCAATGAGTAGGACTTTCAGGATGTTGTCAGACAAGGTTTTAACATCCAAAAGGAAGATGTTGCAAATGTAGTATTTCTTGCTGCCCTGAGCCCATAGCGGGCACTTACAAGTAAAAGTTAAACAGATGTACATACACAAAGGAGGGATCTCTCATTGAAAACAAATTAGATCTTTTATGCGACGTTCTTCACGACTGCAGAAAATGCAGCAAAATCTCAATATCTTACCACCAATCATATGGATTAGTGTTATAGCCCACAAATCAAGTAGGTCAGACCATTATTTTTGAACAGCACAACTGCTGAAGTCAAGAATAGTGGAGAGATCTAGTGGAGGAGGATAGTATAAAAAAGTAGATGAGGCATATGCATTTCTTTTCATCACTTCTTGTTGCCACGCTTTAATGTTAAAGAGTCACGTTCTTCCCTGATCTCACTGTAGCTCATTTTTTGGACTGCACACGGACACTCACGGTTTCTTGGTATGGAAGCCAGTTTTTTTTGTGTGCCAATAGGATTTACATACAACAAATACATTTACCTTCCAAGTAGAGCATTCCATGAGCACACCATCTTCATTTGCACTTCTCCTGGACTACAAATCAATTGCACAACCTTTTATAAAGAATCTTGCAGCAACTACTATGCACATCAGTGGTTCCCAACTCCAGGAGTTAACCCCCACATGCTGGTGGTTTGCTCTCTTACCAGGTTTTTCAATCTAATCACCTGGCATCCCCAACACAAACCAGTCTCTTCTAGAAGCTAGAATTTCAAAAATCTGCACTTGGGGTCCTGAGAGTGGAGAACTACTGATATACACCCACACATCTATATGTCTCACCATTTGATCCACATTTTCAATGTGACAGACAATAATCGAGTCAATATATTGCTTTTAACATATTGCAAGTAATTCCTATGAATTTGCCTACAACGGCACACTAAACTATAGTAAATACAAGCACTCCATGTGCATGTCAATCTGACCCTATACTGGACCCTCAAGTCTTTTCGCTTATGTTATTATGGCTTTTATGAGTAGATGTTGCATTATTTATAACAGTTTAAAAGCCACATGACTGCAGTCTATTTTTGGGTACCTAAATGTGGTTCTCCAGTGGTTATGCAACTGCAGATCAATGCTGTGATGGAACACACCTTGAAAATAGTTGAAACTGAGAAGTAGTCTGGCATTCATGTTAAATGTTTTCACTCTTGGATCTCGGAGCCTTTTACTGAAGTGTGGCAGTTACATCTGACTGTAAATAACCAATTCCCACTTAGGGACATGAATACATGAGATTTTTATTTTCTCATATTCTTTTCCTTTTTTCATATGAGAAAAAGGACCATTTCCTTCCTTTTTAAGTCTCTAATAAAATCTTTAATTTCTCACAAACCACTCATCCACTCTTGAAGACTGGATCTCTTTTGGTTCTTTCTCTGCATCCTATTCACTTCTGCTGCTCTCTGCTCTAGGGAGAGTCCATCATGGCTTCCAGCATCTCCAGAAATAGTTTGTGCATGGGTACACCACCACGGGTCTTGATGCTGTAGAAGGTAGTAAGAGCACGGCCTGCAGTCTGTCGGAGGAGAGGCAATGTTAAAAGGAGGCGTCCTGCCCGCTGGGGGTCGTCTGGGCGCTGCTGACATTCCAGCTCCAGCAAGGCCTGGTGGAGGAGATCCCGCAGCTTCTGCACAGCCTCCATGTCCTCGATGTAAACAGAGTCTGGAAAAAAACGCAGGGAGCCCATGGTGAGGCATGGTGTAGGGCATTTACATTCTCTTAGCTTCTTTTTCCACAGAAAAAACACTTTGTTGCCCAGTAACTTCCCACAAATATATAGCACTGGCTGTCTTTTCTAGAGCTCAACAGTGTGGTTCCGGAAGTGAAAATTCCATTTATTTTCTCCATAAGGATTTAGATTATTAACCATGATGTCTAAACCATCCAAGGTAGACTTACCAGGAGCTCCAAGGTTGTGAAACAATGGTGTTTGCCCCTGTAGTAGCCACAAGTTTGTATGATATCAACCCTTGTTTTAGGAAAAGCAGGTTTTTGTCATGGAGAAATACTACACTACCCACAGTCCTAAGCGTAACAGCGATGTCTCTGATTTGTGGACCTCGCTGTTACCATGGCACTTGCAAACAGCTAGCGAGTTGCAACCACTGAGGTCTATGATAGTTTATGTACACAGTCTTGTATTTTGTCACCCTTAATCTTGTAGTTGGTTGACTCGGTTCCAAAAAACACTCAATGGAGCAATGAAATGGGAAAAATCACTTCTGAAACCGGAGACGTTCAAAAACCTAGCGGTCACTGTTGAGCTCTATTTACAAAACAAACAGTGGATCTACAATGCAAGCAGGACCTGCTATATGATCCACTGTTGACTGTAATATTGTCTGAATATTTAAGGGAAGACTGCATAAAGGTTATGAATGGCGACCTTGCAACAACTATTAGACTCATTTTCTACACTACACTGTATGTTTGTGTAATGGTAGATCTGCTGCCAAACACATTTATGTTGCTGTAGACATTGCCTAAGAACTGAAACAGAAAAAAACAATTTTACTGCACCTATCTCTTTCTCCTGTTGTCAACTTTTTGGTCATTTTGGTGGCTGTGGTTTGTGGCTCTGTTGAACTGCATTGGGTTATGCTGAGATTGGATCAGTTAGGGTATGATAAATACTAGAAACACCTCTCTCCATACTATACTCAGAATTGTATAACAATACACAGTTTAGCAGCATCACAAACTGCTGCCTCCAAAATGATCACCTCTTTAAAACTGTTTCAGCAATAACTGAACATTATAACTTGCATTGGTTTTAGCTATAAACTTCCTAATATTGTACCTAATAAACTGGAAAAATTAGTTTAGTTTTACATGTACACTATACATATTTCACTTAGTTATGTAAAGGGTATCCCAAGAAATTTGTCAGATTAGGTGGTGAGCACTGCCCCTTAAAAAGCCTCATGTTAAATTTCATAAAAATTGAATTTCCTCTGACGTTAGCAGACACACTCTTAAGCTGCCTACACATGATCCGCAGCAAAACGGCGAGGTAGGGCAGAGAAAATTTGTTGTGCCCATGGTTGCGCCTTGAAAGGTTAGCAGCAACGAGGACAAAGTTAAAATAATTTAAAACTTTGAGCCAGGTGGATTTAAATCCACCTGCCACAGATTTAAATCCACCTGACACAGTCCCATTTTTTTGCCTCATAAAGATGAAACACAGGAATTGCTGTTTTTCTGTGAGAATCGTATCCTGTCCTATTCATGGTAGCCTACTCATGGACATTGCGCCGTCATCACGTGCTATAGTGGGGGGGACCCGCCTTGACTGTCCAGCATAAAGGCATCATTTCCTATCCTGGGCTGGGACACATATTCATACGGTTTGATAAAGGACTAATTGGACTTTAACTTATCATTGCACTTTAAAAATGTAGCTGTCCTGTACATCTCATCTGCGGTTTTTCCTGCATCCACCGCGTGTGATTGTCTGTGTTTATGTGTCTGTGTGTGTGTGTGTGTGTGTGTGTGCACGTCAGTCGCTGGGGGAACGGAGCAGCAGCCCCGCCCGCTGCAGCGAGGATTGAAACAGAAGCAATTTTCAGCGGCTTTATAGTGGAAAAACGTTACAGGTTACCTTGATGTTCACCTTGATGTGATCTGAAAATGTATACATGTTGGCAGGACGGTCTGACATGTTTTGCACTGTTTTTCATTGTACGTTTTGTTGGTGAGATATTCGAGTCACACATGAATCAATCAATTCTCATTGGCTACCTGCCAAAATTCACCTGCATTTGGCGGGTGGTCGGGTGTTAATTTCATGCCTTGATACTATTAGTTTGATACTAGTTCTATGAGATCTATTCATCTGCATAACTGTTCAACCACACAAGTATATGTACCTGAGTTAGTGAGTGCGATGGCTTTTAGCATGACAAATTCCTCCCGGTCCACATTTAGTGACCTGAAACGGCGAGCAAGTTGACTAATTGCTGCATTCAGCTCTGTCAGTCCAGCAACACGTGACATCTCCTCATCAAGGACAAAGTCCTCGGCGAACACCACCTCGTCCTCACAGCCAAGCGAGCGGTACGCTACACCCAGCACCAGCACTTCCAGCCACACTGACTGCAGCACAGACATCTGGTCTGCCAGGGACAGCGACAGGAAGCCTGCAGAGGAACAGACAGACAGAGTGGAGGGGGGGGGGTTTAAATGAAGAGGAGGCAGGCTGGTAAAAGGTTCACATTGCTGCTGTCAACTGACACAGGAAGCACTGGTCCCATGTCTTTTAGTAGCCAAACAACGTAATCAAGAAAAACTATTATTTTCCACGTCACATTGGAAACTTTTATTTCGTCTTCAACGGGAAAAGTATTAAGGGTTTAAGTTCAATGAATGCAACATTTTTCCAAAAGTCAATGAGTAATCATGTTAAATTATTGTGATTTCAATATTGACTTAAATAATTGACTTGTAATTATAATTTTTTCCATAGTCGAGCAGCCCTACTACATACTGTAGGCAGGCGGTGACCCAACTCTAGCATGTAATGTTGTTAAAGCGCCCATATTCTGCTCATTTTTAGGTTCATAATTGTATTTTGAGCTTGGTTTTATTTTATTTTAACTGATTTTGTGTAAAGCACTTTGAATTGCCCTGTTGCTGAAATGTGCTGTACAAATAAAGCTGCCTTGCCTTGTACCAGAATAGGTTTACATGGTTTCATTTTCAAAAAACACCCTATTTTTGTTGTACTGCACATTACTGCAGATCCTGTTTTCACCCTGTGTGTTTAGGTCTCTGTTTTAGCTACAGAGTGAGACATCTCACATGTTTTAACTACAGAGTAAGACATCTCATTTCTATACTATCTTTGTTGGAAGTCCCACATGTGCAGTAGCTAGGTAAGATCACATCAGCTACATAACTGTTTCTCCAACTTTGGTCTGTACAAGGCGGGATTAGCTGGGAGACTTCTTCTAAACAAGGGCGTACTTGTGGAATACCTGCAGAACAGGGACATGGAAGTAGTTCTTTTGGAGATTATTGTGAACTAGTGTGTGTTGTAGCAGTGGTTTGCCATTGAGAATGAGCTAGCATGCTACAGTTAGCCACCTCGTCTTGGCTAGTGACGTAGAAAGCTGTACAGATTTTGAACAGCTGACCTGGAGACTGAAGGCAGAGGACATTCAGAAACCTGTATCTCACTCAAAACACCATGGATAGTTTTTTTCCAAGTTTGTATGTACCGTATCAGTTCAGTAAAACGGTCAGCAGACATTTTGTTTTACCTACTGTATCAATAAGGCTGTTCAGCCATCAGAATCAAGCTCACAAAGGCCACTTAGAATGGTTAATATTCCAGTTCTGACACAGCACATGTCCTCCTGATGAAATTAGATCATTGCATCTCTTCCACTGCCGCCATGCTATCACTGCCTGTCCTCCACTATTTGATCCACTCTGCATCTCTTACCAGGAATGTGTTTGGCCCAGCCAATGATGACGACCAGCTCCCGGTCAGCCAGGTCACAAAGGGTGGTGAGCGTGCGCTGGGCTGTGTCGGGCTGCAGAGGGTCAGGCATGGCAAATAACTTTTCTGGCTCTGCCACTAGAAGGTGGGACACAATGATGTTGGAGGAACCTATGTCACAAAATAGACACAAAACAGCAGATTAATATGATGACAAAGATTGACAGATTAAGATTGCTGCTATACATTCATAGACACACTGATACCTAACATAGCAACTCCGTCATTAACTAATTCATAATTAGTTTTACACAAGTGTACTAAAACTGTACTAAACACCGCACTGTATTCATGCCGCATACTTCCATATCCCTATTTCACATATAGGCTTTAGACCTGCAAACTGAGCTCTTCTTAACGTACACATATTCTAATTTCTATACAATAAGTTTTTGCTTTAAACTCCTCAAATGCCATATTTCTGTGAATCAAGGGTTCCAAGTTTGTTCATCCAAATCTGTGGACCTTCACTGAACTATTTTCTTGGCAGTAGAGGGCGCCGTTTTCTAATCAATTGGAACGGGTTTGAAGTGTTTCATATTTTGCTTGTACGCTTTCTCCGGCAACCTCGTGTTTTACCCACCAGCATGTCTCGCCTTTTTTTTTTTTTTTTTTGGGGGTTGAGCATACTGAGCTCTTTTAAAAAGAAAAAAAGAAAAAAGCACAGGAGGGACCTTCCAACGGAATCTGAATCTGATCTACCCCACGCTTAAATTTGTTTGTGATCATTGTGGTTTTAATTCGCGGGCCCTGGACGTTGCTGCTGTTGGTAGTAACATGTAGCTTGTCAGCACACAATCAATCGACAGTTGATAATGTGTTGCCTAGCGACAACCAGACGCCTTTGCTGCAAAGAAAAGAAAAAAGAAGAACCCATTCTCAGAAGTTAACAAGAGCCCAATATCATATAGTCAATATGTTTAGCTCTGACTGATAGCTGCCATTTGAGAACTTAAAAAAATGTGAAATTGAACCACTTTTCATCTCATTTACACAACTTGATTATTGTAGTAGTATTACACTATTTTGCCTGTTGTAGAACAAAACAAACACTAATGACATGACAAGAATATAAATCCCACCTTTTTCACTCTCCTTTGTCAGTGGTAGAGGGGCACTCTGGTATGTTGCATTCTCCACTTCGGGGCGTCTTTTGTACTTCTGCCTTCCACCTCTGACCCTGTCAAGACGAACTCCTAAATTGGGAAAAACACAGAATAGACATATACCATATTTAGAATAGAACAACCTTTATTGTCATTATACACATGTGTGCAACGAGATTGAAGCAACCCCTTTCCAGTGTCAACAAGAAGGAATATAACAGGAATAAAAAATAAAAGATATAATATCAAAGACAGGCCACAGAGCTTCTGCACACCATGAACACTCACCCTCTTTCAGCATGCCTACTTTGAGGCACTTAGTGAAGCGGCATGCCTGACAAGCCTTTCTGCGCCTCTTGGTGATCTCACACTCATTTGATGCTGGACAGCTGTATTCAATGTTACCTTTATGAACCAACAGAAAATATAAATTTACAGTTAAGAAGATGAAGACGTGTGATGGGACGATGTGATGTGATAAACATGCAATCGTCTCAAGATGTCAATCACACAAGGTAAATTGTCCACCACATATAGTACAATAACTGCCACACATTCAAGGTTATGGTTTGACAGACCAGCATAAACCGGATGGGTTGGCTGTAGCGACAGTGTACTGAGACATGTTAAAGAATAACGTCATTAGTATGTGGTGTAGGTCCTTATTCTGCATTACTCAGATCTTTTCCCCCATTATGGAGACAGGAATGCACCAAGCTATTCCAGGTTTACAGCAACAACTGACACAACAAGATATTTTCAAAACATGCAAAAAGCTTCCTGTTGACTGCGAGCAAATAAAATTTAAAACAAATATCTGTAAATATCTGTACTATTTACAATATCTTAATAGTCTTAACTAGTTTGACAAAATGGGCCCTTATGGTTTCAAGTTAAAGGAGAATTCTGGCCATTTTTTACAATAATCTTGATTGTCATAAATATGCGTGTGCAATGATGTATGTGGTTTTGCACAGTACAGATAGCATTAGAGAAGATAGCTGTAGTCTCGCGCTGAAGTCCTGTTGTAGGAACGGGGAAACCGTGTGCCGATTGCTCCGCGCTACAAGAGAGCAAGAGAGCGGCTAGAAGCTAGCACCTAGCAGCTACCAGCTACAAGCTACCAGCAGGATCAACACAGGGACCAGGGTATGTGAATTTAAACAGTGTCTGAGTTGAAAACACATCTTGTTGTCAAGTAAGGGCCCTGTCCATGTTGCACTGACATTTTAATTGCATTTCATGTCTGTTAAGAGGCACAAAGGCTCTTTAAAACTTGCCCTGGCAACTGCTGTTTTAGCACAGTGGAAGCTCGTACATGTAGCTGCAGCTACTCCGTGTTGCCTGCACCGATTCAGGTCAGGTTTTTTTCAATCGAAAGTACACGCATATTTATGACGCTCAAGATTAATGTAAAAAAACGGCCAGAATTCTCCTTTAAATAAAAGCTTTCAGAGAACTAACATACTGGCAGTGTGTAGCTGTATGTAGAAAATATAAATATGTATATGATTTTGATATGATTTGTTTTTCAAAAGGTGGAAGTTTATAGTGGTCAGTGTCATACAAAGGGCTCCACATTTGACATGATTTAAATGCTCTAAATGTAAAAACCTGTCAACTTGTTACATTACAGAAGGAGTCAGAGGAAAACATGAACTGTTCACTGCTTGTTCTACTATGGCAACACACACCTTGGATGGTTCTCTTGAAGAATGCTTTGCAGGCCTCACATGACGCCACGCCGTAGTGGTAACCTGAGGCCACATCCCCGCATACTAAACACAGCCTCTTTGGTAGCGTGCTCAGGGCGTACTTGCATCGCCCTGCTCCGTTTCCAGTGGAGCTCTCCTCTGCCCCATCCCCACCCTCGTCTTTGAAGTGGCAACGCAGAGCCGGTGTGTAGAGTGGCGGGGAGTAACGTTTAACGCCATCTCCTCTGGTTCCTCCACCACTCTGAGAGGAGTCTGAGGAAGCCCCGCCAGGGCTGATCCGACCTCCCCCACCTCCTTCTGGACTGCTTGGTTCTGCCTTTATGTAGACATCTGTCCGACGCTCCCTGGAAGACATGACGTCTAGAGGGGAAAAAATAAACAACAAAGTAAATAAAGGCATACAACCATATCCCTCACATCTTTGTCTTTTAAATAGCATTCATGTCAAGTGAGGTAAGAGACCAAAATCTGACTTTTGCTAACACATGGCACGGGTCTGATTATGAACATGTAAAGTTAAACAGGCAAAAGGTACATGCAATCTAATATTTTCAGATTGTTATCGAGACTTTTTTCTCAATTTAAATAATCCTTTGGGAGTGAGGTATCTTCTAATGTAATTTTTTATCTAAGCACAGATTGGCCTCATTATAATCGCAATCACTGCAATTTGCTTGTAAATGTCTTGTTTGGGGTTTTTTTGCGGCATATTCCAACTAAGAGAGAGAGAGAAAGTGCAATCATGGGCTACAGGACCCGACCATTGCCTAAGACGTGGTCTCCAAGCCTTTTACTGCTCATAACTGTTTGCACCTATGCCATGAGTTTATCCATGTGGGATAGTTTGAGAGTAAACACAGTAATCCATACGGGTGAGAATCTATCGTCACCTCACGATTCAATTCCGATTTAGAGGCCAATGATTTGATTCTAAACTAATTATTGATTATCAGTTTATGTACAGTTACATGCGTTATTTTTAAAAGTAAACATACTCAGTTTGCTAATTACTTCCTAGACAATGCAGCTAGACAAAGCTTAGATTTTGACATATATTTGTCACACACAAGTGTTAATGAAATGTTGTTGCTGTTGTCTACTGAGGTTTTATTGTGTAGTCATTCCATGCTTAAGCCTTAAACAGGCTTGTTAACGTCACCTTCTCTCACAGTAACCTTCCATGTCAGAGGCTCGGTCATGGTTAAAGGCGGAGAATTAGATTGAACATGAAACATGAAGTGGTCAGATGTAATGTGATAAAGTAGATCAAAAGCCTATATGTGTTTTGCCTAATTATTTTCTGTATGTCTTATTAGATCATATGTCTATATACAAAATTCCAAATTTTGTTCCTTTTGGCCATTTTTGTGTTTTTTTCCCCTTCACTCTTGCCTAAACCCTAAGTTGTTGTCCATTATCTCATCCTCTTTCAGTCACTGTTGTCTGATTTGTACTTGTCTGGAGACAGTAACTTTTAAATAAAAATCAACACAATTTTATTTTTATTATCGATTATCAACTTATCTGAACCAATCGTTCTAGAGAGAATCGCAATGCATGTAAGAATCAATTATTTTTCCCAACCCCTAGTAATTTAAGGAAACAGGCAGCCAAAAAACAAAATGGATATGGGCAAAACTTTGAACTGGGACTGAAGATCTGTAGTGTAAATGTTACTTTAATCCAGTAGCAACACAAATGTACCTTTGCATTTAGACCAAAGTATAAAGACCAACTAACCTACACTAAACTACCCCCAGTGACTACTAATCAAGTAACCTGTGGTTTATCGCATTAAGATCATGGTCGGTTTTCGTTGGTAAAAGCATGGACTGTAAAAATCACCTAGACAAAAGGCCTGCTCGTTCCCTCTCTTGTTCTTTAGCAGCACTAAGTTCCTGTGTTGTCTGTTATTTTTTCCTCAACGCCTTAGATTCACCAAACCAGAACATTATGTACTTAAAATAAAAAACTAAACAGTCCTCGAATCATCCCCACAGTCTTTGTCTGTGACATTTCTAGACATTAAAATAGCCAAGGTGACTGGATGAAGGTCGCTAGGCTCATGAACACTTCTTTCCTATTCAGACACATAACTTATGTTTAGCTTCAAGTAAGGCAGTAAGAGTACTGCAGCAACCTTCCTACCTGCCAAAGGTTCTTAATTTAATTACAGAAAATGGCATGGTTAATATATCATGCTTACGATAAAATAAAATATATGTTTACTAATCCAAATCCTAGCACACAGAAGGCTCATGAGTCCAAAATCAAGTACAGATACACATATATTGCAACCAAAACTTCTTACATGAGAAAATCTTTGGCACACTTTCAGCACTGCAGGAAACAGAAGAAGTTTCTAAACAGCCACTATCCCATCCCTGACATTTATCATTAAATCTATTACTAAACCATTGCAATTTCCTGATCCAGATCTATCTCAAGTGTCAATAACCCACAAGTTTACTCTCACACACTTACAGATTGCTCAGTTTTAGCTGAGTGTCAAAGGTCAAGATTGCTACAAATGTGAACATCAAACTGCAACAAGACAGAAAGGCTTTATGATTGTATTGGACTCAAAATGCTGCCCAAAAGCATACTATGGGAGATGCAAGAAGTACATAATGGCAATTAAAATATATAAAATTTTTTAAGTGAGTGTACAGTTATGACCTTACACAACCAAATGCAAAACCAATACAGAGCAATGTGGTTTTTTTTTACGTGCTTTTAAGTTGCGATTGAGTATCCAGTAATATAGTTCTAATCCAAATGTCAGGGTTATTTGTCAATCATATATTGCATCCATTATAAATATGATAATTAGCCTAAAAACAGTCTGCTTCCTTTGACATATAATGTAGTAACATCAAATGGGCCTTAGCGTCAGGTTGTTTCTCGCATTCAAGTAACCCAACAAACAGCTGGGTCTCCAACAAACAGCTGGGTGAATATTTGTTTGAGCAAAAGTACCACCACTCTGCCCTGCCCAAATTATGGTAATAAATTCAGAACGTAGGTGTACCACAAGCTGTAATGAGGGGACCCAGTCAGTATACTTTATAGCCAAACAAATGACAATTGTTCATGTTTCATTAAAACTAGCAAATGATGACAGAAATGTAGATTTCACTGTTGTTAATTTGACAACAGTAATTCAGGGATCAGAAAAAAAGTTGAAAAGGGGACCAACAAAGGGGCATCAATTGTATTGTGTACCAAGTGTCTCTGTGCTTCAACTACTTCCTACTTAATAGATCACTGTGTGAAGACGATGTCTGCAGCCTAAATAGCCTCAATCCAGTTAAGGCCTGAAAGTAAAGGATTTTCTCATGTGTACATACTGCCAATACACTGCTATTACCAACCCATTTTATCGTTTATCAGCTGGGCTGATAATCCAGTTCTAGCCTGTGCAAAGTGTTGCAATATTAAAAATGCTTTGGTTGTTTCTAATGGTCGGTTCAATCCTCCAATTTCTCACCCTGCCCACAATGACAATATTAGCAATAGTAACAGTTTTATGTTCTGTACACGATGGGTTGGGTTACTCACCTAATTAAATAAAGATGTAGGTGCTTGACATAATTCATAAAATAATAAATGTTATTTACTTTATGGTAGTGTATAGACTAAGATTGGTTTTATTTATATGCGGTCTCAAAACAAATTAACAAGCACCCTGACTACAAAAATAGCAGTCAACAATGTGTATGTTAATTGCATATCACCAACAAGAGCTCAGTCCTGAGCTGTGGTGTATGAATATGTTATACATTACTCATTTATAATGAACAGGCCTCTCTTGACAACTTCACATCCAGATACACTTCACATCAGTGTGCATTTATTGAACTTGACACTTAGAAAAACAAGATGTTCTGTGCTTCATTACATCAAAATACTACTAATAAGTTAAAGTCTTTTAACTTGTCTGGTCAATAATATGTCCTTTAGTCAGAGCATGCACATGAAAATGGGATTTGAGGGTGTTTAAGACCAAGACCCACTGTGACAAAAGAATAGGGAGGAGGCCCTCATTGCATTGATGCTGTCATCCAGTTCCTGAATATCAACTAGCACACAACATGTCTCTGAATGTCTGTATTTTCCATATTCACAACACAGGGAAGTATGACTTTTGTAATCCTGGGGTCAAGACACTGAGCCAGGAACTCACTACTTGGTCCAAATATCACTCATTGCAAACCAACTATGAACATTATGCCTTTATCATAATTATTGCTACAGCTGATAATGCAATCCTGTTGTAACGTTAACTGGCAGTCGACACTTTCTTTGGAGTTTGTCCCCTCTGGGCTTGATTGCAGCAAGGGAGTCCCAACAACCTACCTGTTTAAGTTTAGTGTAGCCTACTTGGGCTGAGTTTACAAGCTCAGGGAATGGATCAGCCAAACACATTGTACATGAGCCCAGATAAACGATGTGACTGACGTTTGCACAGACTTAAAGCAGACCAACAAGTACAACGTTTGTACCGCTGGCCAGTTCGACATCTCCTTTAAGGAACATCGGTTTCCGTACAGAACATGCTCATGCAAGGCATAAAAGCTATGGTTACTCTTCGTTTTTTGAAAGTAGATTAAATAGCGCGAATAACCAGCTGAGGTTAACTTAATTGCGTTTCTATTTCACTCACCACAGACACGTGTCGTGTGTACTGTAAACTAATGTACCAGCGTGTTTTGAGTAGCGTTAGCATTAGCTTCAAGAACAGCAAACACATTATGATAACTGTAGGTTAGCTACCCTTAGCTAACTAAGCTAAGGGTAGCTAGCGTTAATCCTGACTGACGAGCTCTTTCCTGCTGGGGCCGAGGTTTATTTTTGTCACTCTAACCCGGACTAGGTTAGCTAAATCTTACCTGATAGCGGAGACTAGTACAGCATTAAAGTCTCTCCGCGGTGTGATATCATGTCACAGGTTTGACAGAAAATCGGTTTCCAGACTGCGAGCGCCTGCTAGCTTTGTGTTGTGTGTGTGTGTGTGTGTGTGTGTGTGTGTGTGTGTGAGATGTGCAGGGCTACAATCGGCTTTCTTTAACAGCTGGTAGATGATACTGGTTGGATATACTGTAGCTTAAACCCATTAGGTCAAAGAGCACTTTGGAAACTGTTTGATACTGTTATCCTACATAAGCCGTTTTCATCATTATTTAACTGCTAAATGAGCTAAATGTTAGTAGACATTTATTTTAACATAAACTTGAATGGCATGTAGAGAAAGAGGTGACTTTGAATAACTATGTTCAGTACTAAGTGTAAACCTGATATAGGCCTAATAAGCTGATTGACAAGGTCAGAAATGAAATTACTACCAGTGTATTAGCTTTGAATACAAAGTCTTGACAAAAAAAATATTCCTAATGATGAATGGCAGCTGAAGTGAACACTGCAAATTAGAAAATTCCAGGCATCTGGCTTTATTTTGTGGCCCACATTTTGATAATGCCCAAGAGACATTACTAAGCTTTTTTTTTTTTCCCCAGGCTGCATGTACAGCATCTGAAACAACTTTAAAGTTAAGGCATCATTGGGCTCCTAAGAATGACACCTTGATTGCTCCTCTCTCTCCTCACAAAGGATTTTGGTTCTCACATTCGCGATCATCTCTCCCATCATTCGTCTATCCTTTTTGGGTTTGCAGGGCAATCATAGCCCACTCTTTCAACATGCCCATATGAGTTGCTTGATTGCAACAGAATGATGTGCACTGTGCTATCACTGGCCACTTGTAATATTTTTTATGTGAAATGAGAAGCTTTTTGCTGCACTTCTCCCTCCACGTCCCTCTTTTGGCAATGAGTATTATTCTTCATAAGACATTAACATTGTCAGCTAAAAGCAGCCACACAATAATGGATTTTTACAAAAAACAGACATAATCCTAGTTAAAGCATAGGAAATATTTCATAAAAGGTGATGTGAAAACACACTACCTGTTTGCTGAGCTGGAGTTTGAAGCCTATATATAGATCTGTGACTCCCAGTGGTAGCTCAATGAAGTGCTATTGCTTTGGGTTGAAGTCTGCAGTTATCAGGACACCTGCAAAGTAGCAAAGGGTTGTTAGTGCCATCACAGAACTTAAAGCCAAGTCACATTCCCACCTGCCATTTGAAATGTTATTGGTCAGTACAGTACATATTGTTAAGCCTCATAATAACCATGATATCTGAAAACTAGTTGTACATATTAGATAATTCAAAGTTTCTTAACAGTGCCAATCTTCACATGTACCAGAGAAAACCTCTATATTGGCAGTAGTTTTGTTTCCTCTGTTGTAGTTTATATGCATAGTCGTGGCACTGACTTTTGATTCCTAACATACATATTCCCTTGTATCCATCCAGGTTTCTGCACGCTGCACGAGTAAGTACCCTCCCCCGTGCGCTGCATGACACACTCCAAAGGTCACCGTCACAGGAATGCTTGAAGGACAGACAGAGTAAAGCCAACACCTTCTACAAAGTCAAGTCAAGTATGGTGGTAACTCTCTGTAAATAATTAAAAAGACCTAAAAAGATTTAAATAAAAACAAAAAAAAAAATAAAAAAACTTTTAAAACATTGCATGAAACATAATTTAAGTTTGTCTTTAAAGTGTGAAAAGGGGTCTGGCTTTGGACATTTTAAAGAGTATAGCTTTAAAGCCAAACAGAAACTTTAAACTTGAGCAACAAAACTGTAATAAGTGGAAACAAACTGTGATGTTTTATTGATATTCTTTGGAACGGATCAGAACTTACCATTTTATTTTTGAAAGTGACATTTCCAAAAAGAAAATTCATTTCAATTAAAAATGAAGATTAAGCTTCTTCTTTGTTTGATTGGCATACACTCAAATAATTCCATGTACTAAAATGTTATCTCTGAAATACATTTTCCCCCCATGAATTCAAAGTCAAATATCATAGCACATAGCTCATAGTCCTTCCTTCGTCTTAAAGCTTTCAAAGCTTTCTCATCATACTCTTGTTAGGGGCCATCGGCGATCTTTGTCCCTGATATCGCATCACTGTATGAAACTCAGGTTTGAGGGTTTTAAATGCGGCGCGCTGTGGAGACGGTGAGAACAGCACCCAGGGGTGACCTTGTCTGCTGATCTCGGACCGGTGAAAGGTTAATTGCCATAGTGGATTATGCTTTAAGATCAGTGACCTCAATCCCAGTCTAGCAGGCTAGGTGTAGTGCAGAGTTCAGTGTGTTAAAACTGAGGAAGAATAACTCAGAGGTGTTCAAATGCATACCGTAAATAAATAAAAAACTCAAGTGTGTACAGTTGGAGAAGTGCGGGGTGTTATTAGCCTATGCAGGTGGACTCGCCTTTTGAATGATAACCATATACGAAAACATTTAGACTATATACGCTGCATCTTATTATACCATGGAACCTGATTCTTCATTTACTCAAATGACCATGCATCCCATTTATTGAGGCGTTTAATGGGGGGGGGGGTTACCCAGTGAGTAGCGCATTAGCCACTGCCAGAGTGCTATAGCATTTATGAGCGGTGAATTATGAGGAGCAAGATTGTACTGCGAATTGTTACACAATGTAGC
This sequence comes from Percina caprodes, assembly GCA_013375575.1. NCBI lineage: Eukaryota > Metazoa > Chordata > Actinopteri > Perciformes > Percidae > Percina > Percina caprodes. The sequence goes on along the minus strand of JABXJD010000187.1, from coordinate 739,918 downwards.
TTGCTAGATGGTTATTCGGCTGCTTGAGCCCCCTACCCCGATAACGTGGCCACGCGAACTTAGCTCTGCCAGGCGATTCGAATCGTGCAGGATGCACATCAGGCTGCCGTTAAGACAGCTGACATCTCCGCACAATGATTAATAATAGCGTGAAACACACTATGTGCCCTAGCTCCGACGTGTATGGTGAGTAAAAGCTAGGCTACTTACTGGGAAATGTAAAAACATCGCAGGGTAGATGTTTTTATCTGAAGTCAGTCAAGTCTTTGCGGCTGGCAAGTCCACAGTCGGTTTAACCGGGTTAACGGCGCAGTCCAAGCCTTGCAGGGTTTCTCACATCGCATCACTACGTTACCGTATAATAAGGTGATAACAACAACCGGCGACACACTGCCTTATCCGGCTGTTCGGTTTCTGTACACTGGTGTTATAAATTCTCGTCTTCGTCTGCCACATTAAGGTTGTAGTTGGTGACTAGCATCAATATTTCTAGAAGGAACACAGTATATCCGGTAAGAAGAAAAAACCTTCCACAATAAAATATTATCAACTCACCTAATATTTTAACTTCGAGTCAGACACCGTTTTAAAGCGATACGCGACTTCTAATATGATGAAGTTATCCTTTACTACCTGACTGTGCAACATTCTCCCAAAAATCCCTATAACTGGTAATGTTACTAAAATGAACACGAATCATTATTTTATTTGAACAAGCTCAAACTAAGTGACTTCCGGTATCTATGGCTTGTTCTTGATAGCTTGACGCAGCTCAGTGACGTAGCCTCTATCCCGTGTCTTTCCCCCTCCCTCTGCCCAATTTGCGTCCGCTGTCTCCGTTACGTCCGTACTGTACGCACCTTCCACCAGCGTCATCAGCATTATAATAAGGGCCTGCCACTCATGGGGGAAAAATATGGCCCAGTCTACGTTAATCCTAATAGTCCAGGTATATTTAAGTCCTTAAAGAGTGTTGGTTTCTACAAATCAGTTGTGTCGTGCCACTTCTGTTCTTGCAGCAGCACACTTTCCCCACTGAAAATAAAGAACCACGTCGAATTTCCACAAGCACTTGAAATACAATTTAAATGTAGTTTTTTATTGGCCTTTTTGTAGCCTACATTTCCCACCTACGTACAGTTGGCTATATTAACCTAAATACAAACAACATAATAACATAACATTTAGGCTTAATATTAGAATGGCTGGTTTGAAGACTTTTTTAATTTTTAATTATGCCACATGCTTTAGGGGACTGTTGCAGAGAGAATCAAAGAATAGAATAGGCCTACATGTCCCTTGCAGGACACTGTGGAAAATGTAGTCATGCTGTCGGTCTTGTGACATTAACCCGGCTACACTAGGCCTGGTTGGACTGGAGCCAAGGAAGTGGAGAACAGAAAAGCCCTGCAATTGGATAAGAAGGGGGGAATTTAAGGGGTAGTAGTTTGGAAAGAAAAAAAACAAAAACAGTAGGCCTAGCCTGCACTAGGCTACAGTTTGCCAGATGTGTTATAAAAAAGATACTATTCTCAAACATGTCTTAGGTATCTCTTGTGTATGCTAACGTTTAATGTAGATGATAACAACAATTCAATGATTTTTCTGTCAAACTTGGTAGGCTGCCGCTTCTCAAAATAGGCTGCACCCTGCTCCCCACTACATGCCTGGTAACAGCTGGCACAGACAGGACGGAAGTTATCACGGAAGAGTGACAACCTTGTTCACTATAAAGTTATGATATAAAAAAAAAAAAAAAAACAGGAGTTTTGAGTATTTCCCCAATGAGCCCGACAGCATTACCTCTCTAGTTATAGACTAGCCTGTTTAAACCAATGGCGATACAGCCACACTCTGTCACAGAGGTGCAGGACAACAGTGTGCATGCGATTTGATGTGGTCATGTTTGCAGTTGGTTCTGGGCACGGGACAGGCTTTTCCAAGTGGTGCGCGTGCATGAGAGGAAAAACTGACGGCAGTGTCACTGCGACCTTGAAGCAAGGTGATTGAGTCTGTGCTGCAGACACTGCAATTCTGCAGACACTGCACCCTCATACTGCTGCAGTCTGCATCACCCTCTTATCATGCTATATCCATTAGATTCACTCCAAAAAGCGGAACATTGGATTTGCCAGAAACATTTTATGTTGTTTTTTTCTTTTATTGCAACTCATTTACTCAATTTCCAATCAATTACAGCACAGTACAATTCATAAATTATATATATATATATATATATATATATATATATATATATATATACAGGCTATACATATCTATGTAATCCATCCAGTGGTGGTAATAATAATAATAATAATAATAATAATAATAATAATAATAATAAAATGCAACAATAACAAAAGCAAGGTAACTAAATAACTAAAGGAAAAATTCAATTCAAAAGAGAATGAAAAGGAAAAAATCATAAACGTAGCTTTGAGTATAGTATTTATTTGCACAATAAAATCAAGGCAACAGGAACAGGTGAGATTGAGAAACTCCCTAGGGGCTTATAGAAGGAATCTCAGCTAAGGAAGAGGAGGACAAAAAGGATTATAAGCAATTACAAAAGTGTGTGTGTGTGTGTGTGTGTGTGTGTGTGTGTGTGTGTGTGTGTGTGTGTGTGTGTGTGTGTGTGTGTGTGTGTGTGTGTGAAGGGCAAACAAAACCAGATATGAACAGTTCAGATCAGTACAGACAGTTATGTTTGTTCATGTTTTTTTGGTCATTTTTGACAGATCATTCTGCATTATAACATTACAACTGTCTTACTCGTGACAGCAAGTAAGATATGTGTCCAAGCTATGAAGAGGGAAGGAGTAGAGGAACAATGTGAGTGCGAAATGGGGTCCCTAGAGTGCTCCCAACAGCAGGTCCTGACCTCAGACAGGTGTCAGTTAATAGGCAACATAAATACCAAGGAGCCATTGTCCCTGATACACAAATAGCATTGAGCACTGCATCAGTGAGACAGGACCGCCTCCATCCATATTATAAACTCCTTGATCAGCTTACAATCATTAATAGTAGCCTAGTAGACTGAATACAGAGTAGGATACTTACTATCAGCATGGTGGTCTTAAGTATCAATTTGCCCTGGTCCATAGCTATACAATCAGAAGGCTTTATGTCTCTGTTGCTACATATACTGTAGCAACTGCTACGTATACTGTTGGCCTATATATTCCTATAACTACATTTATATTAAATTTAAAGGAAAAACTCACCCTAAAACAGGGCATTACATTGTGCTATATTATAATGATTAGGTCAGTGAATACGGGCAGTTGTTTTACTAAATTGGAGATTAGATCGTCATGGCTTGATAAAGTCATCAGGATACATTCAATGGAGTGCCAGTCCTAGACGTTTTGTTGAAGATGTGTACAGCGTCCCTTTGTGAATAGTGAATTGTCCCCATTGTGGAGCAGCTCCAGAATTTGTCTCTAAATAACATGAGTCTGCAGTCTGTGTTTTTGTCTTCCAGCTAAAGGAAATAATTGTGCAAACCTGGAGTGTGCAAAACTGTAGAATTAACATATTTGAATTCAGGGTGAATGTTCCCTTTAATTCTAGGTCAGTAGTGTAGTCTACATCAGCACTTCAAACACAAGCCATTATTTTCCCTCTAGTGGCAGGACAGCAGCAGTACTGATGACGTTATAGCAGCTGAGTGTGTGTCCTCCAGTAAAAGGTCACCCACTGCCACAGCACATCATCACTGCCTGCTGACTTCCCTGAACGCAATGCCAGAAAGCTGCCGTTTTCCCCCCCGACTTTTTACATATCCTGCAGTAGTGTCAGATTTCTAAACGAATGATGAACACTCACTTGCTTTCTGCTCCTGTAAAACATTTTGCCTACTCACCATAATGTTTTGCTTACTCGCCAACAAAAGGCTAAGTATAATTTGTCTCATTTCAAATCATTCAGATGGTCACCAACAAACAAATGCAAGTCAATGTCAGTCAAAGACCTTGGATGTATGAAAGTATACCGTATACATTGGGGTTGGCCTGTCATATGGAGGGAAATGTGTCAGTGTATGCCATCTGCTGGTTGTTTTCAAAGAGAGAAATCATTTAGTGTCAACTTTAACTTTTATGTACCAAGTATTTTGTGACATTAAGGAACATGTGCTTTTTGTTTGAAATAAAATTAAAATACAGACAACCAAACAACTGCAGACACAGTCTGTTGCTGCACCATGTTTGTCCTTGGTGCCATTTTCAGATTGAAACACTAAGGTAGAGTGTCCAGCCGAGTATCACTTACATGGATCAACTTAGGAGCAACAGCACATGCTAAAATGGCCATATTGACAACTTGAAGGGCATTTATACAGTACTGTATGTGTGCTATTCAAATCCTATAATCCAATAACACTGGCTTAAAATTTGTGCAATACTCTGCTGCTACTATTTATTCATTATTACTGTTCACTATTACAACTCCTTAATTATGTAAATACTGTATAATAAAAATTCCTTTAACTATGTAAATATCGTACATATCCACACTACTTATATTTCTTTATTTATATTTCTACTCTGATATTTATATACTCTTGCAATTGTGACACAAAAGTTCCCTTCGGGGATCAATAAAGTATTTCTGATTCTGATTCTGAAGCACGCCTGGCCTGTCTCTACCAACCTAAATCAGTCTATAGGGAGCATTAAAGCCAAATGAATGTTTTCATCCTCGCCTTCTGCACAAAATAAGGCATGTATTTCATTGCACCGGACACAACTCTGAGAAATGCAAAACTTCAGTTAGAAACAATTACTATTGCCTGCAATCAGTTTAAAACCTTGCCTATTTGCTTGTCTTATTAGTGTTGTTTTTAGCTGCTTCAAGGATGCAAATGTCGGTTGGTCGTCCGTCCAGACTGAAATATGTCAATGTGTTCAATGGGATTTCTTACAGACTTGTAGGGTGCCAAATTCTAATGTCTTTGGTGATCCCCTGACTTATCCTCTAGTGCCATCATCAGATTAAGCCTCGCTGTGGGCTCTTTATCTTGTTACACTTAAATATGTGTTTACCTTTTGTCTGACTATAACAGCTATGATAACAGCCTTTGGCTATTAACACCAACAGTATTTTAAACAGCTGCCTAAAATTAAAAATGTTTCCTTTTCACCTTTTGCAAATTGAGTTGTTTTTTATTTTGACATCTTGGTGGTGTTTAGACACTACATCTATAAAAATGTGAATTGGACATTTTTATGATTTGTTGGACACATGATGACAGAGTCCCTGGTTTGATCCTAAAAGAGGCTTACGTTGCCACCAAGAGGTGTAGGTTTCGTGCAACTGACAATTTCTGAAGGACAGACCTAATAACCTTCAGGAAAAAAAAACTAAGATTTATTACATGAGTAATTGAATCTGGTATTATAACCTGATACCATATTCTAGTCCTAGATGATCCTCATGAAGAGACACTGTCTGCTGGGCTGATCATCTAAAATAATTTTGGGACACATATTGTATCCAATCCTGGTTTTCAGTGGCTGTGTGATATGTGTTTGGTCTCTGGAAAACACCCATAGTGATTCAGCTCTCCCTAATGCACATCATTATGCTCCATCCCAGCTTTGTTGGACATGTTGACCTACTTTTTCCATGTGTGATGTGCCATTCTTTGTGCCCCAGGGCATTAACCCAACATGTGATGATAAAAATGATGTTTGTTCAACAGCTGGTTTCACATTTCCTAGAGAACCTAATAGGTTGGAACAGCTTCTTTAGAAACTGTACTTAGTAATAATATGCTAAACATACTTGTAAGACACAGTGTTGCTTTCATTAAAAATATCTTTATTATATATATATGCAGTACAGTAGGATTAATGCATCTGGCCATCAAAATGCAAATAGTATGGTTGTACACAGTATTAAAAAAAAAGGTTATTACATAGCAAAAATGTACAAGAGCCTCATTAGTACCCGTTTAATTGTTGGCAGGATTCAAGAATATCTTAGATATTTTTAGATACAAGTTTAACGTGAGCACCACACTGACCACATGCTTTTGGTTGCTCTTTCTTGTTTCTTGCACTTTTTGGAGTAACCAAAAGGTGGGAACCCTCATGTTGAGAGAGTGGTAGTGCATTTCTGTTTTGGCCCAGTAGAGAGCAGTAACTCCTCAGAAAGTAATGGGAACATTGGCATAAAAATCACTTCATCATCTTTGATTGAGGCATACGCACTCGCATGCTAAGAGCATTAGATGCAAACTACAAGTGGCTAAGGCTTTTGCAACATGTTTTCATCTTAAGTGTATTCAAGCAGTACATATTCACAAATAAATTGCTACATTAAGAACTCTTCTGTCAGATTATGAACATATCTCATATCTGCTAAGTTACTTGTGCTAGCGGTGGAGTTTCTGTAATCAGCTTCAATCTTAAGGCTCCACTGGTAGGCCTGGAACTGGTTTGGGGTTTCCATTGGGCTCCTTCTTGTCACTGTCGATTTTGGGGCTCCTGTGTGGAACAGGTCTTCTTTGGCGTCTCCTTTTGGGCGGACGAGAGCGTATACAGTTGGATTGTGATGTATCCAGCAGAGGATCCAAATGTAGTTTACCACTCTGGGCATCTGAAGACTCATCAATAAAGGCAAGGTTCTCCCCAAAGTAGTCCAGAGGCTGAGACAAGTGGGGATCTGGAAGAGTCTCCTCTTTTTCAGGCTGTATAGTTTTTTCTTCAGGCACTCGCTCCGTCTGAGTGACCTGGGAGTCAGTTTCTGACCCAGACCCTGATTCATTAGAGGAGGAGGAGGATGAGGAAGAGTAAGATCCAGACTCTGTTTGACTCTCACGCTGCTCTTCTTTCCCATGAGGGGCCCCATTAGCTGATATACTGGGGCCTTGGCTGCGAGGGCCTTGGCTGCGAGGGCCGTGGCGGCGCTTTCGCCGACGCCGTTTGAAAGGGTCATCAATTTTTCCTGGAATGCGAAAATCTACAGACATATTTTGGATGTTTTGAGTCCAGTCAGTGGCATGGGCTCGAAGCTCCTCCATCTTAAAAGGAGAGGATAAATACAGAGATGATGGAAAGAAAGGCAGAGATAAGACATGATAAAAACAGACATGAGAGATGGAGAGGTACCTCAGCTCTGGTCTTCTTAGATAGAACCCGAAGCCAGTTACCAATCATTGTCAGGATAGATGCAAAGTAGGCAAGACCCAGCAAGATCCAGAACCAAACCAAAGGCTTATACCAGTGGTCACTCCCCGCAATTCCAGAATCCCCTTTGAGAAGATACAAAGACACAGTATATAGCAGTGGATAAAGGCAACATATTCATCCATCCATTCATCCATCCATCCATCTATTTTCTATGGAGTAAATACACATTTAACATAGGAGATACTATACAGTATGACAGATTAGGTAATCAATAATGCATCTCTTACAAGGAAAGAGTCCTGAATAATGTACGAGGGGAATTAAAATTGTCTCTGCTAAGTGAACTTAATACATTACAACTGACAGTTATATTTATGGAAGGCTAATTAAGTCAAAATCATATACAGATCAATAAATTCAACAGAAATGCAAAAATATGAAAAACTAATTAGACAGCATAATGTGTCTCTCTCATGGGTGGGTCAAATTCTCTGGGCGGGCAAGGCAGAGAAAGGGGAGGTAACCTTGCTCCTTATGACCTCATAAGGAGCAAGATTCTGAGCTTTCATTTTCCCAAAGGCCGAGCAGGATACCCAGGGCTCGGTTTACACCTATCACCATTTCTAGCCTCTGGGGGACCATAGACAGGCTGGGGGAATGCATATTAATATAAAAAAAACTCATAAAGTGAAATTTTCATGCCATGGGACCTTTAAGAAACATATGGGTGGTTGATGAACTGTTGTCAAACCTGCAACGTAGTCTCCAAACCCCACTGTTGTCAAGGTGATGACTACAAAGTAGGCTGACTCCAGAAGAGTCCACTTCTCCACCTCTTGGAAAACCAGGATAGGCACCGCAACAAAGAGCAGGCAACCCAGCAGGATAGAGAGGACGGCTGAGATCACTCGCACAATAGTTGGACTCACTCGCCATTTCTGTCGACAAGGTGAAACAACATGATGGGATAAGACAAATAAAAGGGAAGTACATGAACAATGCATGCAAAGATAGACATTGAAAGCTTTGTTGAGGGCCTGACCCGGAAGAGAGTCTCTATTTTAGCAACAGCTTTCCTCAGACCAGTACCCAGATGGTCTCCGACTCCGGCGAGCAGGATACCAAACATCGGGATTCCCACAAGAGCGTAGAAAATGCAGAACAGCTGCCCTCCTTCTGTCTTGGGGGAGATGTTTCCAAAACCTGAACACGTGGGGTAAGAAGAGCAGCCGATTTGAAGACACAAAATGCAAAGTTCAGAATTTAAAAAGATTCCAGTCACAAGTATTTAATAAGTCATCTTATGCTCCTATTGGACACCCACCGATGGTTGTGATGATAGTCCCTGAGAAAAAAGCACTGGCCAAATCCCATTGGCTGGTGAAGGTGATGTTGCTGCTGGGATCCACGCCTGCACCGACGGCCTCCACTACTTCCTGGGAAGGGACGGCAGAGAAGAGAAGAGTTTAGAGGTTAGTTCACAAAACAGTTCAACAATTGATATTTCATTGGATATTAAAGAGAGGGGTTAGCATAACCTTGGAAACTAATCAACTAGCCTATCATTAAATTCAAATTTTACATGATTCATTTGTTGAATGTTTCAAAGGCACACATATAAGCATGAGTCTTTGTTTATAATTATCCAATTAAGTAACCCAGTAATGTTGGCAATGCTGTAGAAAATGCGTTGTCATGGCATCAGCAGCAGGCAGTCAGTGGCAAAGAAGTGACTGGTGATGTACAGTTGTGACGGCTCCATTCTGCCCCGAGTGTATCGAACCACTGCCAGCACAGATAATCTAATTTCTGATCTAATTATCTATTTTGTTGAGACATTTGTTAACTCTGAATATAAAAGCTGAGTATGATGAAGTTGCGATTGAACGTGCTGTCTGCAGGCATAATTACTTCTAACAAGACATTTATGATGACAAAGACAGGGCTGAGTCTGGTTGATCCTCTGTTGGACTGACGCCACTGCACACATCTATCCCAACTCGTTTGGAAATTGATTGATTTCTATTTTCGTTTACGATTGTAGCTGTGCGTTCATTTGAATCGCTGAAGCGCCTAATTAGTGTAAGAACGGCCAATAGTTTGCCAAACTAACACAGCACATTTTGGTTTATGAAATTAGCTGTACTTCACTAAACCTGACTGAGTCATATCAAGGAAGGAAGTTTGTTAGGCCCGAAATAATCTCCAAGAGGCAGTGCGGTATTTATAACCAGACCTTGTCAGGTGGCTTCTCTCTAGGAAGTCAGTGATAAAAAAAACAACAAAGTTTTGTGACTTGAACAATTTGAAATGTGGAAATGAAAGCTTTTTCTACTCCTCAACTGGCTCATGTTAAATTAAATTCAGGGTCTAAGGCTAAATTATGAGGTTAACCATGTGCACCTCAGCCTCTGTGTAGACTGTTCACCACAGCAGGGAATTTGTCTGAACTATTACTAGCCAGAAAAACAATACTGTCTTACATCCTTTCCTGTCAGCCTATTTAGCCACATTTCATTGCTATATTATGCAACAGCACAGGGACAACGATTGTAGAGCTTTGCATTGCCGTATACTGACATGCCTGACTGTGCAGATACATAATCCAGTGCCACTATAGACGCAAGTGTTTCAGTACACATGATCAACCACATTTATAGCCAGAGGTAGAAAATGTATGACTGTACAAGAGTGGTATTTGTGGTTTTTTCGACATCTCATATTACTCATTTGAGAACAGACTGTATTGAGGACCTTGAAACATCAGCTGACATTGGTTCAGTGAAACCTAATCTTTATCCACGACCTTTCACTTCTGGGATTGCTCCGTTGCCGCCGGAAATTCTGTCGTATATGTCATCTTTTTGGCCGGATGTCCGTTAACTTCCGCTTTCTTTGTGTTGAAATGTGTGTTGTCTGTCCAATCTGAGTTTTCTGACTAAAACAACTTTTGAACGTACACATGTTCCACCAAAACAAGTTCCTTCCCAAGGCTATTTTGCAAGTGACGATTGGGATTGGTTTAAAGACATGCCAATAAACCAGACCACATTTGTTTTACAATCTCGGATTGCTGTGTGGACTAACCAGACCCTCCTCCACAGCGCTGTGACGGGGGGTCTAGCAATGCGAGACTAGTGAAACCTGACCCGCAACGCTGCTTCTTGAGCAGAATAACATCTGAACAACTATTTAACAGCTGCCTGGTTCACTCATGAATAAGGTTTGTTTTCTGACACCACAATCAAATCATTGGGTGCTTATTACATAGATATATTTCAAGTATCCTGCTGAAATAATTTAGAAACATGGGACCTTTTTGTTTTAGAAAGCCCCCAATGCTTGTTAACCTTTATTTTCTTTAAGATGAATGAGTTTGTAGACAATGTCCTTTAAAGCTTCTCTAAGCATTCACTCTTGTTGCTTTTATCCTTGGGTTGTTTAATACCCATTTGACATGTATTGAAAGGTAAAGGGACTGTGACAGTTGACAATACCATCAAGAAATGGGACATTTTCATTTTGGATAAAACTCAACATAAAAATTAATGTGGCATTGGGAAACGGGCATTTTGAAAAAGGTATTGTCTAGAATGAAGTAAAAATGAACTCCTGTAAAATTGGATTACTATGAAAATAGATGTAATCAAAATAATGAGTTGAGTTTTCACATGTTCTCTCATTTATTTTTATAAATATTATAAAAATAAAATATTATAAAATATTTTTTTTAAACTTTTTTATTCATTTGATATTGAACATGTTGGGGTGCCATATTATTTATCCATTCAATAGGCTACTAATATTATAAACTCTGATATATCCTCATTATCCTTTCACTCTTTTTCATTTAATCAGTAAATAGGATGCACTAAAGGAGTGTGGCACATCTCTTATCAGCTTCCATTAAATAGTCAAACACACAATATGGCCTGCTTGAATAAAGGACCACCCTGTTTGTTTCTATCTTGTCCTTCAGTCTCTTGAACCTTTTTTTTTTTTAGATGTCAGCCACATGGCATCTATAGATCACTTTGCAGGCTAAAACAATAATTTACAACTTTCATTCTGGAGCAAGGACAAACATCTCAGGATCACAGCACGGTTGCCAACTCGGCTCGTATCGCTCAGCTTACACACACACACACGCACACGCACACGCACACACACATACACACGCAGGCACACACACACTGGAGCTAACCCATTCTAACGTAGCTGCCCTAACCACACCTGTTATCTGGCCTCCAGGGTCACAGACCGGGTCATAGAGCACCTCCAAACACTAAATCTGAATCGTGACCCTGAGGACACACAAACTGATTCGATGTGATAAGTTGCGTTGTCAAGTTCCCAATGAATATAAACTGTGAAGCAGTCAGGGCAAAGTGTAGTTTTAGCTACAAGATGTGGTCAGCCTCTAAGCTTTAGACCCTGCTGTGTGTCAGACAGAAAACTACACATTTCACCTAAATATAATATAATATGATAAAAATTATTAGTTTCAAATACTTTCTTTTTTTTGGCACAAAACGTGTAACTAAAAAGTTGATTATTAATTTTTTGGCTTGCATAAATCAAACAGCTGAAATTGGCATGACAGTGAAAGGAAGGAAATGCTGCAGAATTAAAGTTGTCCACAAATATTCTTTATAATACATACTAACCTGGGGGTCAGAGCCCCCAAAAGACTCCCAAATCAAATCTATAGTGATAAGACAAGGAAAGGATCTGAATCTGAAAATGTTTTTGTGAAATACGTTTACGTCTTCACAACACATGTCAAGGCACCAGTGATGAGGCAACAGGTATTGCTTGGTATTGGTAACCACTACCTAAAAACCACTGTTTTAGGTAGCACAAAATTGAAACAAAGTGGCTGTGGTGTGTCACTAATATGCTCAAACCCATTTATTGACTGAGAACACAAGAGGAAGAGGCTCTTCTGCCCACCCTTAGCAGACTGCACTGTTGATAGGTGCTTGTTTATCTGTCAAACACTTGGAAAACATTCCAAAATAAAAAAAGTAGATAAGGCGAGGTCATGAGAAGCCCTGCTGTACCTCTATAAGAGTCTGCAGGTCGTCTGGGCCCATGCAGGTAAAGTTCAACAGGAAGTCCCGGCGCGTGTCCTGCAACCGCATGTACTTGCCCTCCTCGCGTGGAAGCTCCAAGGCGCGGAACACCACAGCTCCCAGCACCAAGTAGAGAAGCACCCCCGTGAGGATGCCAAGTAGGGTGGAGCAGCGCATGGCTGCACCTCCACTCAGTCCGTACGCAGGCTTCTGTTTCCCTTTGCCAGCCTCGGCGCTGGTGTGGGCTGGATCCCAGCTGCTGCAGCTGAAACATCAGCAACCACATGAACACAATGGTTTCACACTGAACAACAGTGCCTGACATCAACCCCAGCAGTATAAATATATACAGGCCTGCAGCAGCCAGCCTATTAGCTGCACATGAGACATTAAATGGACTCACCACACTGCTGACATACAGTGAATGCAACATTCCCGTAAAACATTCCCATAAAAATGCCAGCCATTTGACACTTTGAACAGATGTGACTGCACGAGTGTGTTGTCCTCCCGCTATGACATTTTTGTCCCTTTTTCTGACTTTTTTACTTTTCTGACTTATGTGCAATTATACCTACTATTTGATTAAAAAACTGAAATTATGAACTATTTTGACTAATAGTTAAGATCAGAGTGGATGTTGAGTGGATGAGTTTAGTCAGTATTGTATTTATTTCAATTGTCACCCGAAATTCAATGAAAGTGATCAATTATATTTGCAAAGAGCGATGTAGGGAATCCATCCTTTTTTGTGTGTTAATTTGATTAAAAAGAAACCCATATTTCTGATGTAGACATTTTGAATAGGGGTCACATATGACCCAAGGACAACGGGAGGGTTAAAACGTAAATGGTCCATGTCATGAATACACAGACAAATGCACCCATACCAGTTAAGCTTACCTGTCAAACCGCTTTAGTTGGCTACGCTTTCGTCTCTTCCAGTCCCTCTTCGAGCCAGGCCTGAGGATGGAGTCCCTGGATCCGTAGCCACTGGGGATTCCGTCCACCTCACACTCTGAAGGAGGGGACACTAGGCAGGAGCAGAGACACATTTTATTCGACAATACGTTTTCTTAAAAACACAAAAGCTGTCAGTAGTGAGAATGATGCTCAATGACAAGCAACAACAAGGTGACACACTCAGCAAGGCACACACACAAAGTCGCTCATGTTTTGGAATGGAAGCCATGTGTTCTTTGTTCCCATCCTCATCAGCACCATGTAAGCCTTTTAGTTTGTGATGAGAGACGGTTCAGCTTTGTTATTCCATCCACACCTACGTAAACTTTCAATTTTTTTGCTCTGGATGAAAAAGATGCCCCATTGTAGATGAAGATCCTTTAGGTGATGCAGATCAGCAGTTACAGAAGAAATATGACAAAGCGCAGGTGCCTCCACATACAGCCGATAGGGATGTCAGAGATCTTTGTAGCAGAAGCTTTAGCTGTCCAGCCGTGAAAACCTGGTCTGGTGTGATGATGTTGGTTATTGTCGGCTCAAACCAAGAAGGCATTCTCATGTGCAACTAAAACTGGAGCCTCTGCACTCTGATGCATCTTTACCTTGTTGCGATGAAGTCGAGAAAACTGATCATGTGTCCGACACTCCCTGTGTCACAGAAACTTTGAAAATGATTTATTTCTTATCATTTGGACCAGTAGGCCTGCCAATTCCAGTTCACTCTGCATCGGTGGACTGCACGCTTATTAATAAGCTCCTGTCTTCTCAATTGGTTGAGTGCAGTTCCTGAGTCAGCAGATCTGTTGATCTTGATCCAAAAATTAGAGCAATAAACTGTCACACAGTGACAGCAAAATATACACTTCTCTCCAAACAGTTTTACAGCTGCTGGGAATACACAAAGAGGTTGTCCACTCACTAAATTAAACACCTCACACAGCCAGAAGTATAGTCAGTGTATGTAAACCTCTTGTCTGGTTCTTACTGTATATACATTTCATACATTTGTATGAAAAAAAGGAGACAAATACAACAATACATGTGTGATTGTTCATGTGAGTAACAATATACTAGTTGTTCCTGAATTACTTTAATAACACAATAATCCACTTTTGTTGTTTTACACTTAATACATTATTGAAGTTACTACACAGAACTACACAGTTAAAAAGAACATCAACAGCAATATATACTGCATACCTACCTCAGACTGCAACACAGAAAGCCAGACAGATTACACACCACTAGACAAAGGGAAATTGTAATAGGTCTTGCATTAAGTAGCTGCTGCTGCTGCAGCTGAGCCATAGCCGTGGTGATCCCGTTTTATTACCACTTAGGGTCCCTCCAGGTCCGTAAAATGTAAATGTAGGGTACTGACAGTCCAGCCTGTGTGCTCTTACCTCAAAATGAAGAATCATAAGAATCCAGAGTACCACTCGCCCCATGCAAAGTGTTTCAGGACTTCAGGCAGCCGCATATAGAGAGGTGTGTATCAGCAGGGGTGTGTGTGTGTGTGTGGGAGAGGAGAGAGGCTGTTGCTGAGCACACAAGACAGAAACAGATACTCAATCAAGCAGATTTTATAGAGAGTGAGAGAGGGAATTAAAGAGAGAGAGAGAAAAGCACAGAGGAAGGTGGATATGATGATGAAGCTGGAGCCATGTTTTGGATTTTTTCAGACTCCAGTTAGTTGTTTCTTTTTATACAGCATGTAGCGATGTAACAATATAATGACATAATGCACCTTCATTTGCTTCACTCTGTAATGAAAATTGTTCACATTCCATATATTTTTTATTGTGAATGACTGTTAAATTAAATGTGCAGTGCAGTAGTGGCTGTAGTATCAATATATTGTACAGGATCGATGTGTGATTATTCACTGAGATCTGATTAGTTTTACACTGCAGACTCAGCAGGGGGAAGCCAGCTCAGTCACCATTCACCCTGCTCTCTATATTCCATCTTCTTCTGTGCTCGACAGAACTGCTGCGCCTCCTTCCTTTTTCCCTTTTTTTGTGTGTGTGTGTGTGTGTGTGTGTGTGTGTGTGTGTGTGTGTGTGTGTGTGTGTGTGTGTGTGTGTAAAGATGGGGATAGGGTTTCTAATGCAGATCCAGGA
The DNA here is from genome assembly GCA_013375575.1 of Percina caprodes. Taxonomy (NCBI): domain Eukaryota; kingdom Metazoa; phylum Chordata; class Actinopteri; order Perciformes; family Percidae; genus Percina; species Percina caprodes. The sequence continues at coordinate 724,618 of JABXJD010000187.1, read as the reverse complement.
GACTGAAGTAAAATCTCAGATGCAGTACCAGCATTGTCAGGACATTGGTTTTCAAAGTGTAATTAAACATTAAACTAACATAAATATACTGTAAATAAAGCCAAGTGGGAGAATACCCAAGATGCTTCAGTACTGCTGGCTGTGGAGATCAAATATATCACTCAGCAAAAAAAGCATTTTTAAGAAAAACACTAATGGGAACTTGATGCTGAGCAGCTTGCCACATCTATTGAATGCATCCACTCTAAGAAATAAATCCGTAAAATAACAGAAAAAGTACTGGCAGCTCATTAAAAAACAGAATTTTTCAGTTAAATAACTGTGTCAATGGTAAAAAAAAACATAACACTTTCTGTTTTATTGTAAATTAACAGAAATATACCTGTGAATCATGTACAAGGGACAATTTCTGTTCAAATTTACAGTCATACAATTGTTAATTTGATCAAGTCATCCACTGATCGGTTCAATCCACCATAAAAATAATTGTTTGATAGTAGATGGCTGATTTTGTGGAGGCTTTTGTGTGCATTACCAGCTGAAACCCCCTTTGCATCCTGACAGAATCAATATTGTTTCTTCTGACCACAAAAGATGTGAGGAGACTTTTTCTATTGCTGCTGGGTGGGGAGATGGGATGATGGTGATTAATCAATAATCAATTAAACAATCCTAGACATCTCCATCCAATAAAATCCATCCTAATCAGGAGCAGAAAGTAAGTAATTATTACTCACAGACTCAGGGAGTGGCTGGTTGCTATGTATATACAGTGGCTAAAATAGGTTTACACACCCATGCTAAAGTTGATTAAAAAGAGGAATAAAAAAAAAAAACATCTTTTGGAAATTGATCTTAATGCCTTAATTAAAAAACAATTAGGAAAATCCAACCTTTTAAGGACACAAATTTTCTTTGTTAATGAATAATGTATTGTAAATAAATAAATGTTCTTCCTTAAAATACAGGGGACATAAGTATACACACCCATATGTTAAATTCCCATAGAGGCAGGTACATTTTTATTTTTAAAGGCCATATATATTTCATGGATCCAGGTTACTATGCATCCTGAGGGGTGTGTATACTTATGTCCCCCTGTTCGCTGCTCAGAGTGAAGATGGAGAGTGCCGGAGTGGACCAACACCTGGCTGCATGGACTACGGACTACCTTACCAACAGACCACAGTATGTGAGGCTCCATCACTGTGTGTCTGATGTGGTGCACTGCAGCACAGGTGCCCCTCAGGGTACGGTGCTCTCCCCCTTCCTCTTCACCCTCTACACCTCACACTACACACACAACACCACCCACTGCCACATCCAGAAGTTCTCCGATGACACAGCCGTTGTTGGTTGTGTTTCTGAGGGGAACGACCTGGAATACAGGTCGGTCATCAAGGACTTTGTCAGCTGGTGTGAGCTCAACCAGCTCCAGCTTAACACCAGCAAGACAAAGGAGATGATCGTTGACTTCAGGAGGAAAACATCCCATTTCTTACCGGTGAGCATCCAGGGATCGGACATTGAGGTAGTGGAGAGCTACAGATTCCTGGGTGTTCACCTGAACAATAAACTGAACTGGACTGATAACACCCTTGCACTCTACAAGAAGGGCCAGAGTCGCCTCCATCTGCTGAGGAGACTCAGGTCCTTTGGAGTGTGCAGGACTCTCCTCAGGACTTTTTATGACTCTGTGGTGGCCTCTGCCATCCTGTATGCTGTGGTCTGCTGGAGGGGGGGCAGCTCGGACAGGGACAGGAGCAGACTTAATAGACTGATCAGGAGAGCGAGCTCTGTCCTGGACTGTCCTCTGGACCCCGTAGAGAAAGTAGGGGAGAGAAGGATGTTGGCCAAGCTGACATCCATCATGGACAACACCTCCCACCCCCTACATGACACTGTGGGGTCCCTGAGCAGCTCCTTCAGCAGCAGACTGATACCCCCCCCGGTGTAAGAAGGAGAGGTACCGCAGGTCCTTCATCCCGGCCGCTGTCAGGATGAAGTTAATCTAGTTTCTTTTACTTTGCACACTCTAGATATCTTCTGTATTTATATTTTTCCAGTTACAAGTACTTACTTTTTCAATATTATTTATGGTTACCTATTTTTGCTATACTATTTTAATTACATATTCAATTTAATTTAACGTCACTCACTCTGCAATATTGTTCTACCGCACTTTACGCAACCTTTACTTGATGTCACTACATTTACCGGCTGCTCACTGTCTGCTGTTTGCTTGCTTTTTGTATGTTTATTTGTGTGTTTGTTTGTTGTTGTTTTAATTGCTGCTTTTACAAGTAAATTTCCCCGCTGTGGGATGAATAAAGTATTATCTAATCTAATCTAATCTATTTTAAGGAAGAACATTATTTATTTACAATCCATTATTCATTTACAAAGAAAATTGGTGTCCTTTAAAGGTTGGATTTTCTAAAATCTTTTGGATTAAGGCATTAAGATCAATTTCCAGAAGATGTTTTTTTTATTCCTCATTTTAATCAACTTTAGCATGGGTGTGTAAACCTATTCTAGCCACTGTAGAGGGTAACTGTCTGGATACCGTGTTTGAGCCTTTTGCACTGACCTTGTACTGTTAAACCTCCAATTCCAAGTTCCTCTCTGAACAAAAACTGGTCTTCCCACTTTGTCTGATATATTACTAGCACACTTTGCCATGTACATCCTGAAAGCTCTGCTGAAGTCCCTAACAGCCACCACAGAGGGTAACTGAACAGAAATATATTCTTATAAACAGCCAAGAGAAGCTAGAGATCAGAAAAGACCTAAAACACAGGTCTGAGTATATGTTGTACCCGTGAAGTGAGAGATGGCTTGTGGGAGAAATCGTGACAGGCCCTGACAGAAGAGCAAGTAAAAAAGTGTTTGGTAGGTGTTTCAAATTATATATACTGTATTTTATGTCTATTTGTTATCTTGCTATGAATATATAATCTAAAATATATGATACATACATCAACAAAATATACAGGAATGAGGGCTTTTTTTTTTAGATTAGATTAGATTCAACTTTATTGTCATTGTGCAGAGAACAAGTAGAAAGGCAACGAAATGCAGTTTGTGTCCAACCAGATGTGCAAAAAGAGCAGAAAAGTGATATACAAGTATAGACAGGACAGGAAATGTAGTGCAGTGTAGACAGTAATGTACAGTTGGTTTATAAATGGTTTAGAGTAATGTGAATTAAATATAAATATGTGCAGTGTATTAGCAGTTACCTTAGTTATATAAGCAGTATAAAAATGGCTATGTAACGTGTACAGATATGTGCAATGTAGTAGCAGTAACATTAAAATAATTGTAAGAATAATATACAGTGCAGTGTCTTATTATAAGAAAAACCAAATAATTATGGATATTCAGTATGAACCATATAGACAGATATATACAGTATGTACAGCTATGTGTAGTGTGGCAACAGTACCATTGTAGTGAAGAACAGTAACATTATCAGAGTAAGAATAAGTTAAGTGTACGTTGTTATCGTTCGTTTTTGTTCAAAATGAAAAATAAGAAAGAAAGAAAGAAAGAAAGAAAGAAAGAAAGAAAGAAAGAAAGAAAGAAAGAAAGAAAGAAAGAAAGAAAGCTGGAGCAGAGTGAGCGGTCCCATGACTGTGCTGCTGTAGTGGTCGGTGGTGAGGCTGGACGTCACAGACTGACACAGCTGTTCTGATGTGTGTACCTGCAAACTTTCTAGTCTTTTTCCAACAAAACACCAGTCACATGAAAAGACTCATACAGATGTACAGTATGAGCACAAAGGTCTGTATGTATCTGCTTTGCTGCAGAACTACACGCACAGAAAGCTTCACTTTCCTTTAGTCATCCCTTTTTGCAGTCAGGAATAAAGTCAACGTGTTAGGAAATGAACACGCAATCCAATGTCAGTTAGACCAAGACTATATGTTATCTGTCTACATATCCATGTGAACCGATGTTAATGTAGCATCTTTGTATTCAGATTTAAGATTTGACCAAAATGGATTCTTTGAATATTTTAATTAAAGAAGTTCTGATTTTCTTGTTTCGATTGGAGATACAGAACATGTTTTCACATATTTCTTACTCACAACCACAAACTTTTTTATGTTATTTTTTTTTAAACTGAGAGCCAGTAACACACCATCACACTATGTTGCTGTATTAATCAGCAATGATCAGAAAGGTTTGACACGCCTTCCGATGAATCTGATTTCTTAAATGCATTTAATGACTTTTGTACCTTTTGAGCAAAGGAAATACAATTATACTGTACAATGTAATGTAATCTTTTTACAGTATCTGACATACATTTAGTGCACACTGAGATGTTGTTCAGTAGTTTAGTAAGATATTGCACATGTAATAAATAGATTATCTCCTATCACTAATTACTATTTGAGAACACATACAAGCAATACATTAGACATAACATTGTTATACTGTATTTAGATGTAGCTGTCAAATGAGTATCTTTTCCTGCAAATACTTAGTACTTGGTCTCTATTTGCTGAGTAGAAGAATTGGATTTATTCTATGCACTCACCCAATAAATTGTTAAATACATTTAGCTCCTTCAATTCAATCTGGGTGAGAGCTGCTGTCTCTCCTTTCTCACAAAAATTGAACACAGTCCAACTCCAATGAAACAGGTGTCTTATTGCTCCGGCTAAAGCTTTACAGAAATGAATGAAGGAATGATTATTTAGAAATGCGGTGTTTTAAAAAAGGTTCTATGGGAGACAAAATGCTGCAGGAAAAACAAAAACCTGGTAGTTTTTGCATTGCTCGCACAACAATGATTCCCTCCTACTCTTCTGTTCATCATCAGAAGTAGTTCAAATAAAAAACTAAATTGAAAAAACAGTCCGAAATACAAACAAAGAAAGACTTCATATTTTCCACTGAAAGGTCACGCTAAACTCAAAGTGGTTATAATTGGTTGTCTACAATCCCTTGTGCTCATGTCACAAGAAGTCAGCCATATCCATCAAACTCCTTACACATGCAAAGAAATGAAAATCCTTACTTCTTGTAGGTCGATGGCTTCAACTCCACGTTGTCCTTTTAACTTTATGTATGGTTTAACTGGCAGTATGGAGATAAATTAATCAACATCTAGCCAGTGGGAGGAAACAAAAGAGATCTGATGAATATCTGAGAAGTAGCTCCACTTGAATGAAATGCTCAACTTTATTGACCTGACATTAAATGTGCTTACAGTTACAAGTAAAGGAAGGTGGTAGTGGTGGTAACAGAAGAGAGGGAGAGGGGTGGGGGGGGGGGGTGGAGGACTACACCGCTATTATGAGCACTTTATTTTCAATTAAGCCTTCTTGTATGATCTACTGTAAGCTCACTTTCTGCCATTTTTTGATGATGCAGGGACTTCTTGGACTGGAAATTGATTGGTTAGCAAACGTCTGCAACTTTGCCCATTTAACGGAAGATGCACTTTCAACATACTAGAAGAAAAGACATCAGGACATTTATTTTTTGTTCTATAGAAAGAAGCACACAGACACTTCTTAGGAATGAAATAAAATGAGATTTTTTTTAATGCAGCTAAATGATCTGGAGGTTGTTTAAATGAAAGTACGGTATCTGGATTTACACAATGTGAAGCACTGGATTGTCATATTTTTAACGTCTGCAACTATCATGGCTTGTTAACTTGCATATTAACCTTGTTTATTAATAATCCAAAACCACATACTATCCATCAGGGTTTTAGCAGAATGCCAGACAAAGTGATACATGGAGCTACAAATTCAATATTAAGTTGTTTTGATATTAACTGTTCTATTGGAGTACATTTTTATCACATTATAGAATTAGATTTTAAGAATGACTTATTTGCTAAGCATACATTACCATCCATCCATCTTTGTCTACTTATCTGGGGTCAGGTCGCGGTGGTAGCAGCTCCAGCAGGGGACACCAAACTTCCCTTTCCCCGAGCCACATTAACCAGCTCCGACTGGGGGGGTCCTGAGGAGTTCCCAGGCCAGGTTGGATATACAGGTAAAAGCCAGTAAATTAGAATATTTTGAAAAACTTGATTTATTTCAGTAATTGCATTCAAAAGGTGTAACTTGTACATTATATTTATTCATTGCACACAGACTGATGCATTCAAATGTTTATTTCATTTAATTTTGATGATTTGAAGTGGCAACAAATGAAAATCCAAAATTCCGTGTGTCACAAAATTAGAATATTGTGTAAGGGTTAAATTTTGAAGACACCTGGTGCCACAAAGTAATCAGCTGATTAACTCAAAACACCTGCAAAGGGCTTTAAATGGTCTCTCAGTCCAGTTCTGAAGCCTACACAAACATGGGGAAGACTTCAGATTTGACAGCTGTCCAAAAGGCGACCATCGACACATTGCACAAGGAGGGAAAGACACAAAGGTTATTGCTGAAGAGGCTGGCTGTTCTCAGAGCTCTGTGTCCAAACACATTAATAGAGAGGCAAAGGGAAGGAAAAACTGTGGTCAGAAAAGTGTACAAGCGATAGGGATCCTAGTCAAGATTGTGAAAAAGGGTGTGGACAGCTGCTGGAGTCAGTGCTTCAAGATCCACCACCAAGAGACGCTTGAAAGACATGGGTTTCAACTGCCGCATACCTCGTGTCAAGCCACTGTTGACCAAGAAACAGCGCGTCTCACCTGGGCTAAGGAAAAAGAGCTGGACTGCTGCTGAGTGGTCCAAAGTCATGTTTTCTGACGAAAGCAAATTTTGCATTTCCTTTGGAAATCGAGGTCCCAGAGTCTGGAGGAAGACAGGAGAGGCACAGGATCCACGTTGCCTGAAGTTTAGTGTAAAGTTTCCACCATCAGTGATGGTTTGGGGTGCCATGTCATCTGCTGGTGTCGGTCCACTCTGTTTCCTGAGATCCAGGGTCAACGCAGCCGTCTACCAGCAAGTTTTAGAGCACTTCATGCTTCCTGCTGCTGACCTGCTCTATGGAGATGGAGATTTCAGGTTCCAACAGGACTTGGCGCCTGCACACAGCGCAAAATCTACCCGTGCCTGGTTTACGGACCATGGTATTTCTGTTCTAAATTGGCCAGCCAACTTGACCTTAGCCCCATAGAAAATCTGTGGGGTATTGTGAAAAGGAAGATGCAGAATGCCAGACCCAAAACGCAGAAGAGTTGAAGGCCACTATCAGAGCAACCTGGGCTCTCATAACACCTGAGCAGTGCCAGAAACTCATCGACTCCATGCCACGCCGCATTAATGCAGTAATTGAGGCAAAAGGAGCTCCAACCAAGTATTGAGTATTGTACATGCTCATATTTTCATTTTCTTACTTTTCAGTTGGCCAACATTTCTAAAAACTTTTTGTATTAGCCTTAAGTAATATTCTAATCACGGAATTTTGGATTTTCATTTGTTGCCACTTCAAATCATCAAAATTAAATGAAATAAACATTTGAATGCATCAGTCTGTGTGCAATGAATAAATATAATGTACAAGTTACACCTTTTGAATGCAATTACTGAAATAAATCAAGTTTTTCAAAATATTCTAATTTACTGGCTTTTACCTGTATGATCCCTCCACCTAGTCCTGGGTCTTCCCCGAGGCCTCCTCCCAGCTGGACGTCACGTCCTCACGGATCACTGAGCTTCTCACCCTATCTCTAAGGGGGACGCCAGCCCCCCTCCTGAGAAAACCCATTTCAGCCGCTTGTACCCTGGATCTCATTCTTTCATTCATTTCGGTACATTACCAATAATATGACAGTACCTTTTTATTACTAATACATGAATAGATTTGGGGTTTATAATTTAAATTGCGCTTTTATTTAAAAATGTGTAGCCTATCATCATTGCACAAGCAAGAAAATCACTTTGACTGAACAATAGACTAATAATAATAATAATAATAATAATAATAATGTATCCTTTATTCGTCCCACAAGGGGAAATTACAATTTACATTCTGTTATTACACACAGGCCTGAAAAACACACACATGCTCAGTACCTATACATGCATTAAGATGTCAGAGTGGGGGGGCTGCCCATGGAAAAACACCCCGAGCAGTTGGGGGTTTGGTGCCTTGCTCAAGAGCACCTTGGCAGTGCCCAGGAGCTGAACTGGCACCTCACCAGCTACCAGTCCACCACCATACTTTGGTCCGTATGGGGACTTGAACCAGCGACCCTCCGGTTCCCAACCCAACGGACTGAGCTACTGCCACCCCTTAATAGTTTTTCTTATGCATCTGTCTGCAGACTTTAATGACATCGCACACTTCTTGAGCATTTCTGGAGGCCTTCATCAGGCTAGCTGAAAACACCTGTGTGGGTATGCAGGGCCTTTAACACATTAGACTGAACTATCTGAGAAGCTCCGGGACACTGTTACACCTCCAATCGATATGCCAAGAAATCCACTTTACACTTTAATCTAATGCCTCCCGGTCCTGAAAAGCTTTTAAATCGCAAGAGGAAGTCAACCAACTAGGGAGGGTGTAAAGTAAGATGAGTGAGAGAAAAATGATCACAGGCTATCTTTCCACTGAAGAAGTGGTTCTCAACCTGGTGGTCAGGACCCCCAAGGGGGTCGAGAGATCATTTCTGGGGGGTCGCCAGATGGTTGGGGAGAAAAAAAATGAAATAACATATTCTAGACTGGGGAATGGTTTTTACGTCACTGTGTGAGTTTGGTACATTCCGTGCGTTATATTCAGAGCCTCAAATGCATATGGAGGGCTTAAAGTAAAAAAATAGCCTAAAACGGTTCTGGAGGAGGTCCACAGTCTAATGTTTTGATATGCACTCATTAAAGTTACTTTGACTGGAAAAACAGTTAAAGTCCTTCTTGCATTATACAAGAATAAAAGTCATTTTTAAGAAGTAAAAAGTTTTGGATACATTTTTACTTCTTCCAACCATATGAATAGTCAATGTACATTTTCATATTGCAATATCATAATCCTACATTGAATCATTGTGAAAGCAAAACTTTCTAGATGTGTTAGTGTTAGTTTGTCCAGGTCATCATAAAAAAATCACGTGTGTATATCAGTGCATTCATGATTTTGTCCATGTTGACATTAGTTGCTTCATGTACATTTATTAAACACGTTGCTTTGTTTATATAGCTAGACGTCTAAAAGGCCGTTATGTTAACTGCCATGCTGGTTCCAGACAGCTTTATGAAGGCCGTTTGGGCTTTAGATATATTTTACACAGCAGCCATCATTAGTGACAAATCATGTTCCGCTATGAACGTGCACACACGTATTGTTTTTATCACAAACATGGTCGGTCAGTGAAGGCGCAGTCGCCGCCGGTAACGTACTCGTATGACCGAGTGCACAGAACGAAGCTTTGCGACTAGCATCTAATGACTAGCAAGCACTTTCTTCATCTGATTGGCTAGAACTTGTTTCATTGGTAGGTGGAAGTTTGATGATTGGTTAACCTAACTGACTTTTTAATTTATTTATTTTTCTAAAATAGTTATACCCCAGAAATCCGGCACCAGGCCTGAGTACTTTAAGCTCTGCATTAGTTAGAGTTGTGTTCCTCTCATATGATTGGTAGGTGAAATCATTTGACTCGAAAATATGAAACCAATGAGTTCCCAAATGTATTTATTTATTTTTCCTTGCGGCCGTGCGCCAGACATGCAGCACGGGGCTAATACTTTAATACTAATACTGCATATGTAAATTAAGATCCACAGAGCCTGGAGCACATCGGACAAAGCTAGGAGCTGGCTGCTAAATCTAAACTGTCATTAAAGCAAAGCATTATTTGTTCACATTTATTAAATCAGAGCATTCACAAAAATCAGCTCTCTTTCTTGTTGTCGACAGGTTGGGGGGGGGGGTCGCAAACCCCAACCTTATAGAAAAGAATTCCCCCACAAATAGGCCAATTTATGTTTGCTATTAAATGTTAGACAAGATTCATGTTAATGAATATCTTCTGACATTAATTTTTGAAAGAAATGCAAATGTTATTTTGTAAACAATTTGGCAGCCCTCCTGCATGAACTCTGGAGGACCCCCTAGGGGTCATGGACCCCTGTTGAATGTGGGCTGGGCTAAACCATTTATTAAAAGCTGAATGAAAATGACAAAATAAAAGAAATACTAAAGGTAAGTTTCCTTTTATTGATAAGAGCAAGCTGAGTAAGAGTCTTTTACATTATTGACAATGAATGAAATGACTTAGGAAACACTGGAACATACTGCCGTTTGGCAATTTTTTTCTTGTTTTTTTTTTACATTTACACAAACTTCTCAAAAAAGACCCAATGTCTCTGTGGACGTGGAATTTCTACATACTTTTCCTCTATTATTAGGAGGAAAACATCTATTCAAATTCAGTCGTTTAGTGTTGATTTTTCCATTTTGAGGATGATTTAAAAAACATTGTTCATTCCAACAAACATTATGAAAATATTGTTACAAACTTAACTGAGATGTATTCATGTTTTTAAAGTGTTTTAAAATGGTTCAATAGAAAAGTCAGACAGATCGCACGATGGCTTCCAATCATGTGTCCATCTCATTACGAAGTCTGAAAATAATCTCGGCTTTATTTTGTTGTGCCCTTTAATACCAAGGCTTCAACATCTGTTCATCAACGGCTCTGCAAATATATGTGAAAAAACACCAACCTGGAGAACAGACCAGTTAAAGCGTAACTCTAGCCAAAATGCAACCTAGGGTCTTTCTGTGTGAGTCAAACTCGTTTAAAAGCGTAATTAGGACAGAAATGCCACTTTTAAGATTAACCTTTTGACATTTAAAATGAGCAATTAATTGCGAGTTAACTATGACATTAATGCAATTAAATATTTGAATCTTTTGACAGCACTAATCTAAATCACTGTTTTTAAAACTAAGAAGGCTCGACACCACATGAGACTTTGCTCCAAGCATCACCAGGAGCTCTACACATGAACTCAGCATTGAGAACATTGTGTACACAGAGTTTACTAAAAAGAAACTTTAACGGAAAGCTTAGTTCCATATAAAGGTACGGATTATTTGTTGTTTAGTCGTTAGTGAAAAACAATATTGAGCTTGTAGTTGAAAAAGGAGCCTCAGATAAGAATGCCATTTCCTCTTATGGAGTCCGTTCATTCGCATTCGGAGATCGACTCTTTTTTGACTGACAAGATGGCGGACAGCGTAAACAACAGCTACAGTGAGTTGTTAAAACCTTTTTTAGTTCTGTTCTCAATGCTGAGTCCCTTGTGGTAAGTCTCATGTTGTGTCCAGCCTTCTTAGGGTATTAAAAATAGTGATTTTGATGCGATCATAGTAGTGCCCCTAGCACTCTCATTCAAAAGGAGAATACTGTAAAATCTTAAAAGTGGCGCTTCCATCAAATTGTGTTTTTAAACAAAAGTTTGACTTGGGTACATTCACAAAAAGACCCTACGTTACATTTTGGCAAGAGTTACGCTTTAAGATTAAGCTTCAAATGCTAAAAAAAAAAAAAAACAGCGCTTCACTGTAGAATGCAATAAATGAATAAATGATTGACCCATTTCCACCGAGTTTTAAAAGTTAACAGCCTAATAAATATAGAAAACATTATGTGGAATGCATAAATTATACCCAAGCAGCAATTTAAAGTTTCACAAATAGCCTTGCTGGTGAAATATTTCCTTTAGGAGATTTTGCATTTTTAACTTCCGAACTGTTTGGTGACAAGGACTACAGGTCCGCAGACGGATCAAAACAGTTTGATCATGCTCTCTCTGGACTTGCCGACTCCAACCCACTTCACTGAAATAAAATGAAATGAGAAAAAGAAAGAGACAAGATGTGACTGGCAGCTTTGGCAAAGTGAACAGCAGCGTGGCTGCAGTCTACCCATTAATGTGAAGTGCCTTTTAACAAACCTGGCACTTGCAGGAAGTCCTCGATGAACCGAATGTAACTCTGGGCCTGTGACGGCAGCTCCTCGAAGCTCCGAGCCGCCTCCGTGTTGCAGCACCAGCCGGGCAACGTCTCGTAGTCCACGGACACCCGCGTCAAAACGTCCATGTTCGCTACAAGAGAAGCACATCAATTACATTGATACATCAAAGACAAACCATGAGCCATAAAAATATTTGGTACTAATTTGGTTATAGTTATTTATTTATTACTCTACGTCTTAGTGTGACCTGTACAATATGCCACTTCATTTATTTATTTCTGACAGGACAGCTTAGACATGAAAGGGGATTTGGAGGGAGAATGACATGCAGCAAATGTCCACAGGATGTAACCAACCCGTGGCTGCTGCGTAGAGGACTGAGCCTCTGGATACGGGCGCGTGCTCTACCAAGTGAGCTACCCAGGCGCCCGTGTCTATTGCGTACATATTACCATTACTTATTATTTTTCTATCCTATTTATATTTAATGTGTATTTTTGTTATACATTATGCTGCATTGAGCTGCTGTGACAAGTTAATTTCCCCATTACGGTATCAATAAACATGATCTTATCTCTTAAGAAATGTTTTTCTGCCGTTTCCCGTTACTGATTATACTAATCATCATACTAATTTGCTGAAAGACTGTGGTCAAAACAGCAAGCATTGCTGATACATTTTAATATCTGAAACGGTGAGATGCTCCCAGGTGTATATCTAATTAATAAAAGACTGCAGCACAACTAGCAAACACATCTGGATCAGGATAAGAGCCACTTCATCCAACATTCAGGCCCATAAAGATGATATATGTACGAAGGAAATCAGTGATAACAGGCTGGCCGAGAGCAGCTGCAGTGTCACATGAGAAGCAGACAGACAGAAGTTGTTTTATCATCCTCTAGTTCATTAGCTGAACAATTCAATTTGCGCCATTGGGCGCTGGGAGCAGAGAGATACAGAAGATAAATGCACCCTGAAATCTGCTGCAAAATATATCAACAAATCCCAAGATGTTGCATTTCCTGCTAGGAAAAGCTGACGTGTACAAACAACACATTAGAGAGCATAAATGCTACATTCATTCAAAATCTAAGTAGCACCTAGTATCAGAGATGTTTACAAGTCATTTTCACAAGTCTCAAGTCTTTAAAGGGCAAGTACAAAACTGAGGCCACCTGATCTGTCCCTAACACCATCCATCCATCCATCCATCCATCCGGTACCATAGGTGAGGGTAGGAACGAACACTGACCGGTAGATCAAGAGCTTTGCCTTCTGGCTCAGCTCTCTTTTCGTCACAACGTTGCAATAAATTGAATGTAATACCGCACCGGCTGCACCAATACCTGCTCTATTGTCCCCTCACACACAAACAAGACCCCAAGGTATTTAAACACCTTCACTTGGGGTAAGGACTCATTCCCTACCTGGAGAAGGCACTCCATCAGTTTCCTGCTGAGAACCATGGCCTCAGATTTAGAGGTACTGATCCGAATCCCAGCCGCTTCACACTCAGCTGCGAACCGATCCAGTGAGTGCTCAAGGTCACAGGCCGATGATGCCATCAGGACCACATCATCCGCAAAAAGCAGTGATGAGATCCCCAGACCACCGAACTGCAACCCCTCCCCGCCCCGACTACGCCTCGATATCCTGTCCATAAATACTACAAACAGGATTGGTGACAAAGCGCAGCCCTGGCGGAGGCCAACCCTCACCTGGAACAAGCCCGACTTACAGCCGAGAACCCGGACACAGCTCTCGCTTTGGTCATACAGAGATTGGATGGCTCTGAGAATGGACCCCCTCACCCCATAGTCCCGCAGCACATCCCACAGTATCTCCCGGGGGACCCAGTCATACGCCTTCTCCAGATCCACAAAACACATGTAGACCGGTTGGGCATACTCCCAGGATCAATCCAGGTTCCTTGCGAGAGTGAAGATCTGATCCGTTGTTCCACAACCAGGACAGAATCCGCATAGTTCCTCTTCAACCCGAGGTTCGACTATCGGCCAAACCCTCCTTTCCAGCACCTTGGAGTAGACTTTACCAGGGAGGCTGAGAAGTGTGATCCACCTGTAATTGGCACTAGGCCAGCACGATATTCGAAAAATCTGACATTGCAATATTTTTCCCCCTGAGATATATACAGTGAACCCTCGCTATATCGCGGTTCACCTTTCACGGTCTCGCTGCTTCATGGGTTTGCATCGTGCATTGTGTTCTGTATTCTGCAAACATAATCAATGGTGGCATGTCGGTTTATAAGAATATTTTTTCCCAGAAGAAAAAAGAGCGACAACAACTACCGATAACTATGTTCTTCTCTCGAAAAAACACACCTGCACCGCGGGCTTTAGAAGAAGAAACGCTACAGAGCGGAGTCGGGATGCAGCGGCTCCGTCAGAAGAGCAGTGAAATACACCTAAATCAGTATTTTTCCTACTGTACTTTACTTCGTATTTGTTTTCATAATCATTTTTCATTTTCTCCCGTTCTAATCCAATGACTCTGGTCGCGGTTGGGCGGTGCTGATCTCCGCAAGTTGAAGCCTTCAGTTCGTATTTGATGATTAAAATTATTATTTTACAGTACAGTAGTTATTTGTAAGAAAACGTTTATACAGTACTTTTATTTGTTAAACAAATGCTTGGGCCTGTAAAAAGGTTTTGTTCTTTGGTTTCAGTGTATAATGGAGTATTTCATCGTATAATAATGGTAAAAAAAAAAGGTTGCCTACTTCACGGATTTCACCTATCGCGGGTTCTTTTTGGAACGTAACCCCTGTGATAAACGAGGGTTCACTGTATTGCGATATGAAAAAAGAAAAAATAATTTTTAAAAGATGACAAATAGCTCTATTTGGAAATAATAAATCATTCCGACTACTGCGGTGATTTTGTAGGGGAGCGCATCTACATAGAAGAAAAAAATTAAAAAGGATCTTTTCTAATGTGAACCATTCTTTGTTGAACTTTAATGCTTTACAAACACCAAAGCAAGTAAGCGCTGTGACTAACGTTACTCTTCTGAAGTGATTTTGGAGAGGGACATTAGGTAGAAATACGCTGGTTGACTAGCATGACACCATTGTATTGATATAATAATCAATCCAGGCTAACGTGTGTGACAGTGACTGCATGTTGCTTCCTCTAAATTTCAGGTTGTGGTCGACTAGCGGGCCAGCTCGTTAGTTTGATAAATTGATCAGACCTGCATGTCACGCACTAGCAACAAACTCTATGTATCCAAGAACAATTAAATCAGTGGAAATTATGTTCTATCAGAAACAGACCTCTGTAGTAGATTAGTGTTACGTTTCCAGTGTCGTGGCTCCAAACCGTAACGTTAGTTGGACGGACGGACCCCTTGTTTCTTTAGGCTAACTATATTAGCTTTAGCCTGGCTAGTAGCAGCTTTCTGCTTGTTTCTTTAGGCTAACTATATTAGCTTTAGCCTGGCTAGTAGCAGCTTTCTGCTTGTTTCTTTAGGCTAACTATATTAGCTTTAGCTTGGCTGGTAGCAGCTTTCTGCGGGGGGAAATGGCCGGGTGACGTTGTGATTATGTTGTATTAATCAGGTGATTTAGTTCGTATTTGCAACAAACATAAAACACTGACTACTGTAGCTTCACTGACTACCCATCAAAACTATGCGCATCACTGTGTCAGCAGCAGCTGCTGCCTATGGTACCTTTTCTACACACGGAGAGCCTCACTTCCCATAACAATAAACCTTGTCAGACTAACGTCACATACACACGTTGCCCACATGGCTACCTGTCTTAAAGGGGAAGGGTCGGACGGTAATAATCATGTAAAAGGAGAACGGTCAAAGTTTACGTTTCTATCAGGCAGCAAAAAAGGATTAGCGTCAACATCGCAACATCCTGCTTTGTGACTATCGCGCATGGGTACATCACAATGTTGGTGCTAAAACCCAATATTGTTCAGCCCTAATTGTCACACACCCTCTGGTCCCCCTTTTCCAAGAGGGGAACCACCACCCCGATCTGCCACTCCCTAGGCCCCGTCCCAGACCTCCACGTAGTGTTGAAGAGGCGTGTCAACCAAGACAGCCC
The DNA here is from genome assembly GCA_013375575.1 of Percina caprodes. Classification (NCBI taxonomy): domain Eukaryota; kingdom Metazoa; phylum Chordata; class Actinopteri; order Perciformes; family Percidae; genus Percina; species Percina caprodes. The sequence continues at coordinate 708,620 of JABXJD010000187.1, read as the reverse complement.
CTCCACACCCAGAGCTTTCAGCATTTCTCATCTCAGATCTCATCAATCCCCCAGCAGAACTATGGAGTCCCCCACTGGAGCCCCATACAGGGAGGCCGAATACTCCAAACTCTTGTTTGGTGCATATGGCCAAACAAATGTCAACAACAGGGAGGCAATCCTCTCGTCCACCGTGGTAAACTCCAACTCAGTGGCGCTCAGCCGGGGGCTTGTGAGTATCCCCACACCCACCTGGCGCCTCACACCCTGGGCAACTCCTGAGTAGAACAGAGTCCAACCCCTATCCAGGAGTATGGTTCCAGAACCGAGACTGTGCGAGTAAGCCCCACCAGATCTAACTGGTAGTGCTCCACCTCCCGCACAAGTTCCGGCTCCTTCCCCCACAGAGAGGTGGTGGAGAGGTCCCCAGAGCCAGCCTCTGCTGCCCGGTCAGGTCCGTCAAGGCCCCTGACCTTCACTGCCACCCATGTGGCACCACACTGAACCCTAGCGGTTCCTCCCACACGTGGTAGGTCCATGGGATTTAACAATACAGTCCCTAACACTGTATTGTTAAATTTTATGAATTCAAAGCATGTCCTGTAGCTACCATCCATACAGCATAGTATCAAAATCAGTTTTAGGATAACTTTCTGGAGTCTACTTGACACATCCCTCTAGCCCTCGGACCAGGTGAAATATTTATTTAAGTCTGTCACATCACATGGATACAACTAAAAAGACAAAATTTGCCTGTTACTGGCATTAGCACACCCCTGCGATGGTTAGCTTGTTATATCTCTTTCACTCAAAAAAATCTCAGTGTCAGTCCAATTTACGCACAATGAGCAGTTTGAACTGACTCATAATGTAATGCCATTTATTTATTTTTTATTTATTAAGTTAGTACGCTCAGTGAAACTGAGTCCAGTGCGAGGGAGATCCGATTCAAAAGGAGAGGTTAGTGAGGCCAGCATCTCCACGGCAGGTGGCAGTTCGCATGGATCTGCCGCGCCACGCATAGATGACATAATGAAATAGTAAATAGGACTACAGCAACAGAAATATGTGCAGAATTAAGACAGCACAGCTATTTGGCTGCATTTTGAGATGAAGTTCCACGTTGTTGATTTGGCATCATTTATTGGTGTCACACGCCTTGCACGTAGCTGTTCGCTTACTGCCACGCTTTACAAGGTTATTGAAAGCAAAACTTTTATATCTGTGTTTTCAGCTGTGTAGGTCAGACACAAAAAGCAATTTGAAGAGGTTTTGTTGAGTTTCCATAACTTGTAAAGTTAATAGTTTTCACTATTTTCAGGTTTTTTAACCCCTTGAAAAAATAAATGACAGATAATGAAAATACTCATTAGTTGTAGCCCTACAGTGATCAAACTCTGCCCTCTACTTTAGGGAAACACTAAAATTTAATTTGAAGTGATTGACTGTTAAATCCATTACTATTTTTCTGTAATGGGAGCAACGAGCAGATCTTCAAAACAACTTAATAGGGAATAACCTACCGGGGAAACTTGGCAGAGATTTTCCGTCAACCTTATAGGCCACGCCCACTTGAATCTCCGGCAGCGTGTCCAAAATGTCCAGCTTTGTCAGGGCAATTCTGTAAGGAAAGAAGTCACTCTGCTCAACTCTGATGGCAATGGACAGTCAGGGTGCAGCATGAGGCTTAACTGGACCTCCAGTAATCACATTAAAAGGTTGGCTTGATATTCTGAAACGGTTGAGATGGGTTCTTACGCAGAAAAGCCGTTGACCATGTGGGCATATCGGACCAGTATCAAGTCCAGCCAACCACAACGCCTCTTTCTGCCCGTCGTCACACCGATCTCTCGCCCTCTGGACTGTAACAGTTCTCCAGTCTCCTGAAACACAATAAACAAGAAGCACACAGTGTCAACTTTTGAAAGACAAAGGAAAATCAACTGCTTTGAGATAATAAACTACATATACTTTTTCAAAATCCCCCAGATACATCAGCATATTTTAGGGATATCATGTTGATTGTGCCTGTTTTTACATCTATATATGTGTAGGGACAGTCAGCTGCACATTCCAGTAACATCCTGCTTCATCACCCTGATTTTTAACTAAACTCGAGGCTGAAGCTGACCACAACACCCATGGAACTCATGATGTCACTGAGGCCTGTTTGGCTCACAGAGGAATCTCCATCACTGTGTGATGTCATGTCAGTAGGGCTGCACAACATGAAGAAAATATGCAATTACATTGTTGAATATCGCAATAACTATATTACTCGCGATAAATAAATATTAAAGTTCTGCATTTCTGCTGTTTTCAGTATTCTGCTAAAAATACAACAAATTGCTTGTTGCATTTAAAACAAATGACATGAAATTATTTCCAACATTCTCTGTTTTGGCTAGTCAAGCCCCATCTCCATTAGGGCTGCACAATTAATTGCAAGTGTATCGAAATCGAACTATGGACTAACACAATATCCAAATCACATGGGGGGGGGCAAATATATGCAGAGACGTGCCGGCCTACAAAACATTTCCTACAGACTGAAGAAAAAAAATCATAGTGTAATAATTTTAATTTCTTTCAATGTTAATAATTTTCAATGGAACTGAGAATAATGATACAAAAACAATCATTCCCTCCAATATCGGGAATCATATCGCAATATCAAAAATAATCACAATTACATATTTTCTTCATATCGTGCAGCCCTAATCCCCATGTAATGAAAATACAAAAACCTCCCCCACAGTCACAACAATGGCTACAGCTGGGTACTGACTGGAAGCTTTTTTAATACCAATGCTAGTGCAGTGAGCTTCAATTTAACAGTTATTGAACAAGGAGACATAGGCCAGATGATTTACCCACTATCTCTCTGCAATACTGCTGAGCTGTGCTGCATCTTTCACATCTATCTATGACACCATGTGTCCTTGCACACTAATATATTGTTCTGCATGGGTACTGCATTCATCGCAGGAGTGTTTTCTAATGTGATAAATATTCGCTTTCACAAGTGTTATTTTAGAATTAGGAGAAATCGAAATATGTACAGTATGCAACCCATAAACTATGACAACAATTCCAACTCACCCATAAAAAAATATCTTATCAACTTAAACGGTGATGTTACAAGAAATTGTCATTCAGACAACTAAAAAACTGCTTAATTTCAAATGCGCCTTTACTCACATTATCCTGCTCTGTTGGGAAAGCACCGACGCCCACCCGCGTGGTGTACGCTTTGACGACACCGTACACTCGGCCAACGTATGATGGAGGCACGCCCAGACCAGTGCACACTCCTCCCACAGTGCAGTTAGAAGATGTCACGAAAGGATACGTCCCTGAACAGAGAAACATCTGTTAACCTGAGGAAGCAAAACACCTGTCCATCTTCAATTTCACAAACCCTGTGTTGCTCACCAAAGTCAATATCCAGCAGTGCAGCGTTTGCTCCCTCCACCAGAATCTTCTTACTGGGACCAGTAAGAGCTCTGTGCATGAAGTAGACGCCATCAGTCACCAGAGGACGCAGTCTCTCTGCAAGTCCCTAAAAAACAGTAACCAACAAGGGCTTAGATGCATCTCTAGAGGTGCTGTATGACATCTACAACCGAATATGTATGGAAAAGATTGGATATTAATATAATGGACACACTGAATACTGCTCAGCAATTACAACTCTTAGGGCATTTTCACAGCGACAGCCTTTAGTTATGATGAATCGAACTAGAGTTTGTTTGCCCCGCTGGTGCGCTTTGTTTGGGCAGGTGAGAACGCGGCAATCAAACTTTGGTGCGCACTTTGAAGAGGTGGATTCTATACGCTGTCGATCGATCTCTGGAGCGGTTCGTTTGTGGTGAGAACATGAGCCGTACTTGAACTGCACCAACTATGCATACTCCCACAGTCTGAGCTTATGTCTCCTGTAGTCAGGTGTGTTTAGCAATAGGCGATGCAGAAACAGACTGAGGTCAAGTGATGGACGGCGTGGTCAAACCAGCTGCCACTAAAATGGGAGACAGGCGCTGGGCAGAGCAGAGCCAAGTCTCGGTGACCAGAGCCAAGTCTCGGTGACCAGAGCAGACGGAGTAACATCTCTGTCTGATAATTTTAATGAAATGAGCTGGTTTGACCACTAGTCCAGAACACAGGGCGTTCTTCCTGTATTTACTTTCTTGCTCCCTCCCCCAGACAAATCCGACCAATAACAGGGCTGGACGTTCTTGCCTGATTTGTAATGACGCAATTTGGTATGCTTGTATTTTTCCAGGTGAGAAACCAAACCGACCGAGGGCAAATGGCTCCAAGTTTACAAACTCACCAACTGAACGAACTACAGGTGTGAAAACGCCCTTACTGCCAACCATTCAAACTCAGGTGAGAGGGAATTGACACCCTTATAATATAAAACTAGTGATTAATCAATACTGTTTGGGGCAAAGTCATCATTTCTTATTTGTTCTATCTATAAAAGCTGAATTACTGTCATAACAAATATCAGCATTACAAATGTTCTGTTTTTTTCCAGATTGTTTTTAATCAAGCCAATATATATTCAATAAACGTTTCCATTCACAAAATACAAGGCATTTCTCACAGCAGGCATTTTAAATTAGTAGAATGCCCAGGTGTTAGTGAAAACATTAAGGATGTCTGTGTTCTAGTGTCTCAGTGAGCCGTGACAGTGAGCCAATATGCACAACACCAGGACCTTGAAACCAAAGCTATTTTCGGCCATCATTCATTTTATTCTTTACACCCACTGACATGTCCAAATGTCTTCCACTAACCAAGGTCTATGGTTACAATCTCAATGCCAAGCAACTGAGTGAAAACACACTGATATGATTCGGTCAGTATTTCCTGGCTCACCTTCAGCTGCTCCAGTTCACTGTCAACGTCCACGTTAAGCTTTGGATACATGGTCAGAAAATGTTCTGCCAACATACGGAACCTGCAAGGAGGACAGAGTCTGCTTACACATGTTCATTAACGCTTACGTGCATTTCTTTGCAAGCAAATACACAATATGATTTCACAACATGATATACAGGCCAGAGAGGCCATCAGAATGCTCCCATTAAAGCAGAGCGACAGCAGTTGTCATGTGGACCACAGCCAGCTGTTGCCATCTGGTGGCAGGAGAAGATACAGAAAGTACAAGTATTGAAGCATAGTGTTTATTTAAAAAACAAAAGGAAAAATAAAAAAAATAAAAAATCTGCTTATCGTGACGAAAATATTCCTGAACCCCAATTTGTGTCTTGAGTAGTTCCTTTATCACATTTAGGGATGGAAACAAAACTGCCCTTTAAAAGCTTGCCAAAGTATTGCAAAAACCAGAAGGTTATCGACTAAGACATTAAAAGCTCTGCACACTATGAAGTTTGCACAATCAGCAGTCTTTGACATGTTATCTCATTTTAGAGCACAGATAATATGATATAATGAGAATATGAAATTTAAGGACAATAATTGAAAACTCACTTTTCCTCAAAAACCTTGAAATCTGAGACTAGGTCACAGACCCGCAGGCCGTTGCGAGCAGCTTTGGAGGAGTAGGCAGGACCAATACCCTTTTTGGTGGTTCCCAAACTGGAGAACATATAAAAACACAACATTAATAAACTATTGATTTAATAGAAAATACTCCAACTTGAGAACAATACACAACATATACACTTTAAAAGTAAAAGATACAGTATTTTAAACTAATCAGAGTAGATTTACTTTTTCCCTTCTTGTTGCTGCCGCTGCTGCTCCTGGATTCCATCAACAGCTTGATGGAAGTTGAACACTAGAGGTAGAGAACGGACTGTTAATACGAGGACATTTCTAATTCAAAACTGTCAATGGGGAAATGATTACTCACCAAGGTGGGCTCGATCAGATATCTTTAATCTCTCCTCCCATCCTTGTAATCCTGCATGCAATACAATGATAACCACATTACGTGTTTGCACTACAACAAACATCTACATACCCTATCTATTTAGCAGCTATTAGTACATGCTACAACTACCATTGTGGGCTTCTTGTGTATTAGGGACACATCTAAATGTTTTTGAAGCCAGAAACCAATATTTCCCTTTCATACATGTACATTTGTGAAATACAACACATCTTATATTTCTTAGACCTGTCTCTTAAGGTAATTAAGTGTTTCAAATCACCATGAGTTTTATTATAATTCTGGTCTGACCATTTTTAACAAGTTACATTTATACAAAAAAAAAAGAAAATACAAATTTTAATTTACAGCTGCAAGCAGCGATGAACAGGCCATGCAGCTCCCCAAACGTACTGACGGGAATGCCGGTTAACGCAGCAGTACTGTTGCACGACCATTGGACAGAGCGCAAAGTGCCTGAAATTATCTATTGCAAATTTTGGATCACTTCGTGTGTCCACTATGTGGCGTTACACAACCTGCACTTAACATGCATTATGTTTCACATACTGTATATCCAAGATGTTTGTCGCATAAGGATTCAATTCCCTGTTGCTAGCAGGTGGCACTATGACTATGAGTCAATATTGGCATGTAGATGTCTTCAGGCCGGGACTCTTATCAAACATGTGGAGTTGGGGCAGGTTTGACAATGTACAGTCTAGTCACAAACCACTTCATGATGTAACATGGATATTGTCAGACAGTAGAATAGATCTTTTCACAGCAAACATTTTAACTTGTCACAGTAGGTAAAGCACAGGTATTACTAATAATATGGCTCTGATTGATGCATATGTTCTAGAAAACCAGTGTGAGAGTACGCCAGTATGTGCAATACCAGGGCCCAGACAGCGCTAAATGGAATTCAGCCATTTATTTATTTATCATTCATTTATTTATTTACACCTGTGCATGTCTCAAAATGTCTTTTGTGAAAACTGCTCTACTTACTGATACCAACACTGTTTTCATAGGAATATGATATGTTGATATCACTGCTTCTCTTATTTTTCAGAAAAATTTACCTTTGCCTTTCTGCAGGTTCTTTTCAGCCTCCTCAAAAAGACCTGGTAGGTGTATCACCACTCCGTTGCCTGTAATGCAAAATGAATCTTTAAAAAACATTGTGAAAAATAACTTCTTATGAGTAATAAACTGCTGATGTTTTCCCTGAGGTTTAATCCAATCACTTTAACAGAAGTTCCTTTACATGTTTTCTCTCATGTTTTCATAGTGTGTGGGGGGGAGAGACAAAAACTATCAAAAAGAGTAAATGCAAAAAATAGTTAAATGGTATTTGTGATACCAGAGCAATGTAGCAACACTGAGTACATTTACACTGACTGATTATTTGTTTGACCTGTGGGTTAGTTTAACATTTGTGTAACTATCTATAGTCCTGTACGTCTTGTGTGCACTGTGTTGATTTGACCCAAGCATATTCTGTTTAACAAGGTATTTCATACCACTACAAAAACAGCTCACTACACCAATTACATGACACATTACAACTGATAAGTGCTGTGCTTTTGATGTCCCCCTGATCTTGGTCATATACTCATTTTTTATTGTTTTATTAGGATCTTTCTGTTCCCGCCAACTTCAAGTAAATAAAAACACAAGGATTGTCACGTACCAATGAAGGAGACAGCCTTCTTGTTAAGCACTCCACTAGGCAGCAGGTGGAAGTCGTACTCCACTGAGTCCACAACCACTGTGTGACCTGCATTGTTGCCTCCCTGCAAACAGAACTGACATTCAGCTAGAAGGCAGTTTTCTGATGAGAGACAGCACTGAAGAAACTATCAATACAGTAGTTACAGTGACACGGTCTTGTATAACACCTTAGCCTGGTTCATAAGAACAGGGCCAACCGTAATTCAACCCCTGCAGGTTTTTTTTGTTGTCGTTTGCGGTCTGGTCACGAGATTAAAAGAAAAAACATTTCTGCTGGTTAAATGCCACAGGGTTGACTGCCAAGAGAGAGAGGAACAGCTGGGCAACAATGTACAGTCAGTCCGTTAACGTTACATAATGTTACGTTCACAGGATACGCTTATCATGTTGAGGTCATGTGCCGATTCAGAGCACATGCTACCACGGAAGATTTAAAGATTTAACACAACAACAACTAAAAGAAAAACCCAAACAGATAAGCACTTGTCACCCGGGCTCTTACTAGCATTAACTTAGCATTCAATTAGCACTTCCACATCCGGGATGTCAGACAAGGTTGTTGACGTCGCAACCCGGTCATTAATATTATCGGCAACGACTTTCACCAAACTCCCATGTTACTATTAGTGGACGTTTTAATACCAGCGCTATTGTATAATGTAGTCAGTTTGAATCGTAACTGTTTAGTTAAAACGACAGCGTAGTTGTGTACCTGACACCTGCATACAATATCCGCATCCATTGCAAGCAAGTCCACAACTTTTCCTTTGCCCTCGTCGCCCCACTGCGCCCCGAGCACGACGGTCACTTTGTTCTGAGGCTCCTTCGGGACACGGAGAGCACACTCCTGCGAGACACTCTCCCGTGGCCGCTTAACTATCGGCTCCCCGTTCAGGGAAACGGTCTCTCGTCCGTTAACGTTATCCATGGTGCTGTCGGATGCCATGCTGCTACTGCTGCCACTGCTGCCGCTGCTGCCCTCCTTCTACAAACCGGAATATCGTTTTACCGCGTTTCTCTGCGTCACAGGTGACGGGAAGTGCTCGTCTGTTGCTTCACCACTAGGTGGCAGCGTTTGTCCCATAGACCGTGTAATTAACATACAGTCTATGGTTTGTCCTTATGTTCTCGGTTCTTCTGAACTAACTATAATGATTAACGGATACACCGACGTTGTATTTAACTCGGTGTCTTTATTTTCTTTAGGTGGTTAGCCGTTATAGAGACGCTGCCGTTATCACGACTCACAAAGAGTAGGCTACACAAAATGATTCAGTCTTCTCATTTTCCGTCTTCGCTTAATCCTCCGGACAGACTACACGGCTTGATTTGTGCCTGGTAGTAATATTTATTTTTTTAACAGCTCAAATGCAATGCTTTATCAGTACCAGATAAAGAAAGCAACTGCCTTTGCTCACGTGTCTACTGTTTGTTGTTATTTGATGTATTTTATATGCACAATTCAAGCAAATAGTTATTTTAAATAATTTGGGAATCATAACAGCATTGAGGCACTACCCTGTAAAGGGGACCCTTGTCGAAATGTAGTCTTAAAGAGTAAGTCAACACTACTTGAGAGTGTCAGGTCTTTATGAAAACGCCCAAAACACTGATTCAATACAGCAATGTGTCCATCAAGCTGCCAGATGGCAGCAAAGGCAGCAGTTTCACGTCTGTAGGTCATCATTCCAGGTCATACTGTTTTTCTTTGGAGCATATTCCAATATAAATTAGAATTTAATCCAAACACAGCCAATGTAATGACCCAGAATATACCTGTGGCCAAGTTATGTGCCAGCATATGGCTGCTGGTTGGTTTTCTGGACCACAACTCCTCACAACTGTCTGTCTCTTGTTGTATGTTTTTAATGTTTTTTTGCATGCTAGGCCTGTATTTGTGACAGGACAGCTTAGACATGAAAGGAGAGAGAGGGGGAATGACATGCAGTAAAGTCAGAACCGAACCCGCCGCCGCTGCTTTGCACATGGGCATCTGCACATGGGCGCATGTTCTACCAGAGGAGCTACCCAGGCTCCTTTCAGCTGTATTTTTGTATTAATTGGTCTCATTAGCAAACTAAGTCATTTGTAGTATCGATTCACGACAGCTTGCTCATGGGATTATTCAGAGTAAATACTGAGTGCATCGGTCAGGTTGTCTGCCCCTTGAACAGTTGCCTGCTTAATGGTGACACTTACATTATTATAGATAGATAGATAGATAGATAGATAGATAGATAGATAGATAGATAGATAGATAGATAGATAGATAGATAGATAGATAGATAGATAGATAGATAGATAGATAGATAGATAGATAGATAGATAGATAGATAGATAGATAGATAGATAGATATGTCACCTAGTCTACATCAATATTTTCACGGTATTACATTTGGATCGGATTAGCAGAACAATACATTCTATTATAAGGACCAATAAGCATATGGACACACTAGCAGCTACAAATTAACAATATTTTCTTTTTTATAAAGATCATTCTGTATTTGTACAGGACAGCTGAAGACGGAAAGAGATGAAGAACGACTTCCAGCAAAGGGCCGCAGGGTGAAGTCGAACCCGCGGCCAGTGCGTCAAGGAGTAATCCTCTATATATGGGTGCGCTCTACCAGGTGAGCTACCCAGGCGCCCAGTATTTTCTTTTAATGTGAATCCTATGTAATGTTTTCAATTCCAATAAAACGTGCCATTTTTTCAAATCGATGAATTATTAATAATACAGAACGCAAAAGTCACATTTTGATGGCCGTTATCAATCATTGTTAGTTTAAAGATGTACAGACTGTAAAAACAAATTTTCCCAATGAACAATAAAGACTATTTATCTAATGATGATTTTGTAAACACACTCATTTAGCTTGCAGGCTAGATTTCATTTAAGGACAAATTACATCATTACTAGATTTTTGTACTATATATATATACTTTGTACTACAAAATATATATTGAGGTAGTTTGAGTTTCTTTGATAACACATATTACCAAGAGATTACCCAGACCAAGAGAGGATAAATGACCGACTCATCCACGCATAAAGCAACACATTCAAACTTTATTTATTGTAAAATATGTTTCTAAAACAATTGTGATGTGTATAAAAGGCACAAACGTCCCATCCTCATCTGTACTGTCCGCAATCAGAGGGACAAACACAGCAGTGGCCTACAGAACTGACAGGCAGATGTTACAATCACTGGCTGTCAATTCATAGGTCATCACCTTGTGTCCCATTACTCTTCAGCTGCTTTGAAATGAAAAAACAAACTCAACATTTAATGAAAGAGCGAGCTTTGCGACCTCTCAGGAAGTGTTCAGGCCTCGTCGTGTTGTGTTCGGCGACTCTCTGCAGGTAACAGCACCTCCACTGGAACACACGGTGCTTCCACATGGAGTTGCTGTTACATCCAGCAAGCACCAGAAGGCTCATCACTGACAAACTGCAGCTTCTCCTGTTCTTCTCCAAGTCAGCCATGTTACAAGAGGACAAACCTTTGATGAAGATCACATTTTCAGTGCTGGGTGCGGGTGTGGAAATACCTGAGATGAAAGGCGCAAGAGACAGCACAGAGGTTAAGTTAGTATTTGGCTTCAAAGGCAGTTGCTTTAGTACGTCAGGAGTCTCCACTTGCAAGTGACTTTGACCCAGCAATTTCCTCCTCCCAGTTTTATTGCCTCAAGTAGAGGGCATCATTGCTCACACTCTTCCAACAGCATGGCCAAAGGGCCAAGGCCTGTATAGATAACACCGATTTTATGGTTGCTGTCAACATGAGTGCGCTTTTCAATATGTGAATATATGGGTGTGCCTGACCTATGTACCTGCAGGCCCTTCACTTCCTGCTTACACTGATATTTTTCCTCATAACTACTAAAAGATTGGTCTCAGTTTCTCAATATTCTCTCAGTTTGAAACTAATCGAGATTTTTTTCAAGTCCTGTAATGCATTTTATTCTTTCTCAACCTGCCTTGTGCAGCTTGCAGATCTGTGTAGAGTTTGCCTCACAGTAAAACTCTGCACAAAAAAAACTGAACAATAAAGCAATTATATGGTTAGAAGCTCTGTTTGACCATATATGCTTACTTGGTTGCTTTTTATTGTGTTGAATGGATTAATCAGACTGCATCCATCGCTTTCTGCCTTATTAACATTAACATTTATTTGAAAAATACTACAATCACACCTAGTTTGTTTTATTCGATATTTGCACCAAAAAGATCTGTTTTTTAAAACATTAAAAAAGAGAAAAAATACTTAGGTTTACTAAGGTTTTCAGCATATTAAAGTCAGAAAAACATTGTCTCACAATACATGATGTTTTCTTTATCATAGAGCCATTTCTATGAAGTAAAAAATACAAGTAGCAAAAATATATGTATTTTTTTGGTTTGCCACCAGCTTCTGTCAGGTATTCTTTGGATAAAAAATAATTGGAGTCATCCTTGTACACTGTTTAAATCCTGTAAATTTAGGATTGAGTTTTTGATAAGAACTGTACTCACCTTCAAATGCATGGCCCGCTGGCTTTGACAGGATGAGGCCAAAGGTTTGAAGAGCAGCAGCAGGGTGTCTGACACAGGGAGCCGGGCCAGAGCAGCAGAGGGGAATACAGAAATAAAGAAACAGAGCAGACAGGACCAAGACAGACAGATGAAGACACAGTAGGGGATACTGACAGTCAACAGAAGCTAAAAGAGGCACATTGTGATGTAAAAGTCAGCCAAGACGGCGAAGCAATGGCAGCGAGGCAGAGCAGCCATTTTAAGGGATCAGGAGTTGGTGGCAGGTTAATTATTACACTTGCAGTCAATATTTAACAGGCCCAGCGCCCTGCCCCTCAGTCCAACATCCTGATTCCACACTGACTGACACAGAGGGTAGGGCCAGCGTCAAGCACATCTCTTTTGTGCCCTGCACAAAATATGTATTCAACCCCTCACATGGCCTGCAGGAACGACTCAGTGCACCCACTGCAATATGTGCATTTTCTGAGCCTTATCTGTGATTTGAAAACAGTGTGAGCTACCATGTTATACTTCATAATACTTTTTCTTATTAAATGAAATTTGTTCTATGAAAGAAACCCTGAGCCGCCTATCTCTCACCTATCTATAAACCATAATGGCCGAGAAACCATGAGTTGAAAGATCCTCACTTTGCTCTTTGTGCTTTGCTTGTAAATGCAGCATGACACGAGCCACAGCATGATGCCCTGAAGTATCGGCACGTGAGCCCAATCTACGTTTACGGTTGCATTTGTCACATATACACACACACACACCCACGCACATTCACTGGAACGAGCAGATATGAAAGTTAGAGTTCTGAAGCAATAGCACAGGAGGAAGCAACCTGTGCACCGTAGTCACGGAGCAAAATTGAACAACAGCACAATAAAAGTCTAATTAAATGGTGTGTTAGAGATTGAGAGAGATGAGGAGGGTGCAGAGTACATACTAATTATTAAGAATGCAACAAATAATAATCATACTAAGTATACTGAGAGAGAAAAAGTTAATCTTTTATCATTTAATACAATACATGTGAAGTTATGGTATGTGACCCTGAATGATAAACTCTAACAGATAATGTAATTATTTAACTTTAGGGCACTGTAAAGTGACTAATGACATGTGACACAAGCTACTGGTGATACACTCTTTTGAATTAACATTAACACTAGATGTTCTGATACCGATGCCAGTATTAGTATCGCCTCTGATGCTGCCTAAAACGCTGGTATTGGTATCAGGAAGTACTGGAGTTTATACACCGATCCGATACCACGTAATGAAGCCCTAAAGAAAATCTACGTTAAAGTAGTTTATTTATGTAATTTTTCTGTTAAAACTGACTTGATAAAAGAAAGTTCTGTGGTGTTCATTGATTGTGTTTGTTCGTGTTTCACAAAGAGTTTCACCTGAGCCAGGCCGATAACAAAGATAGAAATCCCATCCATACAGGGATAGTATACAGTTGTTAAAACATAATAAAATATATGACACACTGGTCTCGGATCAGTACTCTGTATCAGCCGATACGCAAGTTTGAGTATCAGATTCGGTATCAGGAAGCAAAAAATGGCATCAGACCATCTCTAGTTTAGATACTAGTCTTTGTTGTAAGAGTGTTACATTTTATTTTATATTTTACATACCGTGTATTTCTGGATCTGACTCTTCTCTGCCATTGATATTATTTTAACATATTTCCTGTGATCTGTTACAGGAGTGGGAAATTAAAAAAAAGATGTCATCTGGTGACCTAACAGGAACAAAGGTGAAAATAACAGATCCATAATGAAACCGAAAATGTAGAAGTTTTTATCACATCAGAATCATTGTTTAAAGATCCTCACTATGTGATTGCAGCGCAAACTCCTTAAACGTACAGCAGGTTAAAAGAAAAGTATAATATGTAGTGTAATGTAGACATTTTTCTTCTAAGTAATTATTTCTTACATGTCCGGCCTCTTCTTTTATTCATATACCTTAGCTATCTTATCTCAGAAGTTCAAGGGATTGGTATGCCTGAGTGCAGAGTCCAGTGTCTCCAAGGGAGAGAGAGAATATGTGCACAACATTAATCTGCCACACAGATAAAGCCCTTTGTTGCCTCCTTTGAATCCACGGTGCCTAAGGTCATAATAATTTCTGCTGCAATTTAGATGCGATAACAACATCAATCTGCTGAGCATGAAATTATACCGTGCACAAGGTCACATGCAGTCCTGCAGTCTCATTGCACAGTGTTCTTATTTCTGAAATGATTGACCCTTTTGGAGTAATTGATGTTCTTTTAATGGACAAACAGTGTCATATTCTCACTTCAATTTGTTAATTCAACAACCTCTAGCTTCAGTTACTTCCCATTTCTTTAATTCTGTTTTGTGTCTGCAACTGATGAGAGGGTCACTCACATGCTATACAAGCCCTCTGTTACGCATTTCTCACTTTACTTTTTGCTCTTTGTATATTTTCCTAATAGTTTCACTGGATGTTGGTCCTGAGAAGCTGAGCTCAAAAGGAAAAAAAGCAACATGTGAGAGTTTTCAAAGATCTCATTTGTCCGAGTTCATGTGACAACACAAAGATCCATTTCCACGTCACACAGCCCGGCCTCGGCCTCAGACATCCGATGACAAACGTTTCTCACATAAGGAGCAAACAAGCTTTTTTTTCTCCATTATGGTTGACTGGTTAGAATTTTTTTAAACAATGACTCAAGAGAAATTCAGTAGTTGAAAATCATATTTAAGTAATCCACTCTTTTCTTCCTATTTTCATGTTATATGCAGTCCTATGTGAAAACAGCTGCAGTATAAAAATAAGAGGACTGTGTTTAAATATATACATATTTCCTCAATCAGCTTCATAGGATGATAATATGAACAAGCTGTGTTCTGCAGAAGTTGGAGCAGTTTTGATTATTTTACTCGCCAGCTTGGAATGGGCGGAGTCTGTGCACCAATCAGGGTTTAGCAATATTTTAATCAAATCTGATGTTGTCATTGTTAATCTGATCAAACCACACCCACGTATTCCTGATGACTAGTGTTATAACACTTTAACATGTTTTCTTTTTTTAAATGTTGTTGCTTATTGAGTCATGAATATTCAATATTTAAAGAAGATTATCAGGTGCTTTAAAATGTCTTTATAACGCCTTTTACATAGAACTACAGTATTTGTGCCTGTCCTAATTTGAATTCACACCATTTCTGTTTCTATTTCCTTTTCACTTGAGACTCTGAAACTATTTCACTTTTTAAATTTATTTTTCACTAGCTCATTTAATTTTCCAACTCATTATTTCTGTTGTGGTCCTCAGTGGAGACAAGAAACATGCACAGAAAGATGAAGATGTTATGAAGATAGAACCATGATGTCTGGGACTTACAAGTAACGTTGGTTAGTTATCAGCTCTTAATAGTTTATTAATATGCAGCAATATGCAGAGCATATGATTGACATTAAGTGTACTGGCTGGTGAAGTTTCATTATGAGTTAGCTACAGCTGCGTAGACAAGCTAGACAAGTCCGGGCCTCAGTGTGTTAATCCAACAATGTTAATCAACCACCATGTCCTCTCCAATCCAGTGGAAAAGTATATTTCTTTACACTCCATTTTAATTATCTAACTGACAATAGGCTACTTTATTGATGCCCATTTGTGACACGGCTGATAAAATTTGACTGCCTACGTTCGTTTCTGGGCTCCATAGCACTGAGCAGTTTCATAATGACAAATACAGACAGCACCAATGATTCAAGGATGTAATGTAATGTAATGTTTGAGTACAACATGGGGGGGGGGGGATTTATGCCTTTTCTGCATCAATTAATGGTGCAAATGTCTTTATTTATGTAAAGGAAATTATAATAGGTTTTTGGGGTGGGCTGCATTGGCCAGTTTTGATTTTTGGGGGTGGGGGGAAGGGGTTGTAACTCCCCCATCCCCCCTGTAAAAACCGCCTATGCAATGATTTATCAAATATTCCTAATGAAGGAATATATTACAAGTTGCACTTTGATGAACCAATTACAAATATTAACACTACACAGGCTGCTAGTATCCAAGGCTGTAGACATGTATTTGCACAATTTAAAATGTACACAGTGGCACAGAACTATAAACATTTGTAAATGTCTTACACTGAGTCGGTGAGTACACAATTATGTAAATCATCTACTTACATATAATCTATATTTTGTTCTTTGGGATTATCTTTATTTCATCTGTCTGCAAATACAAGTACCCTCAACACACATCAGCACTGGCCCGTATCTTGAAACAGTGATACTGTAGATGGGAGTAGCCCCTCCCCTGTCTAACAAATACAAAAACCTGTCTGAACAAGATCTCTCACACACAATTATGAGGGGAAATTAAAGCAGGATCAAGACTTTATCCTTCTTCTCTTCTCAAAGATATCCTCATTGCCCAAGTTGGAGTTTTGAATTGTCAGTCGTGACGCATCAAAGCAGTCATATCTTAAGAAAGCCTTTGGGTGAGGGACACCTTAGCTCTACCCTGTCACAATGGACTGGATAGATAGATTGATACAGAGATGGATCAGTAATGATCTACAAGCTCATGCACAGATTTTACAGAGCTTTAAAATATGTGTTCTAACCTCTATCACCCCCTGTTGGTGATGACCAGAATGCATTGCAGCAGCAGCAACATTTTCCCATTGGAAACAAACTGCGTGGCAAAGAGCAGAGATCCAATAATAAAAACAATATGTTGCTTTGTTCTTTAGAGTCTTGTCTTACATTTGATGGATTTCCCATCCTCCCCTCCTAAATCTGACAGTGTGGAAAGAAGAACCTTACTTTTACAACTCGTCCTCTCTTTCTTCTTCAAACTATTCCTAAAACCCTCAACAAAGCCTTTGTCTTCTCAGTTCTACCTGCAGAATGGGGGATTCTCATCAAATGGATGCAACCTCTTATTTCCCTATCCTCCAACTGTCAGACATCTCTGATGCATATTTTCTGTATTCATAGCCTTCATAACCATTCATTTCCCCAAGACCTGATGGAATCCCTCCCCTCGTAAGCTCAGTGTGCCTGTTTTCTGTGTTGGTTCACGCTCATGCAGGCTCATCCTTTGGATGTATTGTCTCTCTTGAATCTGTAATATGCTACTACTGTATTCCTCTTCCTCCATGTCTCTTTGTGGTAAAATATTTTACTGAATGTACTTTGCCCTTTTATCAGAGAAATCAATAAACAAATTGTCCAGTCAAACAATGCTGCATTATCGTGGTTTCCGGCTGGCCAGGGAGGCGGCCATCATTGCTAAAACTGTCTCTTGCTCAGAGCACCGTGCGCTGCTGTTGATCAGGTGAAAATGTTTGAAGACTTATGGAGAAGAATGGGCAGTGATTTGCAATGGCATCAGGTGGAGAGCTTTAGTTCCTACAGTACATACAGTAGGCCTACAGACTGGGTAGTTCAATTCAATTTAAATTTATTTATAGTATAAAATCATAACAAGACACTTTACAGATAGAATAGGTTTAGACCACACTATAATTTACAAAGACTTAACAATTCCAGAATTCCAAGAGCAAGCATTTAGTGACAGTAGTGAGAGTTGAAAGCCAGAACTGTCAACAATGATTGGAATGCCCCACAGTTATTATATGTCTTTCTATAGCTTATCTATACTTGTGCTATGAAGCAGTAACAACCATACCAACTACCATCACAACTGCTGCGGTGGATATTGAAGCTTTAATAATGTTTAAGCTTAAAAATCAACCCAAAACAATGAACTAACATGTTCATGCAGCCAGTATTCAGTGTTTTAATGTGGAGTTTATTTTGCAACATCCAACTGTTTTGTGCAGCACAAAACCAGGGGTTGTGGGTGGTAGGGTTCATCGAGGCAGACCCAGGACATGAGGCGCCCCTGTGCATCTCCAGCTGCCATCGGAGACTCTGGAGAACATACAAGAGGAAAGTTACAGCCAAAAATGACTTGTTTTGTCGTTCTGCTATTACCACTGCAGTCCAACACAAACATCTCTTTGGGAGTTTTATCCTGATCCATAAAAATAAAAAAAATTGGATAAAGATGGTCACAATAATAAGTCAGCTTGTAACTATCTGACAAACAAAATGTCAGAAAATAGTGAACAAAATGGAGCTGTACTGACATTTGGGCTAATATTAGCTTAAGTGCTGGTAACTTAGAAACAGGGTACACTATGACATGACACCAACTAGGACGCAAAGTCGTCCCAGTCAGTCCATATCTTAGTTATAATTCTTTAATAATACATATTTAATGGTCTGAGTCTAGGTTACAAATGTCCAAAATACCAATGCTGTTCAATTACACACATTATAAAAGGATCAATAAACATTTAAGAAGCTGGAACCATTAAATGTTTGGCATTACTACCTTAAAAAAAAAAAAATCTTTTCTCCAAAATTACGTTTTACTCTAAAAACATCTGACCTTAAACAATCCAACAATAATGTGCAGACACAGCTCAGTTGTGTAATGCTAATTTTATTCATCCTATTCTAAAACAATGTAGAACATATAGAAAGGATGTTGACCAAAATGTAAAGGACTACTGATCATGGGACACTATGTGCACATACTTCTGCCTAAACAACATTTAAAGTAAACCAACAAGGATCCAGTGTACTGAATTTGGTCTTAAGATTGTAATAAATTCTGAAAACCTCAGGCTTTGCAGCCCTCGTAGAAAAGGATTGAAAAGAGAATAAGCAGCAAAACCAGGGAAACTGCATGAATAATAAAAACACCAAATACATGTTATTGAGCTACTTTAATGAAATGTTTTTGTTCTTTTGTGTTTGGGGGATTTGTTGGAAAGAAATGTGTGTGCTTCTTTAGTATATACACGTATTAAGTTCTAACCCCTCGGTATAACTCCAAAAAGTACACATTTAGATTAGCATAATTCATATTGATGCAGTGTTCCATTTAAAGATTTTTTTTAATTAAATGTGAAAACAGCTTTCCACTAAAAAGTAACTGCCGTAACAGACTGCTGAAACAAAAATGAAATAAATTATTTTCATCAACATATGACACGAGATTAAAACACTGAGAAACAAAGTCAGACAAAAAAAGAAAAAGGTTTGTTCTTTAAAAACAAGATTAGACTGTAAGACTTTATTCAGCTCAGATAGTAAAAGCACAGTGAAAAACCTAAAGGTTGCTCACCAAGACGTGTTATAATAATGTGTTGAATAGTGCTAATGTAAAACTGCTTGGCTGTAAATTGGTGCACAACTGATTTTAGAAATTAGCTAAGTAAATTTAGTCTTACTTTATAGGAAATATCACCTAACACTAAAATATTATGTACAGGCTTATTGATCATCATCATTGTGAATTCCAGTAAAAGATCAATGCTATTCACAGTCCTTTTGTTACCCTCTACAGAAAACAGTGCCTTAAAAACAACAGCTAACTCGATGATGCAGTACACAACAGTTTAGTCACATAAAAAAAACATTTACCCTAACACATATGGACACCTCAGGTAAAAAGCCCTACCCTGCTCTGTCCTGATTAAGATTCCTCTCTGATTGGAGTGCATCCAGAGAAAAAACTGTTCTGAAAACTCGTCAGGAGTCTTTTCTTCTTCTTGAGGAAGCTGACTGTTGTTCTGTCCTCACTGTAATCCTCCTCCTCTTCCTCCGCAAAGAAAGGCTTTCTATCCAACTTCAGGTCTGCAGTGGGATGTCCCATGTCTCCGATTTCTTTAAGCACCTGAAATAGTGCACATTAGTGTGTTCTGCATTACATCCTTAACAGTTCCAGTAGCAACGGGCATCACAGGCAAGATACTATATGCCAAAAGATATTTATAATCAACAGTTGTTAAATGCCACTGTATTGTTTGAGTTGTTGTGGAAATGCAGGGGCCGGTTAAATAAACAGGAATAATACAGCAGTGAGACATCTCTAATGGAGACTGAGTCTCAACTAGGCCTGCACGATTAACTGTTACAAAACTGCAATCGATTCATTTTTATTAATGACTGATGATTCTCATTTAATTTTACGAGCCGACTGCAACATTACTTTCTAGAGCCCACCGCTAAAAACGTTTTTTAAAGCCAATATGAATATTTGGTTATTTAAAAATCTGATATGCCGAGATTGTGTGTGTGTACATTGTGTTATTTGAGTTCTCACTAAAATAATAATAATTTGTTATTGTCACAACAGAACAGAGGAACATCAAAACATATTCAAGTTTTGATAAATAAAATTAAATAAAAATAATAATAAATAAAAATTTAAGATATGAAACTTAAAGTCCTTTGAACAAAAAAACATTAACAAAAAAATAATCAGTGTTGCCAACAGGGACGTTGTAGAGACAGACTATGCATTACATGGTTGACGTTTTTATTTTTTTTAAATATTCATGTATCAGAATCATTTAATTTTTTATTTTTTTTAATAAATCGGCCAGATAACATCTAAACATACTGTCAGACGGTATAAAATAGTTTTTAAAGCACTCCCAAGCGCTGCAATGCTCTCCCTTCTCTTCACTGAGGCCTCTATGTTTATAGGCTTACCTTCTTAGTGGGTGTACAAGATGGCGGCTTGAAGAATGTGGTGTTTTCAGGGCTGACAGATGGGGGATCTTGAATAGACCCAGAGTCTCTGGAAACATTTTCTGTCTGACTTCCGTCCTGAAATAAGCAGAAGTCCAACACTGAGAACAATGCGTAGTGTTCTGCATTGTATTTCCATAAAAGCATCAATATGTTCATCAAAACAAATCAAACTCTTTGCTTGGGACTATCTGCCTCCTATTTAAATGCTACTGTAGTCTGACGTTGCCACACGTTGAGTAAGGTCTGGCTATATTACACATACATGCATTCTGGGATAGAGAAAAACAGCCCTGGTTTGTTTGTATTTTAAATAATCACAATTGTCTTGGGCGGCGCTAAACTCCACATGCAGAAACGGTGGCTCTGCAAAATAGTCTTGGGAAATAATGGTTTTTTTTATGTTACTTTTTTTAAAAGATTACTTTTTGGGGCTTTTCCCTTTATTAATGACAGTGGATAGACAGGAAAGGGGAGAGAGATGGGGGGTGACACGCAGCAAAGGGACGCAAGTCAGATTGGAACTCGGGACGCTGCAGGACGCAGCCTAAATGCCTAAAGCCTTACCGGGTGAGCTAGAGGCCGCCCCGGGAAAGAATGTGTTTTGGTGGAACATTTGCATGTAGGGATGCGAGCTCTGGCATTAAAATGGCTACGCGCACTGTTGTTGGTATGTTTGCAGTGTCTCATCTGCTCTAAAATAATCAAATGCCAAAATTACACAAGCACCGTTAAACTAGTACCAGGTTGTCATGGTTTATTAAGTATTACTTTAAAACATTTCCAATATTTCTATTCAACATTGGTGATGTAATAAACAGTCTAATAGTCCAATAATAACTTCAGTTTTGTTATTCTCAGTTATTAAATTATGAGTCAATATTTAATAGTTAACAATATCTTACAACTTCTATAATTGGATGAGTGTAATGTATGTGGTGTTTGCATGTATTTAAAAAGGAACATTTTATTGTGATGAGCTTTTACTGTAAGGAGCAATTATTACATAAAGTTTGCTGTAAAGTTCAGTTGAGTAATTAAATCGCACATCTTGATGATAAACTTTTTTTACAGCAGATATTTGGACCAGTCATAGTAGGAATAGCACAGGTGAAATTGATAACCTTAACTATGGCTCACTTCTATTAATGTCCAAGTGATCTATTTTAGTGAGCCAGCATGCACAATTCCAGGGCTTCCCCTACGTGGAATGCCGCCATCATTAATGTTATTAAATATAGACGTGATCTTTTATTTACTATGACATGTCAAAATGTCTGCCCTAAAAGAGGACTATCCAACGTGCAGATGTTTCAGCACAGATCGATCATCAACAGTCTGATATACAAATACGAAACTTCATCACACCAAGTGTAAATTATTGGTAGATAGATGGAAATCATTCAATAACTTACTTCAGCAAGCACCTGGTTATCTATATTTCGACATTTCTCATGATCACATTGGCAGTTCTCCCCGCATGTCATCTTTCCTTTGCGGCACCTGCACTGCTTGTTGCTGCAGCGGCCTTTACATGCACACTACAGAAAGAGAAATCATGACAGAAATCCTTTTGTTTTTGCATCAGATGTAACAAGATGATATTCAGGAATTTTGCCTTAAAACTGATCTGCTTTTCACGTACCTAGTGCTTTTTGAATACTGTGACATTTTTCAGAGAGGCTCATTTAGACATTCAGCTAACTGGTTTTATACCCAACGCTTGGAGATGACCCCCAATACTAATCCCAGTCTTACCCCAGTTGCTTTGGGTTTCTTTGAGGTTCTACGTCCCTTCTCAGTTTTCACAGGAAGCCACTCATCCTCCTCATTCTCGTCCTCGCTGGGAGACACCAACTCTTCAATGTTGATGGCCATATTGTGCGGTGCTTTAGCTGTGGTGAAGCGCTTCCCTTTAGGCTTTGGTTGGGAGAGAACACAAAAGGAAAATCAACACACCTGGACTTTAAGATAAATATCCCTAAATCAGAGAATTTCACATCTACATCTAATGTCAAAATTATAGTTCACAGAATCATTCAATCGTGGTTTAAGGTTTTCTTTCAGTTTAAACGTTGGCCCTGACCAAAACATGTTCAGTGACTATAGGGAGATATCCCACATTATAAAACTGAAGTAACCTTGTACAAAAACAACGACGACGAACTGGAAGGTAAAATATCTGCAATAACTTACCTTCGGAGGAACGTACTCAAACGAGTCATCTAGGTTCTTTTCATTGTTGGCTGTAGGCACAAGGATTTTCTTTTCACTTGCCAGGTTGAGCAATGAGAGTTTCTGCGGAAGAAAAAAAAAAGCATAGCTTAGACAAGCTTTGAGCCAATTACACACACACTGCTTAAGTAAAGATAAATGCAGCACTTCACATTGTAACACATTTGTAAAATCTGACCTGATCATTAGTCAAGGCTGACATTAAGCCCCCTTTCTCGTCAATGTTATATACACTAGTGAATGTTATTGATCATTTATAATTAAACTTAACATTAAGATAATAATATTTTTTTTAAAAAAGTTACCTGTCTGTATTGCTCATTCTGCTCCACCAGTGATT
This sequence comes from Percina caprodes, assembly GCA_013375575.1. Classification (NCBI taxonomy): domain Eukaryota; kingdom Metazoa; phylum Chordata; class Actinopteri; order Perciformes; family Percidae; genus Percina; species Percina caprodes. The sequence goes on along the minus strand of JABXJD010000187.1, from coordinate 685,274 downwards.
GGTTCTGCTCACTTAATGCTCGTAGCTTTTCAAGCTCTTCTTCCTAGAATGATGTTACAAATACACCACATAATTAACTTTTGGTGAAAATTGCACAATTTCACTTAAAACACGGATAAATGCAGAGAGGTTGATCTAACATTTTTCAGCTAGCGGAGACAAACCTGAACTTTGAGGCGTTGGAGAAGCTCTTTCTCCTTTGCACTATCCCGATCTCTCTGCTTTGTTTCATCTGACTCTTCACATACAGGTTTGTTCTGTAGCTGGTTAAGGAGGTAAAGGACCTTTACAAGAAAACAAAAACAAAAGTACAGTTCATTATAGAACATTACATTTCACAATTGTGCATGGCTTTTGAAAAGAGATGCATATAGGTACATGAGTAAAAGCCGTGATCACCTTCTCTTGATGCCTCTCCTCTAGGTCCACCAACTGTTGCTGGTGCTCCATGTCCATGGTTGACATCACATTTCTCTCATCAGCCAGCATCTTCCTTAAATCTTGTGCATTCCCCATCTCCTGTTTGAGTTCGCTCTCCAGCTTGGCACTGGCTGTTTTAGCAGACAGCAGCTAAATAAAAAAAGGGGGAAATTGATGTTTTTTGGAATTAAGAACGGCAACATATCAATGTACCATTACTAATTTAACACAGGTGTGAATAAATAATCTTTAGCATTTGCTCACCTCAGACATGAGGACCTTAAGGGCACACTTGGCATCGACTATGGTTGCGATGCTATCGAAGCGCTGTTTCATACGCCCCTCGCTGTCTGCCACGAGAACTTTCTGCTGAAGGTCAGCTATCTGGGCATTCCTGTAAAACACATAAATATCTCTGAAAATCTTAACAATTCAAAATCAATTCCTTGTTTCCTGTAGATACACGTTTTGTAAAACTGAGGTTTCAAAGAGTGAAAGAATGTTTAGAACAATGAATTAAAAGCACATAGCTGGTAAAAAATCTGAGTGCATTTTTGTGAGAGATGAGTAGCAAATATGGCTCAGCAGGTGATAGGAAGATCATTAGACCTACAGGGAGGCAGAGGAACGCAGGTTAAAAAACAGTTTCAATGCAGTGACTGCATTGCTTTGTCAGACTCACCTGAGGTCCATCTCTGTTTGCAGGCTCTCCACCTGTTTGGTCAGAGGCGTTTCCAGCGCTCCCTGGGTCTCCAGCTCAGAGATGATCAGTGTCCGACGCTGCATGGAAGGAATACCACAGAGCAAAAGATTGATTCTTTGTAACATTTCTACTTTGAAAAGCACTGGATGTCCCACAAATTCTCAATTCTGTGCATATTCCCACAAGGGTGCATGCTCAACAGTAGAGAATTGACATCTCACCCTGATTTTGGCAGCAGGTCGGTCCCCTGCCTCTATCTGCTGTTTGAGGTGGTTGATCTCCTGAGCCAAGGCCTTCCTGTCCTCCAGCAGATCGTTGAGGTGGCGCCGGGCCTCCTCGGTGCTAACCAGCACCTCCACTTCATTTAGAAGCCATGTCTGATCATATAAATAGAATCACAGAGTTAAGGCAGAAGAAGTTTACAAGAATTCAACAATTTGATACATTGCCAATAAGGTTTAGTCATTGCGTATAATTCACATTGTTTTTTTTGCTCGCTCACAACAATTTACTATTAGCATAATGAGCTTTGAATGGTTAGGATTGTTGCATTTCTGCAAGTTTATCTTGTGCTTGTTCAAAGCACATACACACACACCAACACCAAAGGGAGAGGTGGGAAAGGCAGAGGTAAATAATCCCCACTCAAAACCGGGGTGTAATATTTTATACTATATTATATTATATAGTATATATTGCCTCAATGCTCCACAGCATGTTCTGCATTATCCAATGTAATTATAGGCTGAAATTTCATTTTCAAACCAGTAATCAAATATTGTTACTTTTAGTGCATCCCTAGCAATAATATTTTTTTTGCACTTAGTTAAGCCTAGCAGACGAAATACTGTTTTTTATGAGTGTTACAGAGATGCCCTAGAACCAAGTTGTAGTACCTTAACTCTTGCAGCAGCTCCCTCCATTCCTCTTTGATGACCCTCTTTGCGTTTCTCGGCCACCTCACTTCTCTTCTGTAGGGCATCTTTCAATCGCTTGTTTGCAGCTGCAGCCTGTGGAAGGAAAAGACGCTTTAAATAATTTCCAGTTACACTTCTTTCTAACAGTTTGACATTATATTATTGAGGCTGAATTGCCTGCTGAAATTGAGAAACAGGAGGAGTGACTCACAGGTTTGCAACCAGGTTATTGTGGGTCACACATTTAAAATATAATAATAATAATAAATATAATATTTACTTATAGATCTTGTAAATTAAATTGCACAGGGAAAAAAAACAGAGGCCTCACCTCCTCCGTTTTACGACGCAAAACATTGGCTTGTTTCTGGAAATCCCTCTCAAGCTTAAGCAACTCATACTGGCGTTTACGATCCTGTAAAACAGATACAATAAATAAACAGTGGGGTTCATGCAGCCAAGTTTCCTAAATTAATAATTATAAGGACCTGATGAATTCATGAATAAATGTTGGTTAAATAAAATGCCCTGCAGTGTCTCTCTTGATCGCCACATACCTTCTCCTTTAGCTGCAGCACCTCCCTGTCCTTCTTGCTTTTCCACTGTCTGAATTTCTCCGAGTCATCCCTCATCTGCTTCATCAACTGCGTACGCTGGGTCTTCATAGCCTTCAAGAACACAGCGTTAATGTGTTTGAATTTGGCATTTGTGGCTTACATGTGTTACAAGTCATATTTGTGTCAGCAATGCTCTATGCCAACTCAGTGCACATGATGATGATCATAATTTGTGGTCTTTACAAAAGAATTTGACCACCGCACAATGTTCAATGAACTCAAAGGAATGGCCAGATACATCAAATATACACTGTCACTGCCATTTGGTTCATATGTAACATTAACAAGTTCCTTTTTTAACATTAATGAGATGGCTTTTTGACCCAAGAATCGTCTGCTTCTGTGATGGTAGAATAACTTTTGTTCACGTACACAGTCTATTGCATAAAATCACACCTTCTGCAATGCAACATCTAGTTTTAACATGACAGTAACAATATATTGGGTACAAAAACAGTCATACAGACATTACACACACACACACACACACACACACACACACACACACACACACACACACACACACACACACACACACACACACACACACACACACACACACACACACACACACACACACACACACACACACACACACACACACACACACACACACACACACACACACACACACACACACACACACACACACACACACACAGTAAAACTAAAGAAAATCACTGGTTACCTGTATCTCCTGCATGAGCTTGCCAACTTTCTGAACAGAGGACTCCTTGAGTTTCAGCAGTTTGGACTGCTCCAGCAGCTTCTTCTTCATGTCTCCGAGGTTGCCCTCCAGCTCCTGCAGTCTCTTTCTCCGCTGCTCACTGAGCCTAGAAGAAGGCGGTGGTTGTCAGATGATGCAGGAAGTAAAAAGTGAAGGCTACTTTACTTTTATGTGAAAACAAATTAGTAATATGTTTGCCAAATTATGAAGCTACATGCACAACAAAAAAGACTCCTAAGTGTTCGTACTTAGCGTGGTTAGTGTCTTTCTTTGCAGACTGAAGTGCAAAAATAAGTTCCTCTTTCTCCTTCTGCAGAGAATCCACTGCAGTCTGTAGAGCCTGTACATTTTTCTGAAGGAGAAGATGCCAAGAAGATTAAAAACATGTCCATCATATCTCAACAATTAAAAAACATGGTTCAAAATTGATTTAAAAAAGAAAAGAAAAAAATCATGGGGGGCTATAAAACATCTTTTATACAGTAGGGGACAGGTTATGTCTTGGTGAAACCCCAGAAATAAGTAATACACAGTTTACAAGTTTTCAACTTGTGGTAATTAGTATTATTCTTCTATAATGTGATTAGAACAAAATCACTGATTTTGCTTTACTCAAACTTTATAGGATTTATTATTTGAGTCAAAAAAGGATACTAAACCCTCTTACCTGGTGCTCCGATTGCATTGGCTCCAACTGGGTGTCATTCTGGCACATTTTCTTCACAAAAGCTTCCTTCAAGCACAACACTTTGTTCAACTCAATCAGTTCCTTGGAAAGCTGGGCCTGCCGCAGTGCATGATGGGTTGTAAAAGCCTCTGGGGAGTCCTTACCAACAATGCCAGTGGCATCCTGTTTCAAGGTGGGAAACATCTAAATTTACATTTGGTTCTGAAATGGCTGAGGAGAAAGACTTAATTTCTCAGATCAATAAGTGGGTTTAACAAAAGAAATACTGTATGTTACTGCAGAGTTAATGGAAACCAACCCTGCAGAATTCTCAATTTTGTAAAGTGTCTTTGATATAAACCATCATCTAATGCAAATATTACAAGACCAAACGTGTCAACGTACTGATGGCGATTCATCACTGTTACTGTTGTTCCCAGACAACTCGGGTTCATCCTCTCCTACAGCCATAGCATCGATGGAGGCGGCGATGCCTGCACTCTCATCCTGTGAAAACCCAACAAACAGCAAATCATGAAATTCTGTATTATGACCATCAAATCAACAGTGTTGATTTTGTTGAATTTCTTCTACTTGATACATTATGCTGATAAAAAAAAAAAAAGAAAGACAAAAAGTAATTAATCAATTTAGTATATAAGAGTCTATATAATGTCCAATGCAAATTTCAGCATTACTTCTACTTTCTGTCTTTGGATGGATTATAAAATATGTATATATTGTAAAATGGCTTGTGTACCTTGAGCTCCAAGATGATGTCTTGCAAGTTCTTCATCACTTCAACATTCTCTTTCAACTCTTGGTCCTCCAGTTTTTCCAACAACTTCTCAAGATTCACTGTACATCTGAAATAAAAGTTAAAAATATAAATAGCTGAAATCCTAAACAAAATTAACATAAGCCATCAAAAACCAAACAAAGCTTTTAACAAGAATAGCTCAATTATTCTGTGTTGTTAGACCCTTCCTGAAGCTCTCCTGGCTTCATGCCTTTGTGAACTTACGCTGCGTGGTCCCGCAGTTGTTCCAGTCTGCTTTGCAGTTTCTCATTTGCATGTTCCGTCTAGAAGAAGAAAAAAAAGCAAACACAATGTGATAAACATGATGGATGACAATGCAAAACATTTAAATATCACAAAGAAGACATCAGATAAACCAAACATTTCATAAATTAAGGTCTTGGCTTTGTTTCCTACCTATAGGTACAAACGAACACATCATCACTATAGAAACAGTTTCCCCATCAGCGTTCAACAATGATTTTGGAGGAAGGAGGATTAGTAAATGTGGTTACGGTCTGGCTCACCATAATGATCTTTTCAAACATGAGGGCAGTCTGTCCAGCTGCCTGACTCAGCTCCCTGCTTAGCTTTTTGTTCTCGTCCTGCAGGGAGCGATTCCTTTCCAACAGCTTAGTCACCTTCTCCGCCGACTCTGGCCTGTAACAGAGGGACCGAGTAATCGTCGTGGCTTTTGTTCTGAGTAATACGTACCCTGGGAGCATTTATCCAACATCCTGTTAGGACATCAGCCTATGGGGAAATTTGATGTCTTACCCAGAGAGCATCGAAGCTACTCCTCCACGGGCATGCAGTAGCATCACCTGCAGCTCCTGAACCTAAACAAGTGTATGAATAAAAACATTTGCTACATTTTGAACGGAAGAAGTAATCTTCAACATCATCTCAATCTTCAACAAGGATTTTCAGCATAATTTCATAAGCCAGTGGCAGTTTGAGATCTGATTGGGAAGTCAACTTCCCACTCAAACTGTCCAATTTCCGTACCTGTTGTTTCAAATGGTTCATTTCGACAGCTCTGGGGTCCACATTGACTATAGGTTTGTTTTTGATCTTGCGAGCTCTGTCAGCATATCGCAGCGTGTTGATGGTCTCCTCCATGTTGGAGTCTGCAGGACTGACGCACGCAATCATCAAAGTGTGGCTATTGCCTCCCAAAGAATCTGATGATGTCAAACAGAAAACGATTCACAGAAGTGCTTAGTACAATCATTCCGCAGTCATTTACTATTTTGCATGGTTTGTACTTTAAACACCTACACGTACATTAACCAGTAATGCTGCCAAAAAATTAATAAAGCTATATGCAGATCCTGTTCAGCACGTACCAAAATTACACTTCCCTGGACAACAATGCTGTCAATAGAGCAGAATGAAAAACTTTCCCTTTGCCAATAGAAGCAGCCTAATGTATGTGTTACAAAGTCAGGATGGTATCTGAGACTAATGACCACAACGTAAGTTACCTTGTAGCAGGCGAGTGAGTTTGGAGTCTCTGTAAGGAACAAAGCTATTTTTTTTGCTTTCATCCCCCAAGGCACTGATAACATTACCCAAAGACAAAAGGCCACGATTGATGCTGATGCCTGAAGATGAAGATAAAAATAAAGCCTTAAAAACATAAATGCTGTTATTAAGGGCACATTTCATTACAAAGAGACAATATAAATATTATACTACACCATATATGATTGGGAGGGTCATAAATTGACAGTGACAACTTTTAACCAAGTCAAACTACAGAAGAAAAAAAAACACAATTAGTTTACCTTCCTTTAAACGCTCTCCCTCGGCCTTGGTTTTCTTTTGCCTTTCTGAACCCGCCAGATCCACAAGGTGCAATTTTGAAACAACGGAATCAATTCTGCAACAAAAGATTACACAAATATTTAACTAAGATAGTGTTTTCAATGTGGTGTCTTTCTGAAAAACCGCAGCCAAAACAAAGAAATCACATCAAATCAGTATGTCAAAATTAAAGAATATCTATTTGATAACCTATTTTTCAATTTGATATATTGTACTTAACCCTCTAGACAACATCCAACTTTTCCTAATCAAGGTTAATTAAACGTGGTTAACCTAAAGCATACATTCATTACATATACAATGATATACAAAGCATTTAAAGAAAAGTTGTGTTACACAAAGCTGTCAACATGATTTTTGCATGTCACCGTTTAAAGCTTCACTATGTGTAAACTTCAAATGATGTATGTTAAGGTTTAATGAGAATAATATTTGTCAAAGTGTTTGTGTGAGAAAACACCACCAAACTAACTTGTCTGTCCCTCTGCGCTGCTCCAGTGTGATGGTGAAGATAGCATGTGAGCGTGAGGAAGTGGCATTCATCGCTGTGGAACCCACGGTGCGAGCAGAATTTCCAATCTCCAGACAACCCACCATCTCTTGGGCAGAGAACACCTGCCTCTCAGTTAAACCCACAATCTGGAAAAAAAACAAAACACAATATTTTCAATAAAAACAAACGCTGACACACTATCATATTTAAACGTGTACTGATTTAAAAGGGGCCACCAAGGCATAGAATGAGGATTTCTTTCCATCTAGCTTTAAAGAAATGTAACAATTTGCAATTTCATTTTTGTAAACATGTCTGTCACTCACCTTAATGCCCTCTTTAGGGTCCTCCCTAATGCTGAGGCCAGGTTTATCTTTAGATGGACACAGCAAGTCCAATATGTCCTCATTATAGATCTACAATCATAAAAGGAAAAAACTTAAGCAAATAATGTTTTAAAAGACCATTGTGCAATGAAACATTTGCTGAATACCAATAATACACTTTTAAGTGACATAAAAACTGTAAACAACATGTCCACCAACCTCCAAGTAAGATACTGCCAGACAGAAGTCACAGTCCGCCCTCCTCTCCCTTTCCTCAAAGATCCTTCTGATAACTCGCGGAATCACTCCAACTGAAGGATCATTTTCTTGAGCTGATGTGTATGTTCCTCCCATGGAGAAAGTCTTCCCTGAACCCGTCTGTCCGTATGCAAGAACTGTGGCATGGTAGCCTACAAAAAAGGACAATTCAGAGAGGATGCAAAATGATTTAAAAGACAACAGAGAAACAAAGCCAATTAAATTAACAATTAAAATTTTTGTGCAGCCAATGGACACTGAAGAGTTTTTTAGCAAAACCAGCACCCAGGAGTGGGGTTAAAACAAAAAGAAAATTGTATTACTAAATTCAATAAATCATTATATTAAGAGACATAACTACCTTTGAAAAGCCCACCCAATAAGGGGGACACAGTCGTATTGAAGACCTCTTCTTGTTCAGCAGTGGGATCGAATACATAATCATAGGTGAACGCCTTCTCTGTGCCAACAATCACCTGAAAAACACTTTTGCTTACACATGTAGTGTAGTTGCATGGGCTTTGAATAAAAAAAATAAAATGGATATAATCAACGTGAGCTGTTGGTGAACACAGACCTGTTGCTCTCCTGGCACAAAAGTGAGACAGCACTGGCATCCTTCGTTGATTTCTTTAGGTACCAACGGGCGGCATCGCAAGGCAACCCGCACTGGGATCACCTTAACGTCGTCATTTGTCATGATGCAAGTCTTTATACCTAGTAATAAAAAAAAAAAAAAAAAACAGAAGAGGTTATTCTAATGAGGCCAAGTAATATCAGTCCAGCCATGTGGCAAGATGACATGTCATTAAAAACATCTTAATGGAACATAAAACTTTTAATAAGCGACACCAGTGTTGCCATGAAAAAATGGTTGTTCTATGGTTGATACTGAGTACAGATGTTGAGCTACAGTGATTACCTTAATGAAGATAGGAGGATTTGTCTTCAGTGCTGACATGAATGATGAAACATCATGACAATTTTGTGTTTAATGTAATGTTTCTGTTTTGAATTAAGTCTGTTTGTTACTGTACGTTGAAACCTTGATGCTGCTGCCTTGGCCAGGACTCCCTTGTAAAAGAGATTTGGTATCTCAATGGGACTATTTCCTGGTTAAAAATAGGTTAAATTAAAAAGAATTAAAAAACAGACATGAATTGCATTAATACTGGAGGAGATGAACTATAGAGATGAACTATAGAAAATAACAATTGCTGCCAACCTGTAATTGAAGGATACCAATGTAACTGATGTTACAAGTCACTTGAATTACACTGAAAGTTGTGAACTTGGTACATTATGGAAGAGCTATTTGCATTAGGGTTGCATTATGTTCATTAATGATATTTGGACATCAATACATTTTAATATAATACCATTAGACAAATGTTCTCAGAGAACTGACTGGGAATTAAACAAAACGTTTATGACGTTAGTTGGTTCACAATCACTGAACACTGGCGTATTTTTTGTTTGAGATGGTACATCCTAAATCAGTTTTAATTGATAGTATGCCTTCCATTGGTAAACCATGTCGTAGTTCACCATGGCTGTTGTCATGGTGTCCAAGAAGTTGATCTATTATATTATTCATCATCTATGGCGTAGCGTTACGGGTGTATGAGGATGACATCATATCCTAAAATCCATCCTTCGCTCAAACGGATCAAAACCGAGATATGTAACGTTAATAAGCAAGAGATATGAAGGAACTGTACTTTTACTTCTAGCTCAATAGATGTCTATTTGGCTAAGCTAAGCCAGTTAGCTAACAATCTAACGTTAACAGTAACGTTGGCTGCCTAAGAAGTAGCGTTACAGCAAAACAAGCTTCCAACTTTATTGTTAGTGGTCGTTGAAGTGCTTTTATTGAATTGAAAACAATGCCAAAGTCCAAACGAACAGTCTACAGCCCAGCTGACGGGTGATAATTAAGTTAAAGTTGGTCTCAGGTTACGTTAGCTAGTTAGCTAACGTTAGCTAGCTAGCTGCAGTTATTAGCAAGACGTTGACTTTAACATTAACTTACCTTATACGTTGTCTCCAGTACAAACGTTTACATATCACACAACGGCATTCAGCGGTTCTGGTTGATAATGGTCAGCACTAATATAAAACACTCGTAATAAAACTTTTGAACGTTATTTGTTGCTGAAAACCTGATTAAGCTTTGTCCTTTGCCCGTAGACTTAAACCAATATCTTTGAGGTGAATGTTGTTACTGCCCGCCACTTTCAAACATCCAGCTCCGCCTCCTCCTTCTTCTTCTACTTGTAGTTTTATGGTAGAGTCAACGTAAATCGGCAGCCTTAGTGACCTCTACCGGATAAAAGAAAAAACACAGTATTTGTGCTAAACCTCAACAAAAAATAAAAGAAAAAAACTAAAACACACACACATACAAAAAAAGCAATTTTTGCTTCAATCTTTAACCTTTGTCACGTTTACTCTACACACATAAAACACACATTTCCAACTCAGTAAAAATTGCCACAATGTTATGAGTGAAGGCAGGAGGTGAATCCCTTTTGTTAACTGACAGAGTCCATCACCTTAATTTTAGACAATGAGGGCAATATAAAAAAAATACCCTCAATTTTTAGATGACCAATATTACAAAACAAACCAAAACAAAAGGTGTTAGGCATAACAAAGAGAGCAAGCATCAAAGCCGTGCTGCCCGGGCAACAACATATGACTCAGTAATTGTGTAAGATAGACATTCCATGTTAAGAAATTAAAAGCTCAGGAGAGATTTTCTTTTCCAAGATAAGTGCAAATAGAGGAGGAAGATAGGCACAAGGGAAGATGAGTGGGTGACATGACATGCCTCTTGATGAGATGAGTTTTCAACCCTATGAAGTTAAATGGGGAGTGACTGTCTGTTTTGGCTGAAAGAGAAAGGTCATTACATAGCAGCCAGAGGGGAAAACAGCTGAGTCCAGATAAAAAAATGGCAAGGTTTCTGCAGCGAAAGAGAGAGCTAAGCAGGCAATAGACATCAAAGCATGGATCATGTTGCGTTTGTGTACTATTGATAAAGCATTCACATTTCCAGAAATCCCAAAAACCCCAAAAGATGATTTTCACAGTGATATAACACCAATATGTTTCTCCTGCATCCAAATGTATTTTTTTTCCACTAGGCCTATACATAAGAGGATATAGTAAATGTGCAGCAGAAACAAGCACTCACGGCGATGTTGTAATTGGGTCATGTGCAATCCATGGCCTTTATCAACCTTGTGACCACTGGGAACTACAACAGCATTGCCAGAGTTTACCAGATGTCTGGTGCAACCTCCACCCGTCCTGTGACAGATGCTTTTGAAACAATGAAGTCACATTTTCACAGGTGACACATGGTGAAAAGTCCTACATCATGTTGAAAAGTGTCTTTTGATGCTGATAAATTATCATCTATTACTGAGCAATTGAAACCATAATGGTGAAACTTCAGGTGGAGAGATTTATTTTTTTTTTTGAGCATTTTCAGCCTTTATTTTTAACAGGACAGCTGAAGACATGAAAGGTGGTGGGGGGGGGATGATATGATATGCAGCAAAGGGCTGCAGGTTGGAGTCAAACCTACTGCGTTGAGGAATAAACCATATGGACGCCCGCTCTACCAAGTGAGGTGGAGAGATATTGATGCCAAAACAGGAGACTGGCTAACAGTAAATTATTGTTTTGATATCCAGGAATATCAGCAGTAGACTTTAGAAGTAATCATTGGGCCATTGATATATATCAAACCCGTGATTATAAACTATAACCATTATATGACACAGGGAAATTAAAAGATGAATTATATAATATTCCCTTTAGTCCCATTCAAATACATTTCTATTCAAGCAGGGGTGCACTACAGTTATTTTGTATTTTCTGACTTTTTGAAGAACATGTGAAGTTTTGCTACGCTTTGTGTTTATTCAAATCATCATGAGCATGGCTCATTCTCTGTCTTCAGTCAGCTACAGCACACATGGACTCAGTGGCGAGTGAGCGCTGCTGAAATCCCACCACAAGTCCTAATAACAACATGCCAGATTGTCTCATGCTCCCAAGAATAGAACAGACAGTGAATGAATGGAACAAACCAGTCTATTCTTTCCATATACAGTATATTCACTAAATGATGAATGTGCATGTGGGGATTTTTTCTTATAGGAAGATTAAAATGCCAACAATAATGCTCTCAGCTCAGCCTATTTGGCTTATAAAGGCACCTTGACATTGAACAGCAGTGCCCACTCTAATACTGTAGCTGGAATGGGAGGAAATTCAGCCTGCTTTCCTCTTTCCTGTTGTAGTTTCAAAAGATAATCTGCACTGGGTGGACTGCATTGCAATCATCTGTGTCTAAAATCCAATGGTTGCATAAATGAGGTTTTGTAGAGGATACAGCCATGTCAGCTTCATGCTCTACTAAGCTACATGTTCTTTGATAGGGTTTTCCACTGGGAACATATTTATATGATAAAATGAATTGCAATCTAAGTAGCTTAAATAATAATTAAATTGGCTGAGTATTTGAGTGAATTTGAGAATTTTGCTGTAGAAATTTGTCATTGAAAAGATGTTTCTTTTATTACTAGGCTATTAGAATGACGTTCCCCACCGCTAAGGACCTAACAGTGCTAATTGTGACAAGGAAGCTATTGTGTTATATTGCATCATACAGTATCAATACATGACTGAGGACATTTATATTTTTCTGTTGACTTGTATTCCAATGCAAGCCTTGGCAGTTTCTGTTATCGTAAAACATGAATATGTATTTATTAATGTTTGAATAACCGCAACAACATTTATAAGAATATAAATAAGAAAGACCTAGTGCAATGATTTTGAAGGGTTTTGCTCTCATTTGTTTAAAAGAGCAATTGCCTCATTTACAGTACACATTTAATGACAAAGAAAAATAAGTTAAAACAAGTTAATCCACATCAGGCAATCAACTATCACATCAGTTTCTGCAAGACGTGCATGTTTCCTTGATTCCCTTATTAGGAAAGTTAAACAAAAGACATGGGAGGGGGAAGTCATTTATGCAGGAAAATGATTGCACCCGGATCTTTCAACTTCTTTTTATTAAGTTATTTAGCCTCTGCCCAAGGAGGCCTGTTACCAGGCAAATGCTCATTCAAGATCCACCAGAGCCAACAATAGCTATACATTTCATTTTAAAACAGGCCTGAAGCCTTATGCTGAGTCAGTCATGAGACACTTTAAGGGAGGGGTGCCTGTGGGTGCTTACTGCTCTGGCCCACATGATAAACTCAAATATGTCTGGACTTGACAGCAAAGAGGGGTAAAGACAAAGAAAAATGAACACTGAATGGACATTACCCTAAGTTTGACGTAATCACAAGTACTATTTCGGCACTGCAGTATTGCAGACGCTTACGTCAGTTTAATTGCCACTGGTCCTGATATCAGCACCACCCATAAACCAAAATAGCACTGAGGATGTTAATGTAAACATGATCATACTCACCCTGTTCTCTACTGTCAGTGAGGCTTTAAATGCTGATTGACAGGGAGCACATGCCTCTGGAGACATTTATTCTGATTCTGATCAATTGTTTTGGGGGTGGCAGTGGCTCAGTCCGTAGGGAGTTGCGTTAGAAACTGGAAGGTCGCTGGTTCAAGTCCCAGTACGGAGCACAGGGTGTGGATTGGTGGCTGTAAAGAGATGCCAGTTCACCTACTGGGTGCTGACATCAAATATATGTTTCCAGATCATGAGGGGAAAGTAATTTTATAATTTCAATGTCTAGATGTTTTCCCACGAGTCAAGGCACGGTCCAGCACCAGCTGACCCTGCTGATTATGTGTATAGTAACTCCTTTAATTATGATACATTTATTTCTGGTGCAGAATGGTGATGGAGTTGGAGAATAATTAAGGGGGACCAGAACTGGACAGGACACAACGTGATAGGATTACAGTATTTATTTTAAATTATGCTGTTTCAGGGTGCCAGATCCGCAATGATAATATGTGTCATAAAGCGTAGAACTTTTACCCTGGGTTGCCTGTGGTTCGATCCCATGTTGAGCGAGACACTGAACCCCAGCTTGCTCCCCATATGCATTATGTGGCTGCCCACTGCTCCTAATGCTTATGGGTTAAATGCAGAGATTGCAATTCACTACATTGTACTTTACGATTGTATGTAATGATAATAACGTTTCTTCTTCTGGACAAAGGCCTATGTTATAAGATTCCATGTAAGCAATTATAACCCATAGAGACACACACAAAGGGCAAATCACCTCAGTGGAATACTTGAAAATCAATTGCCTTTACAATTTAAGTAGCCTATATAATTTAAAGAATAGACCCATAGCAGAAAGATCACTCTATCTCTATATAGCAGAGATCTTTAACAGGAGGTCCGGGGCCTTCTATAGGGGGGTCCTCAGAGTTACTGCAGGGGGCCTCCAAATTGTTAATTGTTTGAAAGTGTCTTCAAAAAGTAAAATGTCTTTACATGAATCCAACATATTATTAGCAAATATAAATCAGCCTATTTGTGAGAAGAAAAAACTGATAATAGGCTTACTGGCCTGTGGGTAAGGTAGTCACTAGGACAGCCACTGATACACTTAATGAGGATTCAATGTGACACATGTATGTTTAACATTAAAACATAATTGATAAAATCATGCCAGGAAATATTTTAATAGTTTAGTATTCTATGCACTAAACAGGTAAAGCCTTTAGGCAGCCCACGCGTTATTAATATGCAACTTAATTGCATACAATATATGTTTATAAGTTTTTTAATATATATAGATAGGCATCATAGACAATGTATTATTATGTATATTATAGTGTTAATATATAGTCTATGGCACGCACACATGCGTATGGACGCCGGGAGCGCGCATGCTTCCACGGCAATAACACATTTGATACCCCAGAAGCTACGCAGAATGTGTAGCAACTGTGCGCAACCCATTTTCTGAATCCGCTTCCGACGACACCGATGCTTGTGCCCACAGACTGATCAGGGCTTTTACCCGAACAGCACTGAATGGTAGCGGCTGAGAGACGTGTGCGGAGCGAGGGTTGCCAAACCCTGAGGATTTCTCACGGCTCACGGACTAGAATGCTCTATATGTATCCCCATAAACGGATGCCAACCTCCAAACAAACCTAGGCTACTGAAAACTTTCAGTTCTACGTTTGACGCGGAGCTGTTATTTAGAATTTTTCAACCAGGTACAAGAACAGGCATCATGCAGGTGCAAACTGTGGGCTAACGGTACTGAAATGACTTGCTCGGCGTTGATGCGTTTGTATAGTGCCATGCCAAACCCGCATTGTCAGATGTCATTTTACTGTGCGTTATACCAGTGTCTGGGATTCCAACATAGGCTACTGGGCCTGTTGTGTAATTAGAAGTTCGTGAGGCAGTGGAAAACAAGCTGGTGCAATGAGAAGCTACGCTGCCCAACACATTTTGCGCAATTTGTGCTAAAGCTTATGGGTCCTGCGTACTCCGGCTTCCACTTGGAGAGGTGTGCTGCTGGGCTACAGCGCACTGGCTGTCGGCTTCACATCTGGACCGCCTGGCTACTGTCATTTGCGGCCTGTTTGGACTGTTTAGACACTCCCTGAACATTTAGGGGAACTGACTGAGATCGCCTCGGATGGTTTCGTGTTAGGGAAAAGGGGTGAATATTTGGCTGGGACTTGGCTTTATCGGTGATCCACTGGAACACCGTTGTCCAAAGCTGGACTGGCTGACTACTCAAGGAAAAAACGCTTTTTCAGCTATGGATTTTGCTTAGCGAAGTCACGCATTTTTAAAGGCAACGCTAGGGTGACATTGCAGTCTTCTCACATAGGTTATTTCGTCGTCCGAGAAAAAAATAAAAGAGTAAAAGTGGAGTATTGTCCGTCATACGTATCAACGCAGTGGGATTTCTACGTCTGGTCGGCGTTCACCCCCACCCTTCCCGCGGTGACGGTTATGGGTCGGAAGCGGTGTGTCGGTGCAGATTGTTCCAAGATGGCGGCCGGGTGCTGCGGGGTGAAGAAGCAGAAGCTGTCGGGATCGCCCGGGTCGGGGGGTCCCGGTGGGGTGGGGATAGGAAACGGGGTGGCAGGAACCGGACATTGTGGCTCGGAGTTGGGGATTGGCTCCTCCGCGACCGTTGCAGCAGCGGCGAACGTGATCAGAGCCAACGGCCTGGGGGGACCCGGGGGTAGCGTTAGCAGCAGCAGTAGTAGTAGTGGTAGCAGCAGCAGCAGCGGCGGCGGCTCAAACGCTCTGTCCCCAGCCCAGGCCGGTTACACTTCATCTGGCCTCTCCCCAAATCTCAGCTCGGGACCTGGTTCGGGAGGTGGAAGCAGAAAAATGGTCGTCTCAGCGGAGATGTGCTGCTTCTGTTTTGACGTGCTTTATTGCCACCTCTACGGATACCAGCCTCCAAGAACACCCAGGTTTACAAATGATCCCTAGTGAGTATCTTTGTCTTTTGTTGTTTTTGCTGCATGTCAAAGCTCATCGATGTAGTCTCTCAACGAATGTCTTTTGCGGCACACTTGATGGGGTTGCCTCTGGATTTACCTTCAGTGTTGAGGGCACAAACTGTCACATCGAAACAACATTTTACTTATAGTGATTTTAACGTGAAAAGTCGCGATCATAGCTTCATTTGGCCAAGTTGGAATGTGGGCCTTACCGCCCTGACTGTCGGTACCATATAAATATGCCAGTCGGCACTGGCCCGCAACTCAACTAACCTAGCTAGAATGAATGTTTTGATATTATCATGACATATTATGTATGACTGAATGTTGTAGCTACTCTGATGCATTTTTAGATTTCCCGTCGCTACTCAGCGAAATTAACATTATGCAATACTGTTTGTCTAGCTAGCGTTAGCTAGCTAGTTAACTCAAATAACACTGGCTGACGTTGAGCCTGTTTGCTACAAGCTAATATTAGCTAGCTAGCCACTGACACTAAAGCTAAAAAGGGTGGAAACGAGTAAGATAGTTCGCTTATTGTGTCGGGTTAACCGTAGACATTTAGCTAGTTACGATATAGCGTTTAAGCCGCTAAAGTACTACACATTAAAAGTCACCGTTACTAATGTAAATATTTTATGTTGCCCTCAATGAACTCTGAATTGCTACATACCAGGCTTAGCTTTGTAAGCTACATTAGCTTAGCAACGAAGCACAAATTAGCTTGTGGTAAGTAATTTAATAGTAAATGTCTTAAAATGCTCTATAGGATCACGATAACCGGTCACATCGCTCGTTTTACAGTCTGGTAGGTATACTGTCGAATTAAGGGACACTAACGTTAACCGAGTTTAGCACCAAACAAAGACAGTAAAAAGAAGGCACCAACCAACAAAGAAAATGTGGTTCCTGCTAAGTCCTAAGCATTCCTTATAGCCAAATTTAACAAAAAATAATGCATTGGCAATTTTAAAGAAATATACAAACACATTGAATGCTTATTAATTTGAAGCATTCATTGAACACGACCAAATTAACCAAACGATTAATGTAACTTTATGCTTTCTGCCTGTGACCGCCTTCCTGCGCCCTCCACTGAAACATGTTGACCCCACCTTAGATAAGCGTTGTAATGTTATGTGATATGTGACTATGCGGGGGTTTTACTTACATTTTGACACTCTGAAGTTATTGTTTACGATTACAACTTGAGTTTATTATTCCGGTGTATTGACCTTTAAATGAGCAAAGAAACTTTGGGGTGACTTATTGACAAGGGCCATGTTTAAATGTATCAAAAATATCAAAATAGTCAAAGGACGTGCTTTATTTTATTTTTAAATGTGTCTTTCTATCATCATCATAACAAATTAAAGTGTAAAATTAAAAAGGCACTCTTTAAGTTCACCATGCAGACACTAAAAACAATGGTGCATACATTTCAGGTGCATATGATGGTTTGTGAATGGTGTTTATGTAAACAGTTCCAACACTCAGGGTTTTGCGAATAATCATTATGGTTAGGGCTGAGTACCGAGGTCAATACTTTTTTAAGGCACTGACCGAATTGCCTCCTTTGTATCGAGTGTCAAATAATGCCTCATCATTTAGTTTCCAAATTTCAGTACCTAAGGAGTAAGTCTTATCAGTGTCAGTGAGCCAATAAGCATGCAGTGTGTTTCTACCAAGATCTACTAATGCTTGGCTGTCTAACGTTACTAACGGAACAACTTGCCGTAAGAGCTGTAAAATAATGCCGTAGTAAATGTTTTTTTAGTAAAACTGGTATTGACAGACGTAATGTTCAGAAACTAGTATCAAAGTCACGGTATTGGTATCTTTACCGGTATTGGGAGTGTTTGAATGATACCCAGCCCAAATTATGGTAAACAATCCCCTCACTAATGCATTTAATAAATTCCCCTATCCTTCTTACTCAGCACATTCACATCAAAATGTTTTTTTGCCTTTTTTATAGGTGAGACTGTATTGGATAATGAGTCTGTTGAAATGCTGCTTCTGGCATGTTGACCTTTTGAAAGAAAATCAAACCTACTGAAACCTTTTAATTATACAAGGGTAGCCTCAAAACTACCACATCACACTAACATCTCTATCTTGACTTTATCTTACCTCAGCAGATTCCAGGCAACGGCTTTACACATTCAAATATGAGAACTCTTTAAAACTTATAGTGGTGCGGCAAACACTGAACAATGAATTGACGTTTCCCAGACAGAGTGGATACAGCTAACTGTACTCTTTGGTCAATTGAGAAATGCAGACCCAACACTTAATTTCTTTGCCAATTCATTTTAGACATTCCTGATTACATACATGGCTGCTTCTATAAATTAATCCACCCGACTCCAATATGTAAGTTGCCACAGAATATTTCCCCAGTCCTCACTCTGTGTTCATTTAAAAATCCCTTTCAAGACCATTACTTCAAGGCTCAGTCCCAATGTCAATGCTAAGCATTAACCCTTCATAAACATTAACTGATGGCACCTGTGAAATCATTGCAAAAGATTTCCTGAATAGACATAGTTTGATGAAAAAATTGTTTGCTGCTGATAATTATTTTGATTATTGTTAATGTCTTTTGATCAAAACAGTTGAAAGCATCGACATAACGGGGGTCCTATGTAACAGAAGAATTTGTTGCTATGTACATTTGTAAATTTATATTTGTATTTTCTGTGGCATCCCCAATTGTAAATTGTAATTTCCTTCAGCAGGGACATGGGGAAAGTGTTAAGGAAAGGCTCAGAAAGCCATTACGCTTTACACATCAGAAAGCTCTTGAAATATTTTTATTTATTTTTTTACTTGCACAATCAATCTTCTGAGCATGCAATACTTAAATTTCCCAACATCCCTTAGAGAAATACATTCCATTTGAATTGAGCTGTCAGTGTTAAAGGGTGAACATTGGGGTTGCGCCTAATCTTCACCACATGGAACCAAGGTCTAAAGCCAAGCAGCGAAGCAAACTAGGAATGTAGAAATGTGAAAACTCATACAGGTTTGAGAAACTCTTAATTCTGGTCTGTGGTGTCCTCGACATGTCCTTCACTTGGGGGCATTGTCAGATTGAATTAGTGAAATGCTCAGAAGTTAGTCAGTGAGCAATTCAGTGCCTCAGATTGTGAATATTTTGTCACATTTTTTGACCTTTTTTATTATAGTGGTACTAAAATTTAGGAATGGCTTTTTGTAAATGGGCCTTTTTTATTTTAAGTCATGGTAAACTCATAAATTCATTGTGAATCATGTTGACAGAGTTGTTTTTGCTGTCTAGACCGACTTTCTAGCTAACAAGGCTCATCGTATCGTACATATTGTCGGTTTTAGTAAAACGGCAAGACTTCTCCAAATGGAGGGTCACATGCTGCTGTCACTCAATATACCGGTATGCGTAAAGGTAGCAGCTTCAAGGAACAACACGACACAGGATACATTTAAAAAATTTACCGCAAGAAGACCAATGGACCACGCTAGCCAGCGAGCGCTGCTGCAGGTACGTTAGCATAACTGGTCAGCCAATTTAGCTAGCTTACTTAAGTTGACTTGAATGGTTAAACAACTTGATACGACTGTAGTTATTTGTTCGAGTAGGGTTAATTGAAATCTGTGTAATGCTATGTTTGCTAACTAGCTATACAGTAAACTACTTTTTATTTTTGTAGCTATAGTAAGCTAAACAACTGACATTTAAGATTGCAATTTGAAAGTAATAAGTAGCTAGCAAACATGCTGTCTTGTTTATCCATGTTAAACACTAGCAATCTTTTCCTTTCTACATCAACCTTTGTCCCTGCTGATTTCCCCCTTTGAGGACAACGCCAGTGGAGCCTTTCTTCACAGGTGGACATGGGGGAAATGTTTCAGGACAGGTATAATGAAGCCACTGGACAGTTGCCATATAAAGGTTTTGGAGGAACTGCAGGGTGAAACTTGTAAGACATCAAATTCTACATGGGTGACCATTAGACACCACCTTGTTTTTGTTTTTTGCATTAGACCATTTTGCACCTATGTGCTGTAGCTGTAATTTTTTTGTTCCTTTTGTAATTTACATTTTTGTTTTTAATTACTGGTACTTCATTGAATCAGAACTCGAAATTTTGGTATTAATTTTGTAAAACGGTTGTTTCATATGTGAAGAAGCTAAAAATAAAATGTAAGATTTCTTCAAAGAGAAAATGTCTCATGTATGTTTCTTTTTGTTAAATTGGAATTTTAAAGCCTTTTTTTTTTAAACAGCGTAGGAATTCTAGTTGAAGACTCTATGAATTAAACAAGACATTGTGTACGAGCCAGTGTCAAAATTGAAGTACCGGTATTAGTTCTGGTATTCACAATGTCTTTACCGGGGAAACACTGTGTGAGCTAATTTTTTTTTCCTTTTTTCTCCTTTCTCTTTGCACAACTACACACACTCTATCAAATTAATTTTATTAGAGCAAGATTCAGAAAAAAAAATCACCAAATTGTATCAGTAGTGGCTCCATACTGGTCCTTTAAAAAAATACATGTCAGAAATAGGAGGAAAGATAAATAACACATCTGTGCTTTGAGTCTTTGTTTCAAAGAAGACAAGAAAACACTATTTTCCATAAAATAATCAGTCTGTTACCAAAGAAATAATCAGTGACACAAGTAATATTGCTCAAGTATGAAAGTGTCATGCTGAATTTTGATTTTTAATTGGTGCTGTTAAAATTTAGACTGGTTCTCATATTAAGGTCTGGAGTCCTGCGATGATATGTGACTTGTCATCTGAGAGCAAGACCTTTTTGATGGGAAAGTGACAATAAATTAGTGTGTCACATTATTATTATTATTATTATTATCATTATCATCATCATCATCATTATTACCCTTACACAGTGAAGATCAAAATGAGATCTGCCATGTACTTTTGAGCAACCCGGTCAAAGTGTCACAGTGGATCTGAAGCATCGGGACAGTCCTCACAACACAATACACAATGCAGTTTTGTGGAAGAAAATACACTAAAGCAAAAAAACCAAAACATTTTGGTTCCAGTTTTTGTTTGAAACCGGATCAGTTATGCAGCCAGTGAAGACCACCGCCAAAATGGGTAAAACTGACAGTGTATGTTCCAGTAGACATGCATTAGACAATTGACTGGAAAGCAAAAATGAAAGTTGTCTGGTGTAGAAGGGTGTCTGTCTTTATTTACATAATACTGCATGGCAACCGTGCAGCGTTATGCACAATTTTGGTTCTGGTCCACTGTGATGCCTACCTACAATGTCACGTTGAGTGTTCTCTGAATTGCTTAATTCAATGAACATTACTGATACAAACCCAAATGAGATACCTTTTCAAACTGTTATCATATACTGAAGCACTGTTTTGTCCTGTTATGCAGTATTTGTCGGGTCGTTGTCATTAACACATTTTGTTTATGAAGCAGACACGTGATACATTTTTTACAATACATCCTTCATGTGATCAATTTCACTAGGCTAATTTACATGCTGATGTTCTTATTAGCAGTTGCAACATGAAAACAAAGTTGGAACGTCCCTATAACTTCATGAAAGATAGAAATGTATTGTTTCAAAAAAAGAATAGGTTATCAAGTCCTGGGTGGACAGATGGGCCAACGCTATGAACAAAAGCCTGCAGTCTTGGATGAAAGCTGATCCACCATGGTGTAGAAGACACTTTTGCCAGTTTAACCTATTGTGAAAAACAGCTGTAACATACACCATCAAAATTGACTGATGTGTGCTGTAAACCAACTGTTGTACTCTACAGAAATGTACATCCCATGTGCTTGTTATTAAAATTTGACCCTGTTAACACGGTCCCCTTTTATTGTTTTTCAGCCCGCTGTTTGTCACGTGGAAAATAGGCAGAGACAAGCGGTTGCGAGGTTGTATAGGTACATTTTCTGCCATGAATCTGCACTCAGGACTCAGGGAGTACACCCTTACCAGGTAAGCAACAATACAAAAGTTATGTTTCAGTGCTGTAGACCAAATGCTGCGATGGAGCATGAGAAATGGTGGCACAGTAGTAAAATAGTATAAATTTAGTGAACAACCAGTATATTGGAATAAAGACCCCTAACATGGGCAACTTTTTCAGTAGTAATCAATTACCTTCAGAACTGATAGTTGGCCTGTGCATGAGTGCAAAAAAACAATTTCTGTTTCTTATAGTATTTGCTTTTGTTCTGTTTCATTCATGTAGCTTGCAGTGAGGAGCGTGTGTCTCCTTTGATCCCAGGTCCTGGGGCTTCAAAAAATATTCAAAAAGGTTATTAATGTCCATAAGTAGGTTTTTTTTTTCCATGAATGTTTTCTGTTGACATTTATTTAGACAAATTGGTACTGTATGTGTGTAAGCATTTTTTTTTTTAAATTAACAGTCAAACTGCAGTTACGCTGAGCTAGCAACACAAGTTGTTATCAACGCTGGCGTTGATGTAGAAAGATACTGAAGTCCTTTTTATCTAGTCCTGATGACCCGGCACTCATGAGCTCATTAGGACAGGCAGTGACACAAATGAAATGTAGTGATAACTGTAATGTATGGACTGTTGTAAATATGTTTTTAATTTAAAAATGTAAAGCCTTGATAATAAAGAGTCCTTGTGTAGTTGTATTGGGAGTCCGGGGAACACTGTGACACAGGTTTCCACCACATTGGTGGATCATCTGACTGGTGGGTTAAACGCTGGTTGGGCACTACTTGGCTTCGGTGGACAAGTATTTCAATTGGAAATCCAAGTTTAACATTTAAACGGTATGTTAACCATTACATGACATATCTAACAAATGGGAGACAGCATGGGGCGTGAGAGTCTTTCAGTGTAAATACCTGGTGTGGAATGTTTTTCACCAGCATTTTTGACCCAAGGGCAGACACAGCTGATGTGTCAACTATATGTAAACAGACAGCGCCTGACTGGTAGTGTATACAGACACGCGCATTACTAACGGCATTGAGCTGCTGTGAGAGATGCTCAGAGTCCATGCTGCGACCACGCTGGCCTCTCTATGTCCATAGGTCATCACCATTAGACAAAAGGTCTCTCATCCCTCAATAAAATTTAAAATAAAGGTAATCGGAGTGCATCGCATTTTCAAACTCTACACACAGTAGTCAAACCATTGGGCCTCTTCACACTTGATTATACCTCCTTTTTTTTCTTAATCACCTCTTGATATGGTATTTTCTTTGTGCTTTTATGCATGCAGTGCCCTTAAAGACAGCCGCTTCCCCCCTATGACGAGGGATGAGCTGCCTCGCCTCTTCTGCTCAGTGTCTCTTCTCACCAACTTTGAAGACGTCGGGGATTACCTTGACTGGGAGGTAAGAGACATGGTTTGTTAAATTTGCATTGGTAAGTGCGGTGCCTAAATGCTCGCTCTTGTGTGGTCTACTTTTTTTTGTTCTCCAAACAAGACTAAAACTAAGTTAATTTAATTTATACTGTTTATCGATCCCCAGTGGGGAAATTACAATTTACACTCTGTTAGTAATCACTACACACAGGTCTGAAATACACACATGCTCAGGACCTAATCATGCACAAATGGAGAGATGTCAGAGTGAGTGGGCCTGATCGGTTGGGGGAGGTGGGGAGGGGGGTAGGTACAGTGCCTTGCTCAAGGGCACCTAGCAGTGCCCAGGAGGTTAAATGTTAATAATGCTGTAACCTGTTAGAACAATGCAAAAATATTGTATTTGTTGCTCTCCATATTGGATTAAGGCTTTTGACAACTGTGACTTTGTTGGTTGGAGCAATTTTATGGCGTAAAAAATTCTTTGTTTTCATGCATGCCTTGTCTTGAATTGTAGGTGGGTGTTCACGGTATAAGGATAGAGTTTTTCAATGAAAAAGGATCAAAGCGCACCGCCACCTACCTACCAGAGGTTGCAAAGGAGCAAGGTGAGATCTATTTGTGCGCCAAACAATCCAACCTCATCTGCTTGTTACAGAGACAATGAATGTTGCGCCAGATGTGGATTTTCGGGACTGTGTAAAGAGATTTAACTCTTATTTCATCAAGGTTGGGACCACATTCAAACCATAGATTCCTTACTACGAAAGGGAGGTTACAAAGCCCCCATCACAAATGACTTCAGGAAGACCATTAAGTTAACCAGGTAAGATTACAACTTCCTTTATGCATTTACAAAGGGTCACAGATTCTTTGTTTGTCACATACATTCATTTAGAATCAGAAAAAGGTTTATTGCCATAGTAAGCTACACTTAACAAAATTTGCCTTGGTGATTGGTGCATACATAAACAAACATATTAAACATTAATGTGAGATTAACAATAAATACAGAAACAAATCTATACAAATAGCTGTAAAACAAAGTCCTAAAGTCTTATGCAAATATGCATGTATGCACAAGTTTTGCCAACCAAGCAGAATTGGTAAAACAGAACATGACACTAACAGGAGTTAAATTTAAAGAAGGAAAAAAAAGAAAAAGCTGTATAAAAGCCTTTTGCGGCTCCAAGAGGAGCAATGTGAAATCTGAAAAAAAGTGCCGTGTGTGATGTTACTTGAGTCCACATTGGTTGGATCCGAAGACAAGTTTGAAAATGGAAATATCTGGGGGTTAGGGTTAGAAAGAAGTGAGACTAGTAGACCGCGGTAGCCCGCTCTTCATCTCATCATCAGCCTCTACTAGAATACCTCATCCATATCACTAAATGTACTGTCGTTGGTCGATTGGCTTTGTGGGTAATGTAAGAACTAGGCTTTGACGATATAAAAAAAATAAAAATGATTGTCTTGGTTATGGTGCATCAATTTTTATACTTAGCCATTGTGTTGTCCTTGGGTCACATTGACCCATTTTCCTATACCAATGTTCTTTTTAATTACCCAAAATAACATGATTGATTCCAAGTACAAATCTCTACTTTCATTTTGGGGTGTCTTATTCAATTGTATAGCATTTAAAAAACTAACTGAAGAGGTTTTGAAATAATATTTGAGTAAAAGTTGACACATTCCAGTCTGTGATTATCCATCAACATCCATTCCTTTAATTTTAGTCTAAGTAATTCATAATTTCTGCTTTTCTAACTCAAACATTAGGTATAATTTCCTTATGTATTGACCATAAATTCCCAAAATAACTGTAAAACTAAAGTTAATAAGTTAGTGTTATGTAGTGTTGAAAGCATCAAAAAAAGTGACAAACATTGAAAAAAAAAAAAAACATCAAAAGTGTTGAAAAAAAGGGACAAAAACGTAAGTTTTTTTTTTTTTTTTTGACAAAACGTCAAGTGTTTTTCAATTTTGACGGGAAGACAACACAAGGGTTAAAAAAAAAGAAGAAAAATCTGTCCATTGTGAGACCAACAAAAAAATGCATAGAAATATTTGTTGTTCTGACTGAGACTTCCTAAATCCAGTATTGGCTCAGCAGCAATAAACAGGGTGATCGCTTTCCTAACGTGACGCGTAGGTCGGCCAACCTTTCCAAACACATCTTGTCTCATCCCTAGGTACCGTAGCGAGAAGTTGACAATGGGTTATGCAGAGTACATCGCCCACCGCCAGCACCATCACTACCAGAATGGCATTGGGCACCCTCTACCACCCTACAACCATTATTCCTGACAGCGAGCCGCATGACCAATCATTGGACCTCTCCGCGGACCTTTTCCCAGGAGAGCCTGCCCCCTCCTGGTCTAGCTATTTCTACTACTGTACCATTTTATGATGATAGTTTCCGTTGCCATGCCGGCCGTCTCCCAGACGTTGACATGGCAACGGGTGGCAACGAAGCATCATTTGATTATGGCAAGAAATCCACATTTCTTTTTCTTTGCTTGAGTTTTTGCAGCATATGTACACGTTTATCTATAACCCCCTCCCTATCACTAATTTTTTTTTTTTTTTTTAATTAAACAAATATTAGATTTTATCAAAATTTCGTCTTTTGAGCAAACCTAATCAGGATTTTGATTCTGTGGATGGAAGGAAGTCTCTTTACCGTGGATTTGTCTTGCGCTTATATTGTTTAGGCTTTGCTTCAGTTTAAATTCTCAAAGAAATATCTTAATTTTTTTCCAGCTTTATTTTTATCTTAATATCCAGTCATGTATACCATGTAGCAACGCAACTGCAGTTCTCAGAGGCAGTGTCATCTCTATTCTGATTCCTCTCAAAAAAAGAAAACAGATTGACTGTAGCGTTGTAGTTGGAACTATATATTGGGATCTGTATACTCCAAAGTATAGATAGTAGGATTGTGATGCCCTTTGCTGGTAGTGTTTATTGTTTGAGCTCACAATTGTGTGTGTGTGTGTGTGTGTGTGTGTGTGTGTTTCTCTGCGTGTGGATATTAATATTGGTCTGCCACAAGATGAAAACCAGTAGACTAAAATTAGAAATCACCTAAACCGACAGTTTTGGAAACCTCCTCCTAAATATTCCTAGTGTTTTGTGGTGGAACCAGTACACATTGAACTGAGTTTGTTTGGCTAGAGTTTTCAGCAATGTTCCCTCTTTTGTGTATCTTTCTTTTTATTTTTTATTCAAGGTAATTGTGGAGGAAGCCATTTTGTCTGAGGATAATCCCGTCAGGGGATTTGCTAATTATCCATGTAAAATTGTCTATAAGTGGGTCTGATTTGCCTGCAAAGGGTGTAACTACAGGTCCCTGGGGAAATGTGTGCATGAACAATGCTTTCATTTAAATTTACTGGGTCTGTTGTCGGAGTTTACTGGCAGGGAGTCACTTGAGTGGGACATGCTATAACTACTTAAAGCCATATTCTCTTTTTATTCCACACTTTGAAAGGGTAGTCTGCTGTTTGGCTTGAGTTGGCGGAAGTGCATTCAGTGCCACTTGGCTGGTAACCTCCTAATATATTGGATCTTCAACTTCTGAATGCAAACGCACACCAGTCAGCCTCAGGCAAGGCTGCATCACTTAATACTAGTCAGAGGCGGCAGTTTCAGCCATTTGTCAGATGTCGTGTATATTGCCCGTGTTGTCGTGTAAACTTTGTCTTGCCTCTTCGGATCATAGCTAACCATTTTGTCACTCGCTCACAAAGTATGAGGTGTTAAAATTGTCATTTTGAAAGAAGATGCGCCACGTGACGCACAAAGGAAGCGATGTCTGATGAACATGTTTGTGTAGAAGTGCACGTCACTGTGCTTTTTAGGTTCTGGAGCAGTTGCAGTAATGCAGCAAGTTTATTTAGTTGGTGAAACCGCACTACCACCGTTCTCCTCTTTAACGCTCTGCTGTTCAGTGAGATCCCGTTGATCTGTTTGTGTCCACAGCACAGGGAATTAGTTTAGGTTCGCCGCCTGTTTTGTCAGCTGTAGGTTGGAACAAACCCAGTTACGTTAGTTAGGGCAGAATCTCTGCATGGGGCCCGGCGGCTTGCCGTTAACGTCTACAAATAAAAAAGCCAGGGCTTTGTAAGGACTTAAGAAGCCATTTCCCATCCAGATATTACTCTTTAGGAGTCCACACACGCTAGGCTAGTGAGAAGGTTTGAATTGTTGTTTTGCTTTGGGTTCAGCTTTAGTTTTCCCAACTGGAATTTTTGAGAGGGTCTTGTTACTTGACATACTTTTTTGTGACAGCCTTTACTAACTGACAGGTTATTTTTCTTTATGCAAAAATGTCAAGGGCTTTTGGCACTCCATCCACAGTAACCCGAAATGACCCATATTTAAGTTGTGTTGCCTTAAATGAATGATTAAATAAATGATGGGCCGACAGATGATGCGCTGACTGTTTCTCTGTCCCGTGGTTTACTCTTTCCCAGCTCCATCTTCACACCACAGTGTAGGAAAGGGCCTCAGATGTTTTGTTTTCCTCACTTGAATGCGATTACTTTCTTAGGCTTATGGGGGCTCCTGTATGCCTGCAGTCTCCCGTTTGCTCACGTCTTAACCCAGCTGCTGGTCCTCAATTCTTTCATTTTTTTGAAAGCCCCACATAAACACATTCTCTTAAAATAATGTCGGGCACTGTGGTGTTGTTCCCCCTAAATGTTCAGACCACGGGAAGACCGTTTCATGCCTCAACAATATGTATGCTTTCATGTTGAACACCCTACACACTACATCAAAGGTTTGATAGAGGAACAGTCAGGCTTTCATTTCCTGGCCCATTTAATACAGCACAACCTGAATTCTTCTGCTGCAAAACCAAATTGACCATGCTCTTTTACATATATGTCTTTGTATACACATGCAATGTATTTTGTTGCATGTATGTATGAGTATGAGACCTATGGTTTTATCCATGATATGCTTGATCTATGGCTTAGACACTCTTATTAACCATTAAGAGATTTAAAAGACAAATATGGTGCTATCGGACCTCATATTGGGGTGGTCACAGCTCGTGACTGGTCATGCGGACTCATTGATCATATCATACTTAAAGATGCTACGTGTAAGATTTTCTCTTCAGTGTGTTGCTGTGAAATGAGTTATGACGGCACATTTTAATAACTGAAGGATGTGACTGTCACCGAAAACTAACGGTAGCCCCAAGCATCTGTGCTCTCATGAACCATTGTGGGTGACTTTGGGATCAATTCCCTATGGGAATAAAACAGACTGACATTCTTAAACATGTAAAACAAAGAAGGAAAAGGCCCCGCAGCAAACGCATCATAGGGGCTATGGAATGTACAGTTAATGGTCGTTATTACAATTTAACAGTGATATATATATATTAAGAGAGAATCCTACATGTGTTACCTTTACTATCCTTGATATATGCAGATCTGTTCAACAGGTGTTTTTTTTTTTTTTTTTTGTGTTTACTACCAGTGCAAGTCAACACCCCTGCAGGTTTTGAAAGGACAAGAAGCCACACGTAGCCTTCCCACCCCCCACCCCACCCCACCACCCCACCTCCGATTACTCCCTACACTGGCCCAACCTCATGGCCTAGATTGTAATTGTGTGTCATTCGGTAGATAGTGGCAGTAGTAGTGACCGTTACCTCTCCTGGAAAATTGGATGCTGCTTTTTCGGAGCACATACTCCGTTTCTCCCCCCCCCTTAGCTGCTGAATCGTTTGCTCTCTGGAAAAGCAATGCTTGATTTGTCGACTAATGGAAAAGGTCCTGTTGCTGAGGCTTTCGCAGCCTCTCAAACTAAGTTGAAGGTATGCATCGTCTATATAACGGGATGCAGAGTTAACGTTTTACGTAGAACGAGCAGAAAATAGTCCCGCTTCTGTACTGATTTAACTGTTTAAAGCATCGATACCTCATATGATATTACGGAACGCCATTTGTAGTTTGTTGTAGCAGATTGTGTTTTGGTTTCCATACCAGGGTTAAGAGTTCAGCTTCAGCATTCCTCGTGTGGTCATTGTCGCGTTGCGTGGGGAATGCTCAAGCTCATTTTACCTTCGTATGTTTGACGGAACCAAAGATGCCAGCGGCCATGCCCAAATGCTGCTCTTCAGGCCTGGCTTCCTGTCCTTCCAAAAAGACACCCCTGCATTTGACAAAATGTTCTTTTTTGTGTGTGTGCGATTTCTCAACTGTCTCAATTTATTAAGCAACCGAATTTTTCATTGAATCCATCTCTGAAGCCGTATGTGGCATCAAGGATGGT
The DNA here is from genome assembly GCA_013375575.1 of Percina caprodes. NCBI lineage: Eukaryota > Metazoa > Chordata > Actinopteri > Perciformes > Percidae > Percina > Percina caprodes. Next base: position 655,399 of record JABXJD010000187.1, on the reverse strand, counting down.
TAAAAATGGTTGCAAATTGTTACTTGTTTTGTTTTTTATTATTATTATTATTATTATTATTATTATGGTTAGTTGTAGTATTAGCGTTATTGCTATAATTTACAAAAACAAAAATCCCATGGTGTGCCTCCTAGCTTTATGGGTTTCTAAATGTTTTTTTTCCCTAAAGACCAGCAGTTATACTTTGTATAAAAGATGGATTTTACCTTATTTTTTATGCCATTAAAGATGAAAAAGCCTGTTTTCGTTACTCTGGACCCAGTAGCTGCACTGGTATACAATCGCACTGATAGATGAATAATAATAAAAAAAGAATAAATGAATCAATAATAATAATAATGACAAATGAAATAAGAACTATACAATAAACTTGTGTTTGAACCTTTTATTAAAAAAGTTAAAAAGCAAATAAAAAAAAGAAAATGACTGTTTTTGTACATCAAAATAAATTCTTTTCAAAAGAATATTTTGGATCTAGTTTCAAAATTATTTTAGTGGTTTTCTATGTTCTGAATTTTTGACACACTGACTTCGAAGACGTGTCACTGTACAAAATGACTTTTCTGTTGCAGTGGCCTGATGGGCTGGGAGGGTTGCCTGGTGTAACTCCTCATACCAATTTTTCTTTCTTTTGATTTTATTTTTTCTTTAGTAACTTGAAAAGATGTTTATGGAATAATATGAACTGGGAACTTCAAATCCATCCCCTGTAGAGCTAGACCCTTCCTCATTTCCTATTGAATTGCTGTTAGTGTGACAAGACTTGAAATGGGCATTTATTATGGTAGTATGAATCCAAAAGAAAAAAAAAACCCACAAAAACAAACACACACAAAAAAAAGTAAAAGAAAGCAGTTAAAAAAAAAAAAAGTGTGGGGAGGGTTGAAAGAATATATATAGATGGGTTATCTGAGTATGTAAGCAATGGATGTGAAGATAATGTAGTTTTAAACATTGTTATTACCTTTTAAAATCATTTATTCAATAAAAAAAATAAAAAACAAATCTACTGAAAAGAGAACGTGTGTCATTCGATTTTCTTTCAGCGCACACATCCACAGATGCAGTATTTCTGTGTTTCAACATTTGACTACTGATGGGCTATGGCAGGGATCTTCAACAGGTGGTCCGGGACCCCTCTGGTGTCCTCGAGAGTCAATGCAGGGGCCGCCTCAAAGTACATTTTTGAAAGTTTTTTTTCAAAAATTCAAATGGTCTTAACATAAATCTAACATATTAGCATATATAAATCCCCACTGCTTACTGGCCTATAGTCAATGTCGTCCCTGAGGCCATTCGCAGATGTGTGCCACATGGATGCTTCTAATTAGCAAATAGCTAACAAGCCAAAGGAAGATGGTGAACATTCCCTGCTAAACATAAGCATGTTAGCATGCTGACATTAGCATTTAGCTCATAGCGCAGCTCTGTCTAAATGGCTGTAGATTTTTTATTTTTATTTTTTTAATGTTATGTTTTAAAATGTATGTAATAACACTCATAACAAATGATAATGTTGAATAGACTACTTTTGTAAATGTAAAGTAATTGTTTGGATTGTAAATGATTCAAAACCAACCAGTCTGTGTTTGTGTTGGCCTACAATTTTCTTTCCCCCTTTAGTTGTGTAAAGCGTTCCTGGGTTACATGAAATGCGCTATATACATCTAAGTTATTATTACGTTGGTTGGTACAACAAAACTCTTGACACAGTGACCGTGATACCTGGTTTAGCTCACCTTACATCCAAAGTAGGCTAAGTTATCGTGGGCAACCCTTGAAATGCAACGATGCATTTGTAACATATTCTCTTATTGTAAATTAATTATTATCTGTCTGAGCAATTCATTAAAGACAAACATATGACCCGACGCTCGTAGACCTTTACGACAGCAGCTGTGGTAAAAACACTATCTCTTCAAACTACAATAACCGACATAAAGCCACTATAAGTAACATTTTAAATGCAGGACTTGAACTTGTAACAGAGTATTTTTACGGTGTGGTATTAGTACTTTTACTGAATTAAAGTATCTGAATACTTCTTCCACCACTGCATTAATCTAACATTTTAGAATTTATTAAACCAAAATTTGCTTTTAGATTTTTTAATAGTGCTTTTTGGATTATTCCGTTTGTATATTTGTACTGGTAACAAACCCAGCACCTACAGTATCAATCAATCAATCAAAATTTATTTATATAGCACTTTACAACTACCAGCAGGTATCCAAAGTGCTTAACAAAATAAGTAAAATCACAACATACAATAGAAAAAGTGAACAAAGAAATTGTAAATTCAGAAGAAGTACAAAGAAACAAAAGAATGAAATTGTCACACCACTGCTACGTATCAAAAGCCAGACTGAACAGATATGTTTTGAGCTTGGACCTGAAAGAGTGACATCTGTAATACGTATATCAGGGGTAACTTGTTCCAGAGTCTCGGGCAGCAACTGCAGCCTGATCACCCCACCGTTTATACCTGGACCTTGGGACTTCTAAAACCAACTGATTTGAAGACCGCAATGACCGGTTGTTCTAGTTAAAATTTCAGACAGATACTCTGGGCGAGACCATTTAAAGCTTTAAAAACAAACAATAAAATCTTAAACTCTATTCTAAAACGCACCGAGCCAATGCAGGTGTAGAGAACGGGAGTGATGTGTGCACGTCTAGATGTATTTGTTAAAAACGAGCAGCAGCATTTTGAACAAGCTGAAGACGTGAGATGGAGGTCTGGTTCAGTCCAACATAGAGGGCATTACAGTAGTCCAACCTTGAACTGATAAAAGCATGAATGGCCTTTTCTAGGTCGTGCCTGCTCAGAAAGGGCTTAACTTTAGCCAGCAGACGAAGCTGGAAAAAGCTCATTTTAACCACATTACTGATCTGTTTATCAAATTTCATGCAGCAATCGAAAGTAACCCCCAAGTATGTCCACGTTGAGCTGCACACATACTGTAGCTTGTGAGGAGCTGTGACTGTAATAAGGAGAAGCATGCTCGGCCTGGCTGTGCCAGTTCCTCCACTGAAAGTGCTCAGCACCAAGTGAGGTGAAGTCTGAAAATAATTTGCTGCTGGTAACATGATATTCGGGACCATATGTGCTCAGAGAGAGTTAAATGGTTCAGTTTGCTGCCTGTGTAAAAGCACCACACATGAATCCGGTGGATGGCCTGAGATCAAATCCAAGACAGCACTTTACTTTCTCCGCCTCTGGGCCTCTGTGGACCTGGAACTGCTGTGGTAAAAGCAGGAACTCCATCAGGTACATTTTAAAATTTCGATTCAAGTCACTCTATATCACCAGGCATTTCTATTGTCTTGCCATTTGTGTTACAAAATGTGTCAGCAGCATATATTCCATTACCTGCTGTTACCTGGAGCAGTGATTGTGCCTGTGTTGACCAAGAGACTGGCTGTTTGTCACCATGAAGCTAAGAGAACAACATCACCAGGTAAGTGAAGATGTTTCTCTGTTGCTTCATAATCTACTCTCAAATAACAATTGTCAAGTTCATTTTATACCCAATATTTCCCTGTGCTGTGTTTCTGCATCTACAACGAGCACTGGAACACATTTCTCCTCTTAATCCTCCTTCACCCTCTTTGCAGCTGCTGCAGTGGTTGTAGACTGACCGTCTGTAATGACGAGGTGCTGGTCTGGCCTGAGTCACAGAGGCAGGGCAAGGCAACTTTATTTACAGTATATAGCACATTTTGGCACCGTGGCAATTCAAAGTGCTTTACATAAAACATTAAAGAGCACTTAAAACAATTAAAACCATTCATTCAAGAGAACCGAACATAAAAACAAGCTAAAATAGAAAAAGACAGGTATGAAACCCAAGAGTAAAAGTTACAGTGTCAATTTAATTCCAATTAAGGTAGGTCTGGACTTTACAAAGACCCAACAATTCCCCACGAGCAAGCATTAGGTGCAACTGTGGCGAGGAAAAGCCTTGGACAGACCCAGGCTCCTTGTGGGCGGCATCTGTTGCTGCCGCTTGGGACACAGTCACTGATACAGATATATAGATTCATAACAAGTATAGCAGTTGGAATGATGAACAGTGGAAGTAACAAAGATAGTTGTAGCAGTTCAGGGCATAGTGGGGCTATGAGGGGCATAGCAGGGCATAGTTGGGCACAGCAGGATGTTGCGGGGCATAGCAGGGGCGTGGCATAGCAGGCATAGCAGGGCATAGTAGGGCGTTGCAGGGCATAGTAGGGCGTTGTGGGACATAGTAGGGCGTTGTGGGACATAGTAGGGCGTTGTGGGACATAGTAGGGCGTTGTGGGACATAGTAGGGCATAGAAGGGCACAGCAGGGTGTTGAGCCTAATAAATGAACAATTACTGTACTTGATAGAAGGCAGCGTCAAAGAAAAGGTCTTCAGCCTTGATTTAAAAAAAAAAAAAAACAGTTGCAGCAGACCTGCAGTTTCCTGCGAGTTTGTTCCAGATATGTGGAGCATAGAAACTGAACGCTGCGTCGCCGTGTGTCTGGGGACAGAAAAGCAGAGCTGTCCCAGTTGACCTGAGGTCTGGGTGGTTCATAGAGTAGCAGCAGATCACAAATGTATTTTGGCCCTGAACCATTCAGTGCTTTATAAACCATAATAGCTCGAGGAGGAACTCAGCAGAAAAAGATGCAACATTTCTATGTTATCTGCTTGCATTGGAGTGTGTCATTAAATAAAAATGGCGACTCCACCTCCTTTCTTATTCACTCTAGTAAGTTTGAAAGGAGCTAACTAGATATGAATAGTAGTTTCAGTAAAAAAAAACAAAATCAAGATTGTGCTATATAACAAAATCATTGATTGAAACTGCTTTTCCTGCCAAAGACGTGACGTTTTTTTGAGTCAGGCAGCAACTTGGCTTCAGTATAGTTACGTGGTGTGCTGAGCTGAGAGGACATATATTTTTGGGAAATAACCTTATTCGCTTTCTTGCCGAGACTCTGAGGAAATGAATAGCACTCATATTTGGTGAATATGAAGCTACAGCCAGCAGCCGGTTAGCTTAGCATGAAGACTATAAATCAGCTAGCTTGGCTCGGTCCAAAAGGTATCAAAATTGCCTTACTGCACAAGCACCAATAATGCTTAGAAATAAACATATTATATCTTGTTTGTTTTATCTGTACAAAAAAAGTGTTATATAGTAAGAAACATGTTTTAAAAATACATCCAGAACATGGTTAGAAAAGAAAGAAATGCTAACTTTGGTCAACTGAAATCCCTTTTATTGTCAATACAGTACATACACTCGAACCCATAGTAATACAAAAGTTTGTCTCATCCCTTCTTTACAGTGAAGTACAGTATATGCTACAATAATACATACACACACATACACACACACCAAACACTTAAAATGATATATACCATATTCCAACTTCTTTCTTTCGACAGGGTTGCCAGTAAATAGCCTGGTGCAATTCCAGCCGAGATACATATTTTGTCAAGATCTTCTCTCTCGGCAAACATTCACATTCATTCCAACGACACACTGAAGTTTATACCCTATTTAATATGGTCCAATATCAAAACTAAATAAAAAACATAACCTCCTTGGCAGAGGTAATAACACCACCCTGGTGTATCCATCCATCAGTAAATCCTCATACAGCACTGTGAATCTTAGCACGCAATTTGTCCCCATGTTCCCTGATTATCACAACTGGAATGATCTGAACGGGCTGGAGACAGAAACGCAAATGAGGCTGCTAATAATGCGTTCATACCCTGTACATGTGTGTAGTAAAGTGGGAACAGAGGGACGCCATAAATAACTTTCCATTTTCAGTCATGACAACACTGAAAGGTGATCATACATGACAAACAAAAACTGACTAAAAACAAGCAATGACTTTTACAACAGCTGACATTCACAATCTGTTTTAAAACGCACTTGAAACAAACAAAATGGCAGCTTTAGCCACTAACATTTGACCTTGCATAACTACTACGTAATGACCTGAAAGTATAACAACTGCAGATCAGTACTGACATGTTTCCCATTTCCTGTCCTTAAAACTTTACATTTACAAAAAGGCTGCTTGAGAAATCTCCCCACTTACATGTTCCTGGAAAACTGTATTCCAAAAGGAAAAAAAAAAAAAATAAGGTGAAGTCGGCCCAACTCCACAAGGCTAACTACCAGCCTTAAAATGCCTATTATGTTTGTACATGCAAGTACTGTATGTATGCAAGCCAACTACAACACTAAAATAATGACACATTGATTCACTGGCCCTGAAGTGCCCACTTGTTTCAGTAAATCGGATGGTAAGTCTTAAAAGATGCTTTAAAATGTGGATTTTGAAAACAAAACAAAAAAAAATCCGTGAAAAGCAGGCATTTGGAATGAAAGGCTAGGTCTGTGTGCTTCCTCGCGGACACTCAGTCAACCTTCTTGCTGCGCAGTCGAAGCATGTCCGGCAGCCATCTGCACACGGAGCCCGTGTGTTGCGAGAGGAGTGTGAGGACCTTCCCGTGCGCGAGGGTCAGCAGCGTCTGGTGGCCCGTCGCCCACACCCGGTACCAAGGCCCGTAAAACGGATCGGACACGGCCGGGCACAGCATGTTGTTCAGGTTGACCTCAGTCGCCTGGGGGAGGATGGAGACAGGCAGGTTGAGTCGGTCCTAATACGACGCTAATAGCAATCACAATATTAAGTACTACCCAGTTGGATAATGAGGTTTGGGAAAGGGCATGGTTGACTTCACTGTTCATGTACACGTCTTTATAATCATTCACTTCTGCTCCCACTATCACTAAATGGACTGAGGGATGCGTTCACATGGCCTGTAAATCCTCCATGACTCATTATTTGACAGCATGCTGAATGATTCACTTCATTTTAGTACTGATGAATGCATTTGTTACCATCTAAAACGTTTTCAGACTTCTATATGTTTTAAGAGTTTTTATGATTACATAATATCTGCAGAGGGTGGGGAAAAAAACAACACCACTCCTTCTGACATTATGCAAACCAGTGTAGCAGCTTTGCTGTCATGACAGTTTAGATTTGTCCGTGTACTACCACACACAATTTTGCAATCAGGCAGAAATGATTCCGTCTCATCTCATCCCCACCCCCACCCCCTCTCAAATAACTCTTTCAAACTAAATCTAATTTATACTTCTAATTGGTATTCAACTGAACATGACTCACTCGTGCTGCTGCCTCTATTTTCAATGTACCGCGAGTGCACAAAATAATTGCAAATGTCTCCTATTCATTTTGACGTAACCAGCTGCAGAAATGAGACTTTGAATTATAAAAAATAAAATCATGAAAGAAGCAAAACAAAGGAAAACTGACGTATCTATACATAAAACATGGATGCATTTCAGTAAAAGGACTAAATATATTAAACAGGTATTCAACACCTTCTTAAACATTTGAGAGGAGTGAATGAGTGAACACTGAATTCTGCTGTGTTACCATGACGGCAGAGCGCGTGCTTTCTTTAATTCTCTAACACAGCAAAACAATATGTAGCCTATCAACTGACGTTAAAGAAAAAAAAAAAAATAAAAGAAAAAATAATATATATATATATATATATATATACACACACACAAAAATAAATAAATTTGGGTTCTTTCAATAACCCATGTCTATTTATTTCTATTTTCTTTCTGTTTGTGATTAATAATTATCTATTCCTGTTTTCAAAAACTTTTAAGGCCTTGATTCCCTCCTCCCCCATATTCACTAACTTTCAAGGGTGATTCTAGCTTCTTTAATGTGAATGTTTAACAGTTTCTTCACTCCTCTGTGGCAGTAAACTGCATATCTTTGAGTTTTGGACAAAACAAGACATTTGTGGATCGACTGATCAACCTTTTCACCAATTTCTGACATTACGTAGTCCAAACAACTGGTCGATTAATCAGGAAAACAATCACGAGTTGCAGCCTGAATTGTGAAAAGGGTGTGTAATAAGCACGAGTTGCGAAATTCAACACCACTTTTTCACATATATTTTTTGTCATATTTTAGCTTACATCATTTTTTGAAGCACAATTGTATTGCTTTTTATGTAAATGTGTTCCTGTTGAAAAAATGTCTTTGTCTGAAGAAATGACTCGTCATTCTCCCTGTAAATGAAACCCTGATGTTGTGGTCACTCGTGTGTGTACATTGGACAGTGAAGTATCATGTAAGGCCAGCAGAGGGCTCCATCTTACCAGGCCGAGGACCTGCAAGAAGAGGAAGTGGTAGAGGAACAGGATGCCGTTGGACAGCAGTGCCCACCACATGTCCCCCAGAGGCTCTGGCTTGTACACACCTGCAAAAAGAAACACTCGTCAAACTCGTGGCTGAGCAAATTTCCCCTCGGGATTGATAAAAGTTTTATCTGGCAACCTAACCCTTCGCTTCCCTGCGTTTGAGCATTTGCAACATGGCAGTCGAGCCAACAGTTGGAACACCCTGCAACCACAGTACAGGAGGATGTGGTGTCAAACTGGCTTTTCCTGTTTGCCCACTGCCGGCATTTGCTAAGAGTACAACCAGGGGAAGATATTACATGTGTACTGATTATATCAGTGTACCAAGAACAATGAATACTGCCTTTTTGTGCTGGTGTGTTACTAATACACAATGAAATGTATGATTATCGTGCTAGGCCTCAGATATATCTGACATTTACCTGACTTAGAATGAGATCTACGTTTTGGAAAGCTCCCAACCTTGTGGATGTAACCAGTTATTGGAATTGGAGTTTCCTTTCCACCAACTTCCTGCATCACATTTGCACCTGGGAGCTGCACAACGCACCTTCTGCCTTCACGCATTTAGCCACTAAGTGACTCTGAGGGCAGCTTGACAGCAGTTTCTGCAGGAGACACTGTACGTGCATGTGCAAATCTGCAGAATCTGGTTATCAATTTATGCAGACTTGCCTTTGTGTTGTCACAAGCAAGAACAAAAAGTGGTTGCTTAAAAAAAAAAAAAAAATAACAACTGTGTAGCTGATATGAGCAGTAATAGCCACCACGGTTAAACAGAAGAAGACTTAGGCAGGTATCTACGGCAACTCAAACATCATCGACAAAAAGGGAATCCATCCAAGGATAAAAGATCAGGTCATTATATCCTTGCATGGTTGGCACATGAATGGTATTTGATAGTGGGTGTCAATTAGAGCCATACCGATAAAGGATTTTTAAGACCGATACAAATATTTGGTTGTTTAAAAATCCGATATATTTTTTTTAATCCAGAAACACGTAACATAAAACAGATTTCCCTAACATTACTTATTTGTAGTTATGTATAAATTCTCACTAAAATAATGATAATAATTTGTTTTATTATAACAGAACAGAGGAACACCAAAATATATTAAAGTTTTGATAAATAAAATGTATAAAAATACAAACTTAAGATATGAACAAAAACACTAAAGAACTGGGGCATTGTAGAGCGCCCTCTGGTGGACAAACTATGCAACGCCAACAATCATAACATGGTTGACCGTCCGTTTTTATTTTCTGTTTTAAATATTCATTTATCAGAATCATTTATTTGTCATTATAAATGATTCTGATGAATGAATTCGGCCACATAAATGTCGATACCAATAGTTCGGGAAATGCCTTATAGCCACCTGCTGATATATCGGTCAGGCTCTAGTGTCAATGTGAATGCAGAGTGCGTGGCTGTAATTAAAAAGCTCAACACCTACCTCCTTTCCTGAAAAGGTAGAGAGGCACCAGGTACAGCATGGAGTGCTGGATGTAGTAGATCTCCTTCTCAAACGGTAGCTGAGGACAGAACCATCTCAATTCTTAACAGGCCACATCAAGCAGACATGTCATTTCCTGAGCCCCCTGTAGAAGTATTGGTCGGTGGTTTTTTTTGTAAAAACATTTTTATAATAAGGTAAAGGAGAAGTATCCCAAGCATTTGGGAAATGATTTAATTGTAGATAGTCTGAAACTTTTGGACATAAGAACCAGTGTTGGACGTCCTGCCCTCTGTGTGTGCAGTGCCCTGATGTACTGTGTAAGAGCAGCATTAACCCTCGTGTTGTCTTCACGTCGACCGTGCAACTTTTTGTTTTTCTGGGTCAAAATTGGAAAATATTTTTCAACGTTTTGATCGTCTTGTTCATAACCTTTGTTGCTTTCCCCCAATGTTTTTGTCAATTTTGTTCCATGCCTTTTGATGTTTTTGTTGGTTCCCCCACCGTTTTTGAAGCTTTTTTGGACATTTTAGTCACTTTGTTCTTTTTTTTTTTTTAATGCTATAAAATTGAATAAAACATCCAAATTTAAAGAAAGCAGTGGGCTGATCATTTATTTTACTTGTGAAGAGCGTTATGTGGAACAATCCGTGTTAATTTTCAGAAAATTTGGTTGAGAGACACTTTTCTGATAAAGATATTTTTTCTTCAAAATGGGTCAAACTTGACCCGAGGACAACACAAGAGTTAAGAACCGAAGCCGGCTGGAGTCTGAACGGCTGGCTGGAGTCTGGAAAGCAATACTCCCAACAGAAGAAACAATTGAGAGAGGTGAAAACAGGGATGTTTTAACTCGTTTTTATACCTTATTCTACTGCTAGTGAAATGGAGTTATTAGGGAGCGTGAAAACCCGACAACAGATAATCAAAGCTAACGGCGGATCAGCATCTCAGCCTCAGAAGAAAATGACAACAAAAATACAGAGACAATGGAATACTTTAGCAATACCTCTGTCTTTATAATGAAAAAAAGAAACACACTGCATAACTGGAGAAAGTTATTATCAATAGTATAATCTACACTATTATTTCAATCAATCAGTGTTTAATTTAAATATTGTGTACCACTACTTTGTACATTTCTTTATACATATAATGGACAGTGACTTGTTTTTTACCAGAAGATGTATGACGGTATGATGCTTCTTCAGTTGAGAATGTTAATGTTAAAACTGATTAGTGTTCTTTCCTCAAACTTCTGCTTGGGAGATCTGCTGTGAAAACTCTTTTGAAAGGCAAGCTGACTAATGACATTGTGTCATTACACACCTCGACATTTCTGTAAGCGCATACTTCCTTTATTGAAAACAAGTTCTTTATTTAACAGGGAAATACAGTGGTGTGAAAAAGTGTTTGCCCCCTTCCTCATTTCCTGTTCCTTTGCGTGTTTGTCACACTTAAGTGTTTCGGAACATCAAACCAATTTAAACAATAGTCAAGGACAACACAAGTAAACACAAAATGCAATTTGTAAATGAAGGTGTTTATTATTAAAAGGTGAAAAAAAAATCCAAACCATCATGACCCTGTGTGAAAAAGTGATTGTCCCCTAAACCTAATAACTGGTTGGGCCACCCTTAGCAGCAACAACTGCAACCAAGCGTTTGCGATAATGTGCAATGAGGCTTTTACAGCGTCCTGGAGGAATTTTGGCCCACTCATCTTTACAGAATTGTCCTAATTCAGTTACATTAGAGGGTTTTCGAGCATGAACGGCCTTTTTAAGGTCATACCACAACATCTCAATAGGATTCAGGTCAGGACTTTGGCTAGGCCACTTCAAAGTCTTCATTTTGTTTTTCTTCAGCCATTCGGTGGTGGACTTGCTGGTGTGTTTAGGATCATTGTCCTGCTGCAGAACCCAAGTTCGTTTCAGCTTGAGTACACGAACAGATGGTCGGACATTCTCCTTCAGGATCTCTTGGTAGACAGCAGAATTCATAGTTCCTTTTATCACGGCAAGTCTTCCAGGTCCTGAAGCAGCAAAACAGCCCCAGACCATCACACTACCACCACCATATTTTACTGTTGGTATAATGTTCTTTTTATGAAATGCAGTGTTCCTTCTACGCCAGATATACTTGGACACACACCTTCCAAAGAGTTCCACTTTTGTCTCATCGGTCCACAGAATGTTGTCCCAAAAGTCTTGGGGATCATCAAGATGTGTTGTGGAGAAATTGAGACGAGCTTTGATGTTCTTTTTGCTCAGCAGTGGTTTTCTCCTTGGAACTCTGCCATGCAGGCCATTTTTGCCCAGTCTTTTCCTGATGGTGGAGGCATGAACGCTGACCTTAACTGAGGCAAGTGAGGCCTGCAGTTCTTTGGACGTTGTTGTGGGGTCTTTTGTGACCTCTTGGATGAGTCGTCGCTGCGCTCTTGGGGTAATTTTGGGCGGCCGGCCACTCCTGGGAAGGTTCACCACTGTTCCATGTCTTCGCCATTTGTGGATAATGGCTCTCACTGTGGTTCGCTGGATTCCCAAAGCTTTGGAAATGGCTTTATAACCCTTTCCAGACTGATAGATCTCAATTACTTTCTTTCTCAATTGTTCCTGAATTTCTTTGGGTCTCGGCATGATGTGTAGCTTTTAAGGATCTTCTGGTGGACCTTACTGTGTCAAGCAGCTCCTATTTAAGTGATGCCTTGATTGTGAACAGGTGTGGCAATAATCAGGCCTGGGTGTGGCTAGAGAAATTGAACTCAGGTGTGGACAACCACAGTTATAGTATGTTTTAACAAGGGGGGGCAATCACTTTTTCACACAGGGCCATGATGGTTTGGATTTTTTTTCACCTTTAATAATAAACACCTTCATTTACAAATTGCATTTTGTGTTTACTTGTGTTGTCCTTGACTATTGTTTAAATTGGTTTGATGTTCCGAAACACTTAAGTGTGACAAACATGCAAAGGAACAGGAAATGAGGAAGGGGGCAAACACTTTTCACACCACTGTAGATCTACCTACCTACCAAGAAAACCTTTGATTTACTTTGGAAAGAAATGTTTTGCCGTAGGGGCAATTTGGTCTTCACTTTGATCAAGTTAGAATTAGATGTTTAAACTGTCAAGACTTGATTTCATTTGGCATAAATAATTTAAAGTTGATTTAACTTTAGTGTATTATCTATTGCATCTGGTCCTCGTCTGAACAAGCCTACCCTCAGATTTTCTTCCCTAAAAATAACATATTTCCATCATCAATTCATACTTTCCGCCACTTGAGTCCAACATTTGGTTTCTTCTGCGTGTTTGGATCTTCAGATTCAGGCACTAGTGGAGGAGCTACATTTTTTTAAATCAATCATGAACATCTTCTGACCTCGGAGATGGATGATGAGAGCAGACGCCTGAGATCAAAGCTTTGATGAAGATTTCCCAGTACTGGGTACTTACCAGTCTAGTGTTGACTACAGGGAACATTAAAGCCAGTAATGCACCATTCAGCATGTGGACCTGCAGCCTGAAAACACAGGGGGAAAAACAATAAGCTGGAAATGATAACATTGGAATTCCAAAAGATCTGATAAACCTCACATCTTCCATCACATCTGCCCCAGACTCCCAGGAACAATAATTTCTACATGGCATGCATCATTGCATTTTTGACATATTAGGTTGAATTATTGCCGATATAAGCACAGAGGAACAGACGGAGGACAGTGTAGATTATGTTTTGTGTTGCTGAAAGCCATTTAGCGCGCTCCCCGATGTTGTTAGCAGCAGCTGTCTCTCAATCTTGGGCAGGGTCAGATCCTAGTGGGAAGTCAGGTCACTGACGTTTGGGGCAATTAGAACCTTTCTCCGCGTACGTTGACAATTCTATCATCCATTAAGAAATCCCATTAAAGTTTTTCCCCAATGGGCGCCCGGATTGCTCGGTTGGTAGAGCGGGCGCCCATATGTAGAGGTTTGCTCCTCGACGCAGCAGGACCGGGTTCAACTCCAACCTGCGGCCCTTTGCTGGTTGTCCTCCCCCCTTCATGTCTTTGGGTATCCTGTCAATAAAGGCCTAAAAATGTCCCAAAAAAATAATCTTAAAAAAACGTTTTCTCCCAATGATTCTGACAAATCAGCAACTCTGCGTGTTCATTTGTAATTAGTATAAATTAAGATGTAATCAAGGTTTTAGTAAGTAGGACACATTCTTCAGCTGCTTCCTTCTCACTTACCATTCAGCGCTTACAGTACACAGCCTGTCTGCTCCTGCAGACAAAGGGAGTGTGATGCTTGTTCAGTTCACTTCTGCACATTTTTAACCAACAATTATTCTGGAAAGCACCATAAACTAGGGATATATTATATTATATATATATATATATATATATATATATATATATATATATATGTGTATGTGTTGTGATTTTTTTTAAACCACTGATTCACCTAAATATTTTCTGTTTATACCGTACCGCTGACGGCGACTACATCATATTAGTTTCTAGCCAAACATACCAAAATCAGAAAATGCAATAAAACGCATGTTATGTACTTCTTTACAAATAAAATAAATGTCAATGCGTTCTTTTTAGAAAACAATTTTGTAGAAATGTCTCATGATATATTGTCTCTTAAAGTGTATTATTCAACTTTTGTCTTTGTGAAAGAAAGAAAAGAAAATTACAATAGTCAATACTATTGACTCACAATACTTTAATCAATACAAGAACTGCAATGAATAAAAAAATAAATAAAAATAAAAAAATTGCTATGGAAATTGAATTGGCACCCATGTATTGAAAACGAATCGGGACTAAAGCATATTATCCCAGGCAGATACAAAAGTCCAGGTGCTTATGTGTCAAAGTGGGCCTCCGTCCATCTTACCTGACTGCTCTTTTTGTCAAATGAGCCAAAATAACTGTTGTGACAGCCAAGGTCATTGGGAAAACAGCAGTGCTGTCAGAATGTCAGTTCAAGTGAGCCCAGCTGTCACTCTGAGGGCCTCCGGACCTTCTAGGAAAAACACTCCGTGTGTGTGTGTGTTTTTATTTATAATCAGAGATGGGAAGTAACAAAGTACAAATACTTTGTTACTGTACTCAAGTAGATCTTTCAGATATTTTTACTTTACTATTTATTTTTTGTGGCGACTTTTTACTCCTTACATTTTAAAACACGAATATCGGTACTTTCTACTCCTTACATTTTACAAAATTGGCTCGTTACTTTAGTTTTGTACAAAAGGTTGTCCATCAGGTGTGACTGTGAGTGCGTGTCGGAGAATAATGCGGCCACGCGCCTCACACCGCGAGAGGGCACGCACGCCACACGGAGAAAAAAGTGAGAGAAAAGAAAAAGAGACTAGCTGTCCAGAGGATAATCAGTTTAGTTTGTGTGTGTGAGTCTGAACTGTAAGTCATATAACTTGTGTTGTCAGTTCATTTAAGCCTGTTGTTGTATTGGTCTTTAGTTAAGATTTAAAGTAAGTTAGCTAGTGAATTTGTTGTCTGTGTTCTTCACCTGGCTGTTGATGCGATTTAATGGCGACTGTTGAACGTTGTCCTTCACATCTGTATTTTAGGTGAATTATTTACATGCTACAGTAGTACAGTACTCTGCATTAAGATAAATTATAGTGAGTTTATTGTTATCTGCTAGCATATATATGATTCATATGCATTGTGTATGGTAGCCTTTGCAATGTTATTTATTTCTTTGCAGAACCACAAGCGTGCACACACACACACACACACACACACACACACACGCTTGTACTGTTGCTTGATTGTAATGATACATCAACAGAGAGAAGTTGTCTCTGTCCGTGTTTTAACAGACACACCCCAGGTGTGTCTGTTAAAACAGACACACCTGGGGTGAAGTTGGAAACCAGAATCCGCTTAAAACACACAGATGTTTGTGTCATCAATGCCGAATTCAATCTAACTGGATGAAAATATATACAGAATTCTCACAGAATCCCAACTGAATTCATATCTTGCTACTCTGTCAGAATTGTATTAACCTGGAGTCCCAGTCTCTGTCACAATAATCATATGTGATGTTTTAGGCCTATTGGTAGACATCCATTTAAAATGTAGCCAATGGCATATAAAGAATAAAGAGCCTTTTTTCCATGTCCACTCAAGTTTCTCAGCATGCACTCTAGTAACATCTGTCTGGTCCAGGTAGCTTTGCATAAAAAAAATAGTTGTCATTCTTAAGGCTACTTTTACTTTTATACCTAAATAAATTTCCAAGCCTGTACTTTGTTACTTTTACTTGAGTAAAGAAGTTAAAATCAGTAATTCTACTTTTTACCAGAGTATTTTTTACACAAGTATCTGTACTTCTACTTGAGTACAGGAAGTGAGTACTTTTGCCATCTCTGTTTATAATTGATGCATTTATAAAGAAGCTTCGGTATGTTTAATGTCAATCTAAACAATTGTTACACTATAATGATTATTACTACTTTTGTAAATGTGTGTAAATGTCTCCGTTTACAGGGAGTTCTCTCTAGTTATTCATAATTCCCCCATAATTGCCCTTCCCTTGATATAATGAAATCCCATTGGGAAAATAACTTAGAAGCTGAATTATCAGAGGATGATTGGAAGTCTATTCTACAACAAGCCCATACTTCTTCTATTGGCTATCACACAGGCTCATGCAGTTTAAATTGGTCCATCGCCTTCACTTTTCATAGATTTATTGGGGTTTATATCTTAATCGTACCAGATGTAAATCACACATAGGCTCTCTTATTCACACTTTCGGGACTTGTCCAAGACTATCCTCTTATTAGACTTCTATTTTAGATACAGGTAAATTAAATTATTTTTCAAGATCATTTTTTGGGCATTTTTTAGACCTTTATTGACAGAACAGCTGAAGATATGAAAGGGGAGAGAGAGAGGGGGGGGAGTGACATGCAGCAAAGGGCCGCAGGTCGGAGTTGAACCCAGGCCTGCTCCATCGAGGAGTAAACCTTTATATATGGGCGCACGCTCTACCAACTGAGCTCTCTGGGCGCCCTGGAATACTGCTTGAACCTTCCTCTCTAACTGCTATTTTTGGTGTTCAAAAGGACAAATCTTTATCCAAACAAGAGCTTCTCTAGACGCCTAACTGTTGCAATGGAAGCAAGCATCACCACCATCACATGTTCTGTGGATTAGGGATAATATGCAGTTTCTCCACATTTTTCTGCTTTGTCAAGGTAATGGCATATGTTTGCTTTGTCATGCAATGCTTTGTGTGTCTAGTGAATAAAAGGAGCTGAAGCCAAGCAGAAGGGCGGCTACTTGTGTCTTAAGTGAAGAGGTGGTCGTCCAGTTTTGACTACAGATGCTGGTGCTGTGCGTTTGTTTTACACAATCTGTGGAAATCCACCATACAGCCAATACTAACATAAAAGCTGGAGCGGCATTTTGAGGAGGCACAGATTGCTAAATAAAACATTCTTTCATGTCTCAATGCTGAGATATGTCAAAAATGTTTCAATCTTTCAAGTCAATCACATTTACAGATATTTTTGCTGACAGTTAATCACAAACAACAGAATCCCCATTAAAAACATTGGGGTTAGATGTCTTGATGAAATCAAACCGCATTTTTATACTATTTATATTCTGTATTTTTTTTCTGGAATAGCCCTTTGTGTAGTTTTTATTGTTACTGACAGGGTCCGCTAATCCAGCAATTAATTCAAATTAGGGTTGTCATGATTCTCCAAGTCCACAATTGGACTTTTGATTTTAAGGTCACGACTCGATTTAATTAAAAAAAGGCAGAAATGCCACAATAAGAAAGGTACTTTGCAACAACAGTTTGAGTTTACGAGGTGCAATTGAAAAAATGAATGCACCATTAGTTTAATGGGGTGGACATGAAAGCACCATAGAGTCCAATTGGAGCCCATATGCTTTTCCTTCCTTGTTTGTTTACATAACTCACTCATGAGGAATGCAAAATGACTTCAGGGAACCAGTTCTGTTGTTTCTTCGTCATCTCTGACTCCGACAGTGACCATGGTGTCTGGAAAAGTCCATCTGCAGGCGACTGGTAAGCTAACATTTCTCTGTGTCCTTTACCTGCGTGCCACCAGCCAGTAAGCTATGCCTTGTCTGTTGTTGTTTTTCTTTGGACGTGCGGAAGTGGGCAGGGGTGGAGAGAGAAAAAGATTCTGGGGGAATTGCCAATCCTGCTTCTGATTTTGATAGTTGAAATCAAAAGCTCATTTCAATTGATTTTTTATTTAAAAAGGTCCCATGGCATGAATATTTCACTTTGAGGTTTTTTTTAACATTAATATGCGTTCCCCCAGCCTGTGTATGGTCCCCCCGTGGCTAGAAATGGTGATAGGTGTAAACTGAGCCCTGGGTATCCTGCTCTGCCTTTGAGAAAATGAAAGCTCAGATGGGCCGATCTTGAATCTTCCACTTATGAGGTCATAGGAAGCAAGGTTACCTCCCCTTTCTCTGCTTTGCCCGCCCAGAGAATTTGACCCACCCATGAGAGAGACATCATGGCTTTCAAACAAGCAAAATGGCAATTAGTCAAGGCCAGCGCCCCCAAAAAGCTACAGACTCAGAAATGGCACGTAGTAAGGAAAGCTCATTGTGGGACTGGCTCTAGTGGCTGTAATTCTGCACCAAGGCTGAATTTTGAAAACGAGACTTCTGATACAGTATTAGGGGACCACTAGGGTCTACATAAAAGCATCCAAAGAGCACCATGTCATGGAACCTTTAAATCAAAACACCCCTAATTCAAATGGTTCCCATACGTCCTTCATACTCATACTACTGCTGCTTCACATTAAACATCAACTGGTGCTTCTATTGTGAAGCAGTCACAGGAATGTGTCACTGAAGTTAGCCATGACTGTGATTCATCAAATGTGTGTTTGATGTGTTCATCAAATTTAATTCTGATTTTTTTTTTTTTTTTAATTACAACTGATCTGAGTTTTATATATTGCAGGGAGCAGCAGTTAGATGAAGAACTGGGGCGGGCAGGCTGAAAGCCTTCAACTTCTCAGCAAGGAAACCAACTCCTTTTGCTGTGCCCTGATCTTGTTAGGAAAACGTAGTTGCTGATGCAATGATAGTAATAGTATTAAACTGCACTCTGCTGTTGCTACGGTAACCCTGGGTGTGGCCAAATCAACCAGGACTGAAATCTTCATCAGTCAACAGGATTACAACTTTACAAGCATTCCTTTTTTTTATTTTTTTTATTTTTTAAAATCAGTTGGAATTTCTTTCCGTGCTATCCCCTAGTTATTGACAGTGTTTATGCTCTGAAAACTGTGCAGTTTCATTTTACTTTTATTTTTTTTTTTAAACATTTTCCTGGTGCAGATAAAATGCCACGTTTACACAAACTACAATTGTCAATCTCCTGAAACAGACAGAAATCATAAAAGCTTTTCTTACTGGAAATACCCGTGAAATGCCTGGTAAGCTGATCCAGTATTATATTAACTATTAACTACTTTGAGAAATCTTGGCCTGATGAAAAAAATATTTCTTTTCTGAAGTGACTGACTTACTTTAAGTATTTTGTTTTCCAAAGACAAAAAACAGGTTGGAAAGTGTTAAGCTTCTCAAACTCACAATTGTATTTTTTATTGGCTACTGTAAAGGTCATTTTCGGTAAGACACGGCTACAGTGTGTTGATTAAACTGTTACCACTCACTGTAGCTGCCCACTATGTGACTCCCATGGGCTGAGGCATCAGAAAGTGACCCTGCTTGTATTTATTTCAGAGTAAATCCAACTCTGTGTTTCCACTGGCAAAAGCAGTCATTTTCTCCTGAATAATTAACTGCCCAGAGCAGAGCAATTGTTGAGGAGAGAAGACTATAAAAACAATAAACAAATTAATTCCAACAAAAAACTACAAGTAATTACAATCAATGTGGCAATTGCTGTTATATGAAAATAAATCCAGGTTTAATTTGGCTCTGTATGCCCAATTACTTTATATTACATTCAGGACTTGCATTCTGGACTTGCATTCATGACGTGTACGTCCCACGGTAGGTTGACATAGAGGGTGGATGCATAAATTATGCATGTGAGTCATGGCCCTTTTACAATTAGCACTAGGGCTGGGCAATATGGAGAAAATCTGATATTACGATATTCTTGACTAAATACATCAATATCGTGACGATATTGTAGGGATGACAAATTGTGCTTTCACAAAATATTTTTTTCCCAATAAGATTTTAGATAAACAATCATCAATAATGTGGTACACAGTTTCAAGTGAAATTGTAGAAGAACATTTTTTTTTCTTCCAGCTATATACTGACAAGTTGGCATGCATGCAAAAAAATAGTGTGATGTTAAAACCAATGGGCAATTCTTCAAATAATATTCCCTCAAAATGTTTAACAAAAGATTCTCTGAGAAAATTGAGTTAGTATGTGCTTGTTATGTAACGTAATTGTACATCACGATATCTCCATATTTGATTTAATCACAATATGATTCCATTAAGGGATGCTAAATTATTATATTGAATTATTGCCCAGCCCTAATTAGCACTAAACAAATAGACCACCAAAGACAGACACAAGCCAGGGGTGGATCTACTCACCTAAATACAACCATTGCTGTTTTACATGGCGGGCAGGCCAGCAGGAAGATCTGTTGAGGAAAGCACAGAGAGATAAGAATCCACATTATCGCATCAAACTCGGGTCATTATGGAACAGCTTGAATGCTTCCACAGCTCCCAGCATTCAGTGCAGTAGGAAAAGAAAATTAACAAATTGCATTAACACGTTTTTTGTTAATATAATAAGAGCAGGAGCCCTGAACAGAGCACCCCACAGGCAACTGTAAAGTGCTTCTTGCTTCTAATAAGAATGCAGAGTTCAGATGGGACCCGGGAGGATGGTCAAACAATTACAGTAGATTTGAAAGCATTACAATGGCTGTAAGGTGTTAATTGATTAATGATTATTAATTAATGTATTTTATTGCCTGATTTCAAACAGGTCTGTCGATTAAAACAATCTACAACTCATTGCTCATGGAACAGGTGGAAGAAAAAGAATCAATTTATGTTAAGACAACAGCATGCCAATGAACGTGTATAAATCCTGGACGGATGTGCTTTGGTCCGCTTTTTGACAAACAAATTCAAACCTTGACCATGAGTCCAGGTTCCATTCACAGCAGAATCACAAATAATTGACTATATATACATAAATTCCGGTGAAGGGGGCTGATATTTTATTTTACATGCATTGAGAACCAAGGAGAAGCCAGTTTAACAGTGGCTTCTATTTCCTTCATTTGCATTCACATCAACATGCTGGCTTTCTATCTGAACAAGAATATAGATTACAATGTGCATCGTCATTCCAGTTATACATCTCATCTATGCTCAGTGACTGTGCTATTGGGGCCTGGAGGATACTGTAAACATGGATTGGTTCGAACTACTTGTGACACAAGAAAGAGTTGGTCTGCCTGGAAGGCAAAGGCTGGAAACAGAATTACAAGAAAGCAATTTACTTGAGATCTGTCGTACAACTAGCCACTGGCCAGGGGATATGTCTTAGTGATGGATCTGCACTACACCCATCAACTCATATTAACCTGCACACTGAACACAACTTTGTTTTGCAGACACTATCTGTAACAAACACACAAACACAGGACAGGATTACTTAAATGTAAAATCCCAAAGTTTTAAATACATGTAGATTTTTTTTTAATCAATAATCAGAGTAATAGATGCTTCTTTGTTATTCCGATTTTTTCAGAGGAATTAAAATAGCGGTCAATGAATTAAAAAAGTGTCAGGTTTGCTTTCCCACTGT
Organism: Percina caprodes; assembly: GCA_013375575.1. Taxonomy (NCBI): domain Eukaryota; kingdom Metazoa; phylum Chordata; class Actinopteri; order Perciformes; family Percidae; genus Percina; species Percina caprodes. Next base: position 633,829 of record JABXJD010000187.1, on the reverse strand, counting down.
TTACTGAGGATGCATTTGGGATTATGCCGCCTGCGGTAAACCGGGGCAGGGGCATCACAACAATTCCATACAGCTCTCTCATTCAAATATATATATATATTCATTCATTCATTTATTATACAGGAAAGTCAAAAGTAACATTACATTACAATATAAATGGGCCTGACTCAGTTTAAAAACTGGTTTTCAGCAGGTTCCTGTGCAGAAACAAAACATGGTACAGCACGTCGGGACAAACATTTATATGGGACATTGATATGGACTAGAAAAATTTAAACATCTAAAAACAACAATACACAAAGATATTTATACAAGACGGCTAGACAAGTACGGACAGTGCAAACATGGCTTGGACAATACATGAGCAATTAATGTGTGCAAGTGTAACTGTTATATATATATATATATATATATATATATATATATATATATATATATATATATATATATATATATATATATATATAGAGAGAGAGAGAGAGAGAGCGAGAGCGAGAGCGGTGTGTGACTGTTGTAAAGTGAATCAAATAAACAAAAGGGAACAGACAACAACTAATGCTGTCACATAACCAGAAGGCTGCCTGCAGGGAGACAGCGGGAGTAACAGAGCCAGAGATTTATCAGAGGGGAACACTCAGAAGTTACCAAAAGGCACTGGTGACCGACCTGTCAATCATTCAATGAGCAAAAATAGATTTTTTTGGATATACTTGAACCAGTGTGTTTTTTTAGAAGGTATATTCAAATTTTATTTTTGGCCAATTTTGACAGCCCTAGCCCACACCTGGTCATCCCTTTTGATATGTGGTTAACTGTCATTAGACCTTAGGGCCTACCCCAATAAAGTTAACGGTAAAGCTTACGGGAAAGTTAACAGTAACGCTTACGGGAAAGTTAACGGTAAAGCTTACGGGAAAGTTAACAGTAAAGCTTACGGGAAGTTAACGGTAAAACTTACGGGGAAGTTAACGGTAAAGCTTACGGGGAAGTTAACGGTAAAGCTTACGGGGAAGTTAACGGTAAAACTTACGGGGAAGTTAACGGTAAAACTTACGGGGAAGTTAACGGTAAAACTTACGGGGAAGTTAACGGTAAAGCTTACGGGAAAGTTAACAGTAACGCTTACGGGAAAGTTAACGGTAAAGCTTACGGGGAAGTTAACGGTAAAACTTACGGGGAAGTTAACGGTAAAGCTTACGGGGAAGTTAACGGTAAAACTTACGGGGAAGTTAACGGTAAAGCTTACGGGGAAGTTAACGGTAAAGCTTACGGGGAAGTTAACGGTAAAACTTACGGGGAAGTTAACGGTAAAGCTTACGGGGAAGTTAACGGTAAAGCTTACGGGGAAGTTAACGGTAAAACTTAGGGGGAAGTTAACGGTAAAGCTTACGGGGAAGTTTACGGTAAGGCTTACGGGAAAGTTAACGGTAAAGCTTACGGGAAAGATAACGGTAACGCTAAACACACTTATCAGATCGTATTGACCATTCAAAAATTTGTTCTCTCCTGTTAATTTGCAAATCACAAGCTAGCTAGGGACTGTGAAGCAGACCTTTAGCCTCATTAGTTTCAGGGCTGAAAATGAGGACAAGTTTACCAAAAAGAAATTTACCTCCAAACGATTATGGGAGTGAGTGACCAGATTGTACAATTCAATAACTGATAACAATATCAATGTCTGATAATGCTCTATCGCCCAGCTACAATGCAATAGCGAGAGGCAGTGGCAGCAAAAACTGTTCTGTCCTGTTAATCGTGTCCTGAGGAGGGTCCAGGGACACTCAGACACTGTTCTGGAGTTACTCCTCAGGACACTATTAACAGGACAGGACAGTTTTAAGGGGGGAGAAATGGGACAGGCCCTTAGTGTTGACAGGAAGTGACTTCCTGATGTCTGTGTGTGTGTCTATATATATATATCTATATCTATATCTATATCTATATATATATATATCTATATCTATATCTATATCTATATATATCTATATATATATATCTATATATCTATATATCTATATATATATATCTATATCTATATCTATCTATATCTATATCTATCTATATATATATCTATATATATATATATATATATATATACAATTTGGAGTGTGGCATGGTTGAGTATTTCACAATCTGCTCAGTTACTGGGATTTTCACGCACAACCATTTCTAGGGTTTACAAAGAATGGTGTGAAAAGGGAAAAACATCCAGTATGCGGCAGTCCTGTGGGCGAAAATGCCTTGTTGATGCTAGAGGTCAGAGGAGAATGGGCCGACTGATTCAAGCTGATAGAAGAGCAACTTTGACTGAAAGAACCAATCGTTACAACCGAGGTGTGCAGCAAAGCATTTGTGAAGCCACAACACGCACAACCTTGAGGCGGATGGGCTACAACAGCAGAAGACCCCTCCGGGTACCACTCATCTCCACTACAAATAGGAAAACACCTGAAAAATGTTGCCTGGTCTGATGAGTCTCGATTTCTGTTGAGACATTCAGATGGTAGAGTCAGAATTTGGCGTAAACAGAATGAGAACATGGATCCATCATGCCTTGTTACCACTGTGCAGGCTGGTGGTGGTGTAATGGTGTGGGGGATGTTTTCTTGGCACACTTTAGGCCCCTTAGTGCCAATTGGGCATCGTTTAAATGCCACGGCCTACCTGAGCATTGTTTCTGACCATGTCCATCCCTTTATGGCCACCATGTACCCATCCTCTGATGGCTGCTTCCAGCAGGATAATGCACCATGTCATAAAGCTTGAATCATTTCAAATTGGTTTCTTGAACATGACAATGAGTTCACTGTACTAAAATGGCCCCCACAGTCACCAGATCTCAACCCAATAGAGCATCTTTGGGATGTGGTGGAACGGGAGCTTCGTGCCCTGGATGTGCATCCCACAAATCTCCATCAACTGCAAGATGCTATCCTATCAATATGGGCCAACATTTCTAAAGAATGCTTTCAGCACCTTGTTGAATCAATGCCACGTAGAATTAAGGCAGTTCTGAAGGCAAAGGGGGTCAAACACAGTATTAGTATGGGGTTCCTAATAATCCTATAGGTGAGTGTACACACACACACACACACACACACACACACACACACACACACACACACACACACACACACACACACACACACGTTCCAACCCCAAGTACCAACCTCAGAGCTAAAGAGCTTCAGTTAATGTACAGTGAAATAACGTAATGATAAAGTTATTTAAACTATCTGGACAGTTACTTCTTGACTTAAAACATTATTAAACAAATGTAAAAAAAAAGTATGACTCCTACACACTTCACAACACACTTTTAAATGGTCAACTAAATTCTTCATCACTGTACACAAGCCTCTGCAGTTCCAATAAACAATCTGACCCAGATTTTGTTCACATGCATGATCAAATTTATGAGAGTCAAACTAGCCTTGACGGGGTTGTTCCAGCATTAACGACACAATTACCTCCAATGGTTGTTTCTCTCCATTAATTTTACAGCTGAAATATAAAAGTATCTGGAGGTGCAGCAGGCTGAGGCATAACGCCAAATGTTGATAGTCTCCAAACCAAGAAATCTCTCCAGCCTACACAATTTCAGCCTCTACAAAGATATTGGAAGGCAACCACTAAAAGACTTGAACTGAGAATGCACAGTCAAAAGTGACTTGGTTTATATGGTCAGTAATGTTTTTTTTTTTTTTTAGCAAATATCAGCTACTTCCTAACGGTGTCAAGACTTTGAAATTAGCTTTAAACTTCATTGTCGAAATCCAAAGCAGTATCGATCATACGAGCATTTGGCTAAAAACACAGTTAAGTTAGCGTACCTGTAACCTGTTACCTGCTTTTTGAGCACAACAGAACTGGAAAATATTCCCGTTTCTCTAAAGTCATCGGTGTGACATTTTTCCTTCCCCCGTGAGTTATGTAAACAAACAACAAATGTAAAGCGTGTGGGCTCTGACTGGACTTAACCGTGAATTCAGGTACACAATATATACTTGTACACTGCAAATTAAACTCTACTTGAATTGAACAAAAACATTTTCCACATTGCTGCAGAGCAATTTCAAAGTAAAAGCCCAGCTGTGAATGTAAAACATTTTTTCAAGGTGTGAAGGAAAACTACTGAAAACAGAAGATCAATGGCCTACTTATAGATTGACAGAACTCATTACTGAAAAGCCATACTCCATTTTTACAAGTATAGTGATTAAGTAATACAGTATAGGGCTTTAAGCGTAATCTATATGACTGAGTCAACAATGTGTGCTTCTAGGTGTTATTACTACAGCTGATAAATGTGGCTATGTTTAAAGATAATGCTGATACTTTAGTCAGTTATATTGATACTGAATGTTTTTTTTTTTTTGCACACAGCTCGTTAACAGCCTGGCATTTCAATTTACAGGCAAGCTCTCGACCTATAAAGCAAAGCACAAAGTCTTAATGCTCATTGCTGCAGTGTGCTAAACCCCTATTAAACCCATTCAAAGCTGCTGCAGAAATGCCAGAGGCTTGTTTTGAAGAGAAATGAGTTATTGTTTTCATTGAGCCTGTAGCAGTGTTTATCATAAGCCTACTTATCATTATTTTTTATATGATCAGTCACACTGGACCCCTGGCAAGATCTACAAGTGGGGAAAGTTCACTTGATAAGGGGGCTCTGTGTTTGGCAAGAGCTTACATATAAACATGTTTTAAAAGAAAACTAATCTAGCTATCTGATTCCTGGCATGTGAAGATCAGATTTAGGTTTCCTTACTGGAGTCCTGACTTTGCCATGTTGCACCACGTTCGTGTGAAAAAATGAGGTCTTAGCACTCCATGTTAACATCCTGGCCCAAATCTAGCATTCCAACTACACCCCAATAATGGGTAATGAGGGGGGGGGGGGTTCATCCGTTGAGCCTGACTAGTCAATAATCAGTCGGATGTCGGTCAGCTTGGTAATGTGACTGCTCTTGTTCCATGTGGAGGAAAACATAACAGACATCAGTGTTGTCAGATGTGAGACCTCAACTCATCAGTCATCAAACGCTGAACTCCTCACCCCCAGTGGAGTGATACTTACCGTAGTTTGTCATATTTGTGTGATCGCAGCGGCAACAGACACAGACACTCTATGCATGATAACAAAGCATTATGTTTCACCAACAAATAGTTTAATTAGAACTAGATTTAGCCAGGACAGCAGTGTTGACTCAATATTTATAGTAAATGGCAAGGTTTTCCAAAATTGTTTTGGTGTTTGTGTGCAGTCCATGACAGGTACAATCCACAACATACTAGCAAACAGGCTGCTGTGTAATGACACTGCAGGGCAAGCAATAAGGCTGCAGCACAGCAACACAGACAAGTGGTTATTTTCTCAACACACAGGTGCTGATTACTCAAGGACTGTGGTAGCTTCAGCTACAGCAACACGCCAGGCAGGCCCCATTGGAACATTACACAAGCTTATATATTTTTCAGCCTGTAAAATGTACCCATAATTTGTGACTTCTCGCTCTCATTTCGAGATGCGCTGTTTTATGCATAGTTGCTGGGTCAGCTGAAAAGGAGAAAGGAAGGCCACTTGAGGATCTCTGCAATCCTTATGAGATGGCTTGATCATTGACTTCCAATGGGTCTGAAAGGCATTAAAAAAATAAAAAATGTACCACACCCTTATACTGTAAATCCATAAACTTGTAATGAAGACCTGGTGGGTGGACTCAGATCATAAAATGAGTCAATATAACCACACTCCTACAGTGGACCAAAGTAACATCCTGGGGGAAAAAAACACCACTACTAAGCTGTCAAACATTCAACAAATATTAAATCTCCTTCCAGGCCTCTCAGTGAGAAACTATCTGCAGCACCGCGTCAAGCCAACAACCAGCACCTTCAATAAAGCAAGAGAAGCACAACACATGTCATGTTCCACCTATTTTTCTGATGGTATAAAGTCAATCTCCAGCTAGCGCCTGGCCCTAGTACCTGCAATAGGAGGCAATCCCTGCAAAGCCATCCCGTTGATAGAAACATACTCCCTGTTATCCTGTCCCAAAAGTAAAATCAAATGTTACAAGAAAATGGCTCATTTCAGTTGCACCTCATCCTTTTCAAACCCTTTTGCTTCCTTTCTTTAAATTAGAGCCTGGCCAATAAAGGATTTTTAAGGCCAATACAATACGAATATTTGGTTTTTTAAAATCTGATATGCCGATATACTGTTGATATACGTATATGAAAAAAGAATCCAGAAACATGTTACAAAACAAACAGATCTCTGTAACATTAGTTATTTACGAGTTCTCACTAAAATAATATAATAATTTGTTTTATTGTCACAACAGAACAGAGGAACATATTAAAGTTCTGATAAATAAAATGTATTAAGGAATGTATGTGAGGAATATCTACTGTAGGGATTATCTAAACGTTGGTCCAGATACACAAAGGACATTTTGCTATTATGAGTCAATTCTTCATCACAGCAAGTCATTCATCAATGTCCACTAGTTGTAACACAACTGCCATGTAATCTAAAAATAATCAGGATACATCACTAATACTTGTGTCCATAGTTCATGTGTATGACGAATACATTTAGAACACAGTTGGCAGTGACCTGTTGCCATGACCCATGGTGTGCAATCATGTACATGAAGGTCAGCCAACCAGGGGGCGGAGGAGAAACATGCAGGTACTGTTTATTATCAAAGCAGCAGTGATCAAGTCAATCTAGTGGATCAAGTAGAATCCTACAGATGTCTAGGGAGAACTATTGATTCCAAATTAAATTGCTGGTAAAATTGTAAATCTGTCTGTAAAAAAAAAAAAACAACAGCGTCTATACTGCTTGACAAAACTGTACCATTGTTATATAGACAAGACCATAATGACATTATGCTATCATGCCTTTATTGAATCTATCATATATTTCTCCTTAGTGTCATGGTTTGGGTGTGTCTCAGTAAAGCACAAGAATCGCCTATATCAAATTGTAAAATGCTCTAGTAAGCTGACCGGTGAGTCCCAGCAGCACCCCATATCCTTGTATGCTAAACAACTACAGCGGATAGCTATGGCCATCTTAGACGGTAGCCTACACCCTTTGAACAGGAAATTCCAGTATCTCCCCTCTGGACGGAGGCTAAGAGTCCCTGGTTGAAGAACTACAACATTTGAAAACAGTTTTGTCCCAGCAGCAATCACTCTGCTAAATGAACTGCAGAATTACTTACACACAACACACAAGCACTTTGGTTATGTACTAGAAATTCCGCATATAACGGCACAAGTCAATGTGGTACTGTTTTTTTAATCCATGTTATACTGTCTCTTTTATGTTTTTTTATAACAATATATTTATTGTTTTGCACATAGAAAATACAGTCACAGGAACAGTAAATTGTGAAATCCCTCCCCCACCCTCAACAGCATAAACATTCAAGGTAAAAAAGATGAAAATTAATAAAACAAACAGTAGTGATCCTGTTTATTTTCTAAAAGACATGTCAGCGTCCACAAGTACCCCCATTCAAATGTAATCATTCATTTCAGTCTGGTCCCTTTCCAGGAACTGCATAAAAGTGTCCCATAGCTCTGTGAACTTATTTAGTTTCCCCTTGGCAACAGAAGTTAATTTCTCCAGTGCCAAGAATGATGCCATTTCTCAGAACCACATTCCAGGTGTAGGGCCGTTCATATTTTTTCACCTCAGTGCAATCGCTTCCTGAAGCAAGAATAGAGTGATCATAGGTGAATTTTTGCGGCCCGTCTTTTATGTGTTTTAATGTTTGGTGTGTTGCATGTTATGTGGTGGTCTAGAAAGTTTTAAGGATGTCCTGCCTCTTGGACTGTAAAGTAGTTTACCTATGGGTACCAATAAAGTAACCTGAACAGAAACCTTTGTGTTGTTTGGAACCCGCAAACCTCCGATTCACACTTAAAGCCTATGTTGCAGAGTTAATTTTCCAACGAATTTGCGCAATTTGCTTGTTGGTAATAAACATTTTAACTGTTATCCATTGTATTTAATGGTGTTGGATGTCACAAAACGGAACATAATTTGAAAAGTAGGCACTATTTTACAATTATAGCAATTCATCAGGAGCCTTCCCCAACTCTCTGCAATTCCTCATTTGTCCTCTCACGTCTGCCAGGTTGGAAATTACACGGCTGCATGCCTTTCCATCGCTTCCTCTCCCAGTCAGTCGCCATAGTTCTAGTACTAGGCTGAGGCTACTCTCCCCAATGTGACGTCATCATTGAATTGAGTTGAAAAAAGCACTGAATACCAAAAATGACAAAAAAACTGGCCTTTAACACTATTTGGAGACATTTTAGAAAAGTATATACATATCTTGAGTGCTTTTTGTACCCAATAATCAACAGTGGTGGTAAACCTGCAACACAGCCCTTAATGAAATACAACAAAGTTTATCACAATGATTCCCATGTTATAGCAATGAGAGTCTCGTCTAGCCTCCTGTGCAGTTCTACATTCAGCTCAGACTGGACTGCTCCTCAGTGGCTTCACAGCTGTTCATAGCATGCCTCTTCCAATCATAAACAAGCATGTTCAAAACAGATGACGCCCAGCTCTTGTTGCATACCTCAAGGGCTGAACTTGAGACAACATGTTTTAATTCAAAGCAGCATTATCTGTCTGGACTAACTCCCCTGCTTACTGGGATTACGGGTACAATGTACACCACATGCGAAACGCTGTACTAACATCAGATGGCCAAAAACAAACCAGTATGTCTGCTACTTAACTTTTTCGTACAACACTTCATGTTCTCTCAGGCTGGAAGGAAAAGCATGCCGATTCAGTATAGAAGCAGAACGTGCGTAGGTTACGCTTATAGTAAAATACCAACCTCAGCGTTTCACTATACTGTAACGTGAGGGGTGAGGTCAGACCAACACGGAGTTGATGAAAGTGAAGTCAACTAACATTAAAAAAGTCAACTGACTTGCAATACAAATCAAGGGGGGGGATGATCTAGGTATGTCCTTAGTTACATTTCATGGGTGTTGCTTTTCCGTTAGCAACCGATCTTGGCAGCGCACACAGGAATACATGTAGTCTTAACAAACACAACTCATCCTTACCTGAACCATGGTCATGACATGGCAAGGGTTCAGCAGATATATCACAGTCTTGGTCGCGAATTTGAACCCAACCTCCATTCCAAAAGTCATGCAAAGGGCAACCAGCAACAAGTTCTTGCCCAGACTGTCCTCCTTAGCCCTTGTGCAGCCCTTTCCAACAACTTTGAGCTCTTTGGAGATGTTTATTTTCCTCAGCGCAACGCAAACCTCCACTAGAGAGATGAGGACTATGACCAGACTTTCACTAATGCGCTGCTGGGGCGCGATGAACGCGGCACACTCGGGGCCCCCATTGCCCTCAAACTTCGGGTCCACCCCGCCGTAGATCCAGTCTAAAAGGCTGTATATGTTATATCTGGACATGTTCCTCTTCTCGTGTTGGAAAAGATACGAACAAGATGGAATAAAAGACGTCACACTGACTTCTTGGCGAAACATGAACTGCAAGATTTCCTTTTCGTAGTTCGTCTCGTGGTTGAGAGGTAGATATGTATCCACCGCCCTGGTGTGTTTAAGCTAGCTAGCTAAAATCGCCGAACTACCTCATCCGCAGACAGACGAGAAACTTGCGCTAGCAGCAGGAAGCAGCTGTGGCAACACTAACGTTATCAGTCGCTGTTGCTGGTGGTAACCGTTACTGGGTAACGCTAGTGGCAAGGCTCTCTCTTCTTTTACGTCCCTCACACAACTGCTAGCTAATGTTGACAATTAAATTGGCCCTATATGAAGCAAGCAAACATGCTGGCCACGTGCTCTTAGTCATATCAAGCTAGACAGCAGTTTGCAGTCTAGCTTGTCTTTTAGAAAGCAGTTTTCATATAGCGATATATAGTATATATATATGTCTACGTCTATGGAGGCTGAATTAGCAACAGTGCAGACAACGGATACGGAGCTAACGTTAGCTTAGCTTATAGCAACCAAGCCTACCTTGCTGAACTGAAGCGTTGATTTTTGTTTTGTATTTACCCCGAGTTTAGTCTCTCAGGCTGAGCACAAATCTCATTGGTACACAGCATAGATGCTGCATTCAGCGGCCCTCTGTAGGTGGAATAATCTTCTTTGATGATGTTTGTCATGAAACTAAAATAAATTATTATAATAAGTAAGTTCCTGCTTGTTGATTTGGATCAATAATTATTCGCCAAATGCAGATCAATCATGTGCACACATTACAATATAGATATGAATGTTAACTGTACAATTAAGCTATACATCTCAGGTCATAAACTTGTGCATAAGGACATTGACAATAGTCAGGGCTAATGACTAGACTTCTTCTTTAGGGATCACAAGCTGAGTTTCAAATTGCATACTTTTTCTTTTTACTTTAAGTACGTTCTGCAGCTGCTCTTACAAAGTATGTATGGTTGCATGCAGTACGCATAGAATTTGGACATAGTACTGCTTCACTAAACATTGAGCCTTGATATTTGACATTCTTGCTCGTATGGGCTATGCTGCGCAAAAGAATGTGACTCAGAATAGTGATACATATGCAGTAGGATATCATGGTACTATTGGCATGCTGGATTTGACATACTATGTACTGGGACCAGTTTTTATACAGTCTATGATTGGGACATACAAATTCTTATTCTGGCATACTAACTGCTAAGAAAGAATGGGTATTGGAACACACCCACATTGTACTCTGCCTGAGAGCCACATATGAGGGCATCATAGATACACTGAACCAAAGAGGACACCCAACACACGTGATGCTTGGGATGATGCGTTCACGAAAAACCTGGAAACTTTAAATATTCTTGTTGCATCTGAGGAATAAATTGCTGGTGAATGCAAATGATGCTTCCATTCTAAACCTCTATTACTTCATCGGTATGAAACTGAGCCAACTGAGTATTACTTTAATTTCACCACACGTTGGGATAATAACAATTATTTTGTTAATGGGTTTCCTTCTCCACAGGGACAACATCACATAACACATGGTAAATACAGTAATTCAATTCCATGCTATGCATGAAAAATATTCTCACGTTTATTTTTGGAACCCATTATCATCAAGAGGAGTTTTGTTAAATTATTTGCATCCTGAACTTCTAAAGTTAACAAAGGTGATCAAGTTACACTTATTTCAGAGCAATATTTATCACCCAATGTGATAGGGGCACCTCCACACATATTCATACAGGACACACAATGCACAGTAGGTTAGGCTTTATTGTGGTAACTTAAAAAATAAAAA
>JABXJD010000187.1:437500-617500 GCA_013375575.1 Percina caprodes | reverse complement strand
GTGTAAGATGCAGGCAGGAAGAGCGTACATGGAACGCCATAACCAGGTAGCTGTCATAGTGTACAGGAACATCTGCCACGAGTATGGGCTGGAAGTCCCAAGGTCAAAATGGAAGACACCTCCTAAGGTAGTCGAGAACGACCGAGCTAAGATCCTGTGGGACTTCAAGATCCAGACTGACAAACTGGTGATGGCTAACCAACCAGACATCGTGTTGATCGACAAACAGCAGAAGAAGGCAGTAGTGATAGATGTGGCGATCCCAAGCGACAGCAACATCAAGAAGAAGGAACACGAGAAGCTTGAGAAATACCAAGGGCTGAAAGAGGAGCTAGAAAAGATGTGGAAAGTAAGAGCAACAGTGGTGCCGGTGGTAATCGGAGCACTGGGGGCTGTAACCCCAAACTGGGAGAGTGGCTACAGCAGATTCCAGGTAAAACATCAGAGGTCTCTGTCCAGAAGAGTGCAGTCCTAGGAACAGCTAAGATACTGCGCAGAACCCTCAAACTCCCAGGCCTCTGGTAGAGGACCCGAGGTTGAGGATGACACATACCACCCCACAAGGGGTGAGAAGGGGATTTTTATATATATATATATATATATATATATATATATATATATATATATATATATCTCCAGTAGATACAATACAAACAGTCATATTCTTTGGGGGAAAAGATCGCAGTGGTCTAATTAATGGAATCCTATCCTTTCAAGGTTTATGTGACTCATATACAGTACTACCATTGGTTTCTACCTAAAGACACAGATGGAAGTGTCACAAAAGATCTAGATGCTGTGACGTGCTCATACTTGTGGAAAAGGGATAGTAAAGCTGTGAGAAATTAACATAATTAACCTGGAAGACTCCAAACAGGGTGATTCAGACCTTCGTTCAAGAGCTAGGGGCCCCGCTGAGGAAACTGTCTCATAAGCAGACTCTTTCCCATGACTTTCTGCCAGGAAAAAAATAAAATAGACCCCATTTCAGCATTCTTAAAAGGGTAATACAGTATGTTCTCTCAGTCCCATAAGGGCAAATACTGACTCAGTTTATAAGACAATGGGGGCTATAAAATCTAGGCCTCGCTTCCGGATGTGGAGAGCAGCAGAACGAAGGCTAAAGATCAACCGGCTTTCCAGCACTTGATCCTGAGGGATAAAGAGCGAGTCAGTCTCCTGGCTCGAGACACTGAACTACTCAAATAAAACAGTGCCAGACAGAAGCAACTTAGTGAAATCAAGACCCTTTAGGTCTGGTGGAAAAAAGGCCTATTTGTCAGAGATTGAGAAAGAAAAGCTGGACAGCGAGAAAAGAAGACGCAAGGCCTAAGTTACACAGAAGCAATATTTTGAATGTACTGTACTGTTTGTCCATAGGTTCAAGGCTACAGAAAATATCTGCCTATGGAGAAAGAATGCAATATTTCTCAACAACAGATCTTTCCACCTAAAAGCTGTCCTTTTCAAAATGAGTACTCTCCAGGGATGAATACATAATTTTGATAGTGGGAGTGTAACTGTACCCATATGTCAGACACAGGATGAGATTTGCTTGATTGTGCTACAGTATGCAAATGACATACTTCTCATATTTGACAGCCGTATGTTATTCTTTTCTGTATTTTTGTTTTTTGTTACATTCATTTTGCAATGGTAACCACAGGATCTTCCCAATATTCTAGTCTTTGTTACCATGTTGATTTCAGGCTCTATGTGTCAATTTTACACCGGCTTTATTATCATTTATAATAAAATGATTGTCCTTGAAAAAAGTGTCTGTTTTGAAGCTCATATGGAGATGCATGTTGGTCTTTAAGCTCAGAGTCAACCCAAAAGAGTTAGGTTTCTAAGCTGGTTTGACTCTCTTTAGCTCTCCATCCTGCACAACTGATGAGCCAAGTGTTGTCACTTGCTGAATCAACCCCTTGTTCAAATATAAAATGGATTACATCTGAAGCAAAAACACACAAAAAGAGATGCATAAAATCCTCTATCAAACTTGTCAGTGCTGTCTGTAATGTCTGTTCTGTATACTGTAAGCCTATGCTTGGACTTGGGATTAAACCAAACGCCAAACGTACAATCTTTGCAAAACAAATTTTCATTTTGAATTTGAATCACACTAAAATACAATTTTAACCTCTTTCAAAAGGACAAGCCTTTTCTCAGTGTTGTTAGTGTCACCAGGGGGCGATATTACCATTTTTCCTCCCTATGTGGAGTTCAGTAATTTCCACTTGAGGCTTTTTGGATGAGATTTGAAAAAGCATCACTACATACAGTCCAAATACTGACCAATTGTTTCGATGGTTTTAGCTCTTTAGTGGTTTAGTGGTACTTCAACATACATATTTCACTACATGTTTTATTTCTTTGATCGGTTGTCTTTAATTCAGAAGTGTTCAATTTTTGTTTATTAAATATTGATTCAATCATCTTACTGTGTGGGCTGCAGGTATATTGCTACAGAAGAAGCTATTAGGGCTCCAAATAAATAATCAAATGTTTCAAGCAGTAAGATTTTTACTGGTGTATATTTTGGGCGTTAAACACATTGCATACATTTACATAACTAATTCCTGAGTGTTTATGATTAACAATAAATTCCAGGCAGCAGACTCTATTTTGCTAACACAGGTGACAAAAACAGACAATAAAAGCAGATGTGGACTGCTGGGCCTGAAGTAATGGCATCTAAATGGACAACAAATGAAGTATTTTGTGGGTCTAGAAGGTTTAAGTTTGTCAGGATGGTGCGAAAATCAATGGACTCCTGAGGGGGCGGCTGAGCTCTGATAGGCCTACTCCTCTCTTCACCGCAGAGCAGGAATCAGTCAAGGATATTAATCTAAACATCAGTCATGCATGGGGAACACCCCACAAGGAGAATAAGCTTGCTCATCCATGCATCTCCTGCGGGAACAAGGGGGCTTTGAGGAAGGGAGTTGAATGGCTAAGTATGTCAGGGTATCATCTCAGGAGATGCGATGTGGGCTGTCTTCAGGCGCACAAATGATAAAACCCCAACTGAAGAGGTTAGCACCATCAAAACGAAAAGAAATCTGTGCATCGCTCAATTGATCCACATTTGAATCTGTATGACAAACAGTCAGATCTGAGAACACCAACGTCCAAAACCAGCAAAGAACAATACATATCTCCTGAGTGGGAAAAGAAGAAAGCTATATTTCTTTTGAGTTATTTGTCAATGTAATTCATCTTAGTGCAATCTAATCCTCCGACCATTCCAATAAGCCACACAAGTAGCAGGAAATATTACAATTCAGGACCAGTCTCTCATTACCTAGAAAATGCTGCATTTCATTTTCTTTCATCGACGTTATAAAAATGTCTCCTCTGCCTCTCTGTTTCAACTGCTCGTACTGGGTTATCTTCCCAAGGACAAGTACAGATGTTGAGTGTTTCCTCCATAAGGGCACCACATACTGACTGCAGGGCATCTGAGCTTTCCACTCCACAGCTGATCTAATGTACCACGACTGTCAACAGCTACAGAAACAAGAGGGCCGATATAGTCATTCTTAACTCGCAAATTGATGGCATAACCTATGCTGAAAATCATGGGTGGACTTTGAAAAATAAACTCCTGGAGATACTGTGGGGGCTGAGTAGAGGCAGATTTTTAATCAATTCCATATTCAGCTACACCGCTACGACTGGGTCTGTTATAACTCAATGATACCAAAGCCAGTATATTTGTTGAAAACATGTTAAATAATTGCAGAGGTTCCAGCAGAGCCAAGTCATGTCTCTCTTCTTCTTATGTTAACCATGTAATGGTTTGCATTGTCCAAGCGCCCATATGTGTGTACCAATGGTCTCCTCCTAATTGCAAGTACACTTTTCTCCATGGAAAGTTTTCATCAGGTCAGAACACATTTATTTCCAAACCCATTTGTTAGTCATTCTGAAGCCATGGGCTCTTTGCTTGTCCCAGCAGCAGAGTGCAGCATCACAACTAAGAGGCAGATAAATAGCCTCATCGTAATGTTTAGAGCGGGCAGTCTGCTGCAGTATGCTTCAGAAATTCTATAAGATTACAAGGCAATTATTTCTTTATTATTATTTTATAATTATTAATTATTATGGCCCTGGGACGCATGCGTTCTTCATCTCAGTGTATTGTTTGTAATTGTTTATTTCTTAAATATGTAAAAAAATAAAAATCTTTTCCAAAATGACAAACCATCAAACTTAGACTTCTTTTTATTGATGCTTTTGGGATGACTCATGCAAGGAAATTGAAATTTCCAGCAGCAGTATAAAAATAACAATAACAAAAAATCATTTGGCTATAAAAAGACCTTTAGCATAAAGTATCAGTTAAGACATAAAGTATCAGTTAAGAAACACACACTCATTTAAGCTAAAACAATTAGAGCAATCGTATCTTTTTTTTCTTTTTTTATAAAGATTATTTTGGCTGTTTTCCTTTAAGCCAAGTGTACAGCGGAAGGAGACAAGGCAATGACATGTGGCAAAAAAATCCCAGCTCCGATTTAACTCCTGAACATCTCACGTTTCAGTGTGGTTTGTAAAATGCAAATACATTCTCAATGAAATAGTTGCAGTATTCAGTGGTCACCGGGCTGAACTTGTGGGAGCCATTCAAGGTGCAATCAGTAGATTTCAACTCTTTAAGTAAGATCTACAGTAACCGCTGCAGGAAACTACACTAGCTCATGAGTATCCTCTGCAGTTTTTTATTTTTTTTTTAACAAATCCCTCCCACAAAGTCAACCTGAAGAAGGCTCTTTCTCTGTTAGTTTTTTGGCAACTTTCATATTGGGATTTGATTTACAAACTTTAAAGTTACCAAATGTATCAAACTTGCAACTGTTTCAAGTTTTTGGAGTCTCGTACCTGATTACACATTGTGCACCTCTTGAGTCACTGGAGGGCACGTCACACTAATAGATTGTGCTGGTATTGAGTAAACCTTGAAGGAAAATTAATTGATTTGATTAATATGTATTGCTATTCCAGAGTAAATATTTTTGTAGAATGAAAGGATTCAAAAATATGAAATAAATGGGGACAATTCAAGCATTATTTTCATTAGTATATAAAGCCAGCAACCTAATTAACAACAAAGCCACAAAAGCCTGCCCCAACACACCCTTGAGGCAAAGTATCAGCCTGCAGGGTTCCAGCACCTGAACGAATGGCTGTAAGTAGCACACACCAGGGGCCAGCGGTATCTTGTTTAGTGAAAACCGCCAAGCTGAGCCGTGGTTCAGTGAACAAAGCTAATATTACAAGGTGTCAAAGTAGAGGGGCCCTAGAGGGGGGGGGGGGAAATCAAAGTGAACAAATGATGGATAGTCCAGTTTTGCCTCACACTTTGGTGGGTATGTTGACAGCACTTCCATGGAAAAGAACGTAATAAATCACACAAGTCTTATTACTTCCACTGTTATTATACTGAATAACTGTTAGTACATCGTATATAGTAAGTTAATATGCAGTAGAGTTTTTTTTGTAAGTCTTGGATACTTTCTCTATTGCTATTATTTCTATTCATTACTTTTAGTAATTACCTCAATTTCATAGTAACCAATAAGTCATTTCTGATGTGTTGCTTATGGTTTATACAGATCATGGGAGAAGCACTACAAGGGACACTGTAATCTCCAGATACGGACACATCTTGTCCAAATGACAAGTGGCTGTCAGTGGATGTCAAATATTGCCATGTATTATGCTCACACTGGACCTAGAACAACAAGTGTTGTCAAAAAATTTGCCCCGAATGCTTGAAAGCATGCTGCAATGAACAGTCAGGAGAAACTGCTCCAGAGGCTTGAAGATGGCGAGGCAGTGCACTTGTTCACTACATGGCTACGATTAAAGATAATAATTTGCTTGTCAGAAAGATCAGTGGGAGGAAAGGTCAGGCTTTTAGATCTTGAAAGATGTCAAAAGATAGACTGAAGATGATTGACTCATTAAATGCCAGTCCCAGTCTCTTATTCACACCACCACGTGCATTTCTAAAGCATCTCAAAACTGCCTGACTACCTTGATAATTTCTAATCCCTAAATTATCTCACGGAGGATATTAGTACTTTCAAAAATGAGTCATATTAGTTTAATTTTATGTACAATATGTGGAAGTAAGACAAGTTCATAGTCAAGTCATAGAGTTTGGTCAGTTACACTAAACTGTCTTTTTTTTTGTATGAATAATTTAGCATGCTTATTTAAATCCTGTGGTAGAAATAGTTGTGCCCTATATACATTTTGTATTAATGCTAATTTATATGGTTGGCTTAGTTTGGATTTTTTTATATCAACTCCACATTAAATTAAATTACAGTTTTAACTTGACTGGAAAATTACTTATGACAATTCTGTAGGATAATAAAAACTCATTAACATGTTGAGACCCTCTGGCCATATTTGAGGGTTGTTTATTTAACTCAAATATTTGTGGTAGACAAATTAGGATCCTTTATCTAAGTAAAAGTAGCAATACTAAAAATGAAAACTTAGATTATGGAACTCCAAAAAAACGATTGCAACCACTGCCGCTATAGGCTTTGCTTCGGCAACTTGAGTCTTGGACAAAGGGAATGGAGTAAAAAGGAAAATATTTATCTCTGAAATATAATACATTCTAAAAATAAAAAATGGAAATACTCAGGTAAATTACAAGGTGTAATACATTTAATGATGGTTGTACCACATTAGTCATGGCTTACTGGGACACTTGTATGACAGAGAGATTGTTAATGTTATTAGGCAACACTTGCTTTTGCTACTACTACTGCTACTACTACTGCTACTACTACTACTGCTACTACTACTACTATAGTCTACTGTATGTTATCTGTTAAAATGTCCATTGTGAAAATATTTTATTGTATGCTACCAGTGAAGTAAATAAAAAAAAACATATGGGGGGGAGGGGGGCATCTTGTCTAAAAAGTCAGAACAATTTAAAACATGGGGGGCACTTTAAAAGATATACTAGACCTAATTAAGTATTTTTATGTGAATCGATCCCAGATTAAAATGCAGTAATCAACACCCAACATGAGTAAATAAAAAACATACTATTTCTATTATTATTATTATTAATAATATTATAATAATAACAATAATAATAATAATTATTATTATTATTATTATTGTTGTTTGTGTGAGTGTAGATCTTGGGGGCGGGCATTTGGGGTGCAGTTTGTACAGCGGCTCACGCTGAAAATAACACTAATAAATATCTCTAATTTTGACAAATATTGTTGTAAATGTGCAAAAAAGTGACCCTCAAAAATTCATAGCAGTTTTTTAAATCATTGTTTTGGTAATTCTGAGAAAATGTTGCTGTTGTTTTCGCACTTGAACGCCCCACACACTAATTCTGGCATTGGCTGCTACACATATCAAACGCACCCTTTAAAAAACGCGGTCAAATTAAGCGTTCATAACTAACACGCGCTGTTTTGATTTGCTACCACTACTACTATTGCTATATTGGTGCTAAATGATAAACAACAAACAACAGTTAGCCGCTAGCTAATTCTGCTGCCAGTCGCAATTAATTGTCTACCTCACCTGCAGCCAAGTATGCATTCAGGAGGACTTTGTGGAGGAGTAGGCCTGCACTCCTAGCTGGACTTTAGACATTCTTCATCATGCTGCATTTGTCACCTATTGACTTCAAACACGAACTTGAAGCAGGAAGTGGAGTTTCCCGCCCTGCTGTCTGCAGCCTGAGACTTTCTTCATTCTTCTTGACTCATGCTAAAACGCCGAGGATGACTGCTTCACCTCAGCCAGTAGGTAAGCTAAGCATTTGGTGCTTGACCTAGCATCATTTAACATATCGCGAGTCTTGACTTTGCCTTATTTTTCAGTCTGTTTATGTCATGTGCTTGGCAAAATGACTGCTGGGCCGCTTTGTTTTTTGCTCTTCCTATCAAAGAGTTGCTTTGTGGTCACTTTCTGGGCATTTTCTAACTTCTTATTAGTGCCATAATGCGGAGCATCCTTTACTTTTGTGGTTCTATGCTCTATTTATTGAGAATGGAGTTCTAGTAGGGGATAGTTCTTTTGGTGTTGTGTGGCAGGTGCATGATGCTTCCATGTTGTTTAATTAGTGGTGAGTTTTAAGTACTCCTATTTGACTTTAACATGACTCAAATGTTAGTGTTATGAGCTGAATTGGTTTTGTAGCTATATTCTCCCTAGCTTGTTGTTGTTTTTTTGGGGAACTTTGCTGTTGGCTCACTAGGAAGGGTCTCCAGTAGATAGTACTACTATTAGGCCTTTATCTTTCCGCATAATAAATGTGACTTTTGTCTTGTCTCTTGAGTTCATTCATCCATTCATAATTACTTATTTCCTCATGGCGTACCTGCAGTTTAGTGTCCCAAATTCCACTATGGCCATGCCAACACCCGCTCCACAAAGCAGCTGGATTGGTTGGGGTTAGGCATTTGACCTTGAGTGGTTAAGGTTAGTATAGGGTTAGGGTTACGTTATGGGGAGTGTACATGAGTGTTATGGGGAATATGGACGTACTCACAGAGAGAGGCTGACTCATAATGAACGGGTCCAGCACGGGTCAAATGGCGGATACACACGTTGTGCGAATGAAATGTCTGTATTGGCACTGCGCTGCATTTTTATGAACTATGATATTCTGGCCATGGGTCACATCTCTGGCCCAGATCCAGCAGCTCAGTATCACACGCTGTTACTCTACCAACTGAAGTTAGTTGCATTCAATAACTTCTTCCGTGTTCTGGCCGCCGCGATAGCAGTTACCCACGGAAACACTGGTACAAATACAGGTTTGCCCCTCATATTTAACAATATACAGCTGTGTTAATAAAAAATTAAAACTGTAGACAAATGTCAGAAGTGTGGACCGGTGGCTTTACAGAAGAAATGGGTCATGTAACGGAAAATTAAACCATATCCATATAAACAACATTGCAGCAGATGCGAGGACAGTAGCACTGGTGCGTCCTAGAGGAGCTAACAGACGCTAACTAGCACCAACTAGCACTGGTCACTGCTGTTGTCTGAAAAACAACAGACGGGACAAAATGTTGCGTTTACTGGTAAACTGGTAAACCTTGAGACCGCCGTATAACCGACTGCTGTCTGTTGAGTTGTCCTCCCGTCCCTCTGTCCTCTGTGACTGTCTACATCTAGAAACTAAGCTGCGCGGTGCAGGGAACAACTCTGACTGTCCCATGATCAGACAGTGGTTTACGGAGCGGTAGATTGGCTTTGCAAAAAAACCTGGAGCGTTCTATGAAATGACGCTTTAAAAAAAATAATTGCTCGATCATGCAAATTTGATTGTGGGAATTCAAAATCGTGCTCGCAATTAAAATTTGATTAATTGTGCAGCCCTAACGTATACCCTTCCTCATAATATTGGCTTCATAGAAAACTCAAGGCTTTTGTAACACACCATGTAGGCCGTCAGATTTCTCCACTTACTTCATATTCAGCTCCACATTAGAGAAATATTTGAGCTCAAAGTAATGGGTCATAAGCAGGTCAATAGTCTATAGTGTATGCTGCTGCTACACTCAGTTGCACTTATTGCCAGCTTAAAGTTATTTCCACATAGGCAATCTAGCAAGGTAATCTGCTGCCTAACAACATTGCATACCAGTAAGTGTAAATATTGTGTGCTTCAAGCAAGTTTTTGTGAGTTTAATATGCTTTAGTTTAGGGGCTTTCAAAGTTTTCCTCAGTAAGCTTGGGAAAAGGTTCAATGTGAGTTGGGTTGACTGTTTCTGCACCTTTTTGAATTACATCAAGTGCCCTCCAGCTGGCTGCAGTGTAATGGTGTCACCCCCCTGTGCAGAACTACATGTCTGTGAGATTGAAGACTCCCCTGAGTGGCTTTTGGTGGACCAGACAAATTACTGTGGATGTCTTTGGGCTGCAGTGTTCTCTGTAATGTCTTTCATTAACGTAAAATCTGTTGTGTATTTCACCAAACATTCAGGCACACGAACAGACACGTGAAAGCACTTTTATCTTTATTCACTGTAAAGAACAGCAATTCCTGGACATAAGGATAATGAAGTTTGTCAGTAGCCCCAAACATGAACCTCAGTAATAGAAAGGTGGACACTTATAAAAAGACGGTTAACAAAGGTTGAAAACAAATGGGGAAGCATCTTTTATTTTCTGTCAGGATTGCCCTGCGTCACCCTCATAAGTCAGTGGAGATCAGATAACTTCCTCCTTCCTTCTCATCCTGGTTCCTCACCAATGAGAGGGAGGAATTCCTTTCTTCACAACGCCTTCACATTACAGAGAGAAGCACATTGGCCCTATTTGCAATGTGTAGCGTTAACATCCTTAGGCTTACCATAATGACTAAGGTAAGCAGTTTGTACACTTAAACATTGCATCATACTTTTGTCATGCATGAATGACTAACAGAACTTGGCTTTTTTTTTTTTTTTTTATTTATTATGAGAGGAGGCATTCTGTGATTTGAGGTTCCTGCTCATGTGATAAAACATTTATGTCATTTGTCAGTATTCCTATATCATGCGTTTTTGTGATTGCATGTGTGGTCCAGGTTCTTTCCCTTTTACACAGACTATATTTTAATAACACTTTCATTATTGTTTGTGACACTACCTCTCGTATATTTTTACTCCTCGTAACAATGCAGATGTTTTTGGTACCGCCTTTCATGTTATGAATATGTCTAAATTACCATCTGCAACTATAACCGAACAACAGATGCACTGAAGATTTCTCACTCGATCCCGCATGTTATGCAGATAGAGCTATTATCCCAGTAGAGCATGTCCTTCTCCTTCATTAAACATGAATGTGTGCAGGTCTTTAGTGTCATTGTGATCAAATTCTCAAATGTGTCTAGTGTTTCTATGTTTTAGTTCAGGGAGATGAGCACAGTGGTGCAGCTCACAAACACGAAGCACAATATGGTCCTAGAGCTGGTATGAATGAACAACAGCCACTAAATGGATAATGGATTGTTTCATTTATCATAGCAGGCATAGGCAAGCAAACAACCTTATATGTCCATTTGGGGGGGGCTTTAGAGAGCTCATTTTCCCCGGCGTGCTGAGAAAAATGAGCTGCTTCGGCTTTAAACCTAATAGCGTTCCTGTGCAGTTGAAGGCACCTACAGGCTAGTGAGGACTGGACCGGAGCCAGACAGCAACAGTAACCTTCAAAGTCCGTAGACAGCAGCACGGCCTTGTGTATTAAACATACTCAGTAATGTGTACACTGAAAACCCCCTGCTTTGTTCATTGCTGAGTACACACTTAATCAATTTATCTTTTTTATGATTCTTTGATCTCCTTAGTCTATTCCATTGCGGTTTGTAAATCTCAGGATTAGATGGTGTTATTATTGATGCCACAAAAATAAAGCTTGTTGGCAATCTTTTTGGCAATTTTCTCACAGAGACAGGATTTGTGGATTTGCAATTTTTATTTATAGTGCTAAATAATGAAGTCAAATGTGTGAATAGTTGCAGCACCTTCTGTCCAAATGTACACCATTACACCAAATGTCCACCATTATTAAACTCAATTTGTTGAAACCGACCCTTTAAATTAGTCTGGCCATCACCAGACCAAACTCAGTCTCAATAGATTTAAGACTGAGCATTGGTCTGGGGAGTCTGCTCTGTATTTTCTCTGCACAAGAGGTGGGAACAACGGGCACAGTTCAAATGACTGGATGCAATTGGATAGTCCTTCAACCAATCAGACCAACGATCCGGATGACGTAGAAGTGACAGCGGCAGCAACGGGTTGCTGTGCTCTAATGGCGTTCGGTAGCTGCTGCACATTGAATGCAGAGGTGGGTAGTAACGAGTTCCATTTACTTGAGTACGTTTTTGAAAAAATTATAGTTTTAAATCACTATTCTTTTTACTTTTACTTGAGTAGATTTGTGAAGAAGGAACTACTCTTACTCTGCTACCTACAATGAGCTTGTTATTTTTCTTTTTACCTCGTTGGTATTCTACGGGTCATTGTTTTTATTCCCGCGTATGCCTAATTTTTAATAGTTTTTTATTTTGACAGAGAGAGACTTCCGCTAAAGGCTCTACCACGTGACTGTGTTTCACCAATCAAACGTCATTGTGCAGTCTCGTCATGTGACCATACTCGATCTCAGCGGTGGGACGGGTTAGCTTTACAGTCGCAGCAAAACAAAAATGTCAGAATCAACTGTCGGCATGGCAACACAGACGAGGAAGAACACCCCCAGCCTCATATTGAAACATGTTTACCTTAGTAAAACTGCAACAGCAGCTACATTATGCGGTGTCTTCTGTGTATAAATCAGACGTTACTCAGTACTTGAGTAGTATTTTCACCAAGCACTTTTTTACTCTAAAGTATTTATTTGGATGACTACTTTTACTTAAGTCATTTTATTCTGAAGTAACAGTACTTTTACTTGAGTACAATTTTTGGCTTTGCTACCCACCTCTGGTTGAATGGAAACAAGAAGCTGCTTGGTCGCTTCTCTATTGTCATCGTTTTAAACCCACCAATAGCGCGGCAGGGAGATAAGCCAGTTTGTGATTGGTTCCTGCAAAATTGGGAACTGAAGCAGGAGAATTAGAGGTGCAGGTTTCCAGACCGAGCTGCAGGGCGAAATCAGATTGTCAGCAGAGTGGGCGGGGTTTACCCAGTCTACCTTTTTGAAATACCTTTTCAGGACAACTATTTTTTGCTGTGGTGGACATGAATCAAATGTAACTGTAATACAGAGGCACAACATTATTAGTTATTTAAATGGCGAGCTTCTGAAAACGCGTACATCTTCTGCTACAGTATATGTTGTGCCATGGCTGTTTTTACCTGATTTGTGTGTAATGTACAGTAGTCCTAGATGTTGTGAGTTGCATGCACTGATGCCAAACTTCACAGCAATATCAAGAGACATTTTTAATTTGCTGTGCTTTTGATTTGAATATGCATGTGTTTTGTTCGCCGTAGGATGTCCTCCCACTACTGTTTGATTTTTATGACTTACAAATCACAGTGTAAACACCACAAACAAAACGACTCGCATGCACCGCCCCGACCATGACACAAAGAATCAGACAAAAGTACTTTTCACACCAGCCTCTAAAGGAACATTGGACGAGTCCACCGTGTTGAGAATTTGCACCCTTGAGGCTCTGATGTGACCAAGAAGGGTCTTACAACTCCAAGACAAAATACACCGTCCTTTTTAATGAATCCCCATTTCCATTTGCTACATCTCATACAGTAAGAACATGAACGAGAGAGGGCAACATACAGAGTCCAGTCACTGAGCATATAGAGAGCAACTTCCCAACAAAAACACAAAGTCCACTATGTTCCCGGAGCTGTCTTTGTGCAGGAAGTCTTTGATCTCTCAATGCGTAGGGACATGCAGTGAGATTGCTGGAGAGAGAACACGGTGTGTACAACTCTGCTTGCAGGCTGCTGCTAATTCACAGTTAGGTTTGAAAAGTGCACACAAGGTACGGATCTTGTAAGTAGCTCGATGGATATTATCTCTACTGTACATCTTTAGAGTACCATAACACGTGGTGTTACAGAGCTCAATGTAAGACAGCGGTATACCTATCGGATTTAAAAAATAATTGACGTAAAAATAATTGACGTGACGTATCAATATACACAAACAAACTATTGGAATTGATTTCACAATATCTACAAATTCACAACTTGGTAACATTATTCTGAGAAATTAGAATTGTTGCCCTTTTTGTTCAGTTAATCTAGTTGTCTACGGCTTTCTACCATCAAGAGATTTGCATCAATGCTGTAGAGGTTATGTTGTATAAAACATAATATTTAATCCCGTACTGAATAGCATATATAGATTCATATAGTAATATACTCTTAATATACTGTGTCTTATAGGATGATTGTTTCTGCCGAACTTAACTCTGGCCGTGTGAGGAAAGGATTTATCTTCATGAATAACACAATCACAACCAAAGCTAAATGGCAACAATACAGTAGAGTCCTGTTCATCAAAACCTCTCAGGAACAAAGATGTTAATTAACAAAAACTCTTGACCTAATATGCAAGTTGTACATGCATAGTCTTTGAAATAATAATAATAATAATAATAATTATTATTATAATATAATAATTTTTTGTTTTTTGTACTAGTTTCTTAGTATAAAGTCGATCAATCAGCTCTTATTTCTGGTTTATTGCATTTTTTTGTTTGCTATGGTTCATTAAGTTATAGAGCCCGACCAATATAGCGGCGGGCCGATATTATCAGCTGATATTAGGCATTTCCTAATATTGGTATCAACATTTAATGATTTATTTTTTTCTTAAATAGTCATTCATCACAATCATTTATAATGACAAATGATTCTGATAAATGACTATTTAAAAAATAACTACAAGTAACTAATGTTGATTTTAACTAATGATTTAAAAAAAATATCTATCCATATCGGTATATCAGATTTTTAAATAACCAAATATTTGTATCAATATTGGCCTTAAAAATCCTTCATCGGTCAGGCTCTATTAAGTTCTTACTGTGAGCAGTTTGGATGACAGAGATTCTACTGTAGTTAAGCTGCACAGGCCAGACGTTGTGGTTGTGTGGCTCTGGAAGTGTTTCTTCCTTTTTTTTTTTCCCCTTCCCACAGACACACAAGATATGTGAATAAACAAGGTAATGTTTCATATTGTGCTCAGCTAAAGTTTAAACATAGAATCTTAAACAATTTTGACAACTTAGGAAATGGAAATTAAAGTGGTTGTCTGAGGCAGGGATTTCAGTATTTATATAGAGTGTAATAATTAAGTATAGATTACATTCAAGAGTAACATCACAAATGAAACTCTCCTGGTAAACCATTTTTGAGAGAGATAAGTGACGATAAAATATTGACAAAATTCACTCCTTTTGAAAGATTTGCCTCTATAAATATTTTAGTCATAATTCTTGTAGGGCACATTGCTATCCTGTCAAGAATACAAATCTGTATAATGTAGATTTCATGAGTTATCCACAATAAATGATTTTACAATGTGGATTGAATTGGATTCCTTTCCATTACTGTGGACAGTTCCAACACACACAAAACTGCAGTGTGATTGTATCTTCGGTCCCCACATTATTGTTCGAGGTACTGATCATGCCTATTGGTGATATTTCTGATGGAGACGGTTATTACTGAGAAGACGGCTGTCTTTGAGGCAAGTTCTCACAATGACAGATCAAATGCTCAGCGCCTGCTGCTTGTCATAATACCTACTTACCTACAGTACCTCAATCACTTTACTCAAAGGAATCATACATAAACATGAGGACTCTGCGTCATAAGATCCTGAATTAGCAGAAGCCAGCCGGCTCTTAACACCCTCAGCCGATGTGTTTGTTTGAGACAAGATGATAAAAATCAAGTCTGAAAAAAGAGACTTGGTGCCACACACTAGTCCTCACAGTAAATGAATATATCGTGTGTGTGTGTGTGTGTGTGTGTGTGTGTGTGTGTGTGTGTGTGTGTGTGTGTGTGTGTGTGTGTGTGTGTGTGTGTGTGTGTGTGTGTGTGTGTGTGTGTGTGTGTGTGTGTGTGTGTGTGTGTGTGAGTGATTGAAAAGCCATGCTGTGTCGATTGTTGGGGACATGTTCCTCTGGATTTGTCATTGTGAATTTGATGGGACTGAAAAAAGCCGTCCAGAGTTTGTCATGATTTATCATCATCAGTCTAGTTGTTATTTGTGTGTTTGAATTAATAATAATAATAATAATAATAATAATAAAAAAAAGGTTTACCAGGAGATATTCATGCTGTCCCATTTGTGTTGCAAGCAGGGATGCACCGAATCCAAGATTTGGATTTGAATTCGACCAAATATTGGGCTTTTTGACGTTGTTCGGTTTATGCCAAACCTAAGAATTAATTTTCTACCAAATTGAACCATGCGCTTGCACTATGCTGGTCAACGTAATGACGCCGCCGTTGATTACGGTAAGGTGTTTACGTAGTTCTACTGTTTAACACAGTAGGCTGTGAGAAACTGAAAATGGAACTTGTGAGCAGAAAAGTGTTGTTTGGCAGTACTTTCACTCAAAAGAAGGCCATAAGAGTCCAGCTACGTGTTCAGTTTGTGATGCAGATTTGTCGTGTGGTGGCAACTCAAGGACCCTAAACAATACACAACATCGCCGCTGTTAAAACATTTGCGTATGACTCAGCCTGTGCATAAAGGAATCTACAGACGGCAGCCGAAATTCAGCAACTTCAGATACGGCAAAAGAAGGAGAGTCACAGCTAAAAACTTGTGTTAACCAGACGCGTTACTTGATTCATTTTACTGTATTAATGGACTGAGGATGGGAGTAGGCTTTGGTATTGATATTCGGCCGAATCTTAACCAGTGGATTCGGTATTTGGCCGCACCCCAAAAATCTGGATTCGGTGCATCCCTAGTAACAAGTCTGTTGATGGTGAACGCTCTATGATCCACATGCTTGTGGAATGAAGACTTTTTGTTGTGTTTTGATTGATGGAACCGTTAAATTACTACGTCAAATCATATAGAATCACTGCAAGAGTGGAGATTGTGCGACTGATACAATCCACAACACATGAGTACATAATAAAATAAGAAATATCTAATCTGTAAATAATACTTAATTTAGTCTCAGCTTCTTTTTATCTAAGCTGAACCTGCAATTACCAGTAAAAATGTGTCTGAATGTGTTTTCCAAGGCAAGAACTCAGTCTAAATTAAGAATTGTAGTTTTGTGTGGTCATGCATCTAAATACTGACTTCCCTTTGCGTGTGTGCGGTATGAGGGTAAAAACACTTTCAGAGCTCCGTGGCAGCCATACATTTTTAGCATCACATCAATGTGCACAAATAACAGCTTAAGTGTGTTTTATGTAGATGTTGCAGAGGTTATGAGTAGGTAATTGATGACTAACTGCGATGAACTACAGAAACACTGATACTAAGCCCTATTTCCGTGACAAACACCATTATTGGAGGTTGCAGACATACACGTGTACAGATTGTCATGCATTAACCTATGACTGATACATTTTACATGGTTTGTGTTATTAACACACCTTTTTAAAGAGGCAACAACACAGTTCACTCATTCTCCTATTCTTACCACTGAAGATACAGTTTGAATCCACTGAACGTAGTGGTCATTAAAGAGTCTATAGTTAAGACAATGCAAAATATCCAGTGTGCATCCGGCAAAATAAAAGCAACAGATATTGCTTTAGAATCCTAAAACATCTGTATAAACACGTACCATATTCAACACAAAACAAAAATACAGATGTCACTTACCAAGGAGAAAATCAAAGTTGGAGACAGTTGCCACAGCTGGAGACGGATCTGATTTAAAAACCATCACTTGTTGAAAAATAGGCAATTTGACCATAAGTGTGCTCTGCACTGTGATCCCAACAACTACATTTAGTTTTTTTTTTTTTTATGTAAAATTGTATATGTATTGACCAGAGCAGTTTGCAGTATAATAGTCTCCAGTGATGATACTTTCTCCGAAGTTTTAGAAATACTGTATGACTGTGACATATTGGCCTTTTGTTGTCTACTTTAAAACACAAAAACAGTACAACATTATGTAGACAATCAAATCAACACCAATATACTTTACACAATCAAGTATAAAAGGGCAAAAGTACAACATGAACCAAATTTAGCTTCTGACAAGGCAGAAATGCAGAAAAATCATAATGGAGCCAAAAACACTGATGCAGAGAAAACAAATAAAGGCACCAGGGTGCCTGCCCACAATATACTTAAAGAAAGAAAGAGAGTGTCTGGTATGATTGAATGTATACAACATCTAATGTTATTTGCATTTCCATGGAAAATGTATAATAAACTGCGATTCAGAATTCGACTTCAGTCTGAGGTAATGGTGGTAGTTTTGTTATGACTGCTTGGGTCATGGAGACGTCGCACCATGAGCCAAAACATAAATGCACATGATAATTGTTCTGGACTATGCTGGATCCTTTTAATCTCTTTGCTCCAACTTCTCACAAGCAGAGGTCTGTTAACCTTCCACACTAATGGGCAATTTTACACTCTGTGCCCATGGACCATGGGTGGGTGGGTCTCAGCCACATACTGCTGTGCATGGAGCCTGTGGACACCAGTATATGTTTGCATGTAATATACACACAGACCATTGCGCATATGTGTGCTGTAAATGCAACTGTGAGTGTGTCAAAGCCTTTTACTTTATGATGTGTGTATTCACCAAGGCACATAGCTTTTCTGTCATTGAGCATACTAAGCCAGTTAAAACAAATAGAGCCACTGGACTAGAAAATGTACAGGCAGTCCCGTGGGACGCGATGGCAATTCCAGATGATACTGCATTGGGTCTGTTGGAATTCAGCATGAGCTGAAGGCCACACACTGACGATTATTAATAATGTTTCTATGGAACTATACAGGCTGCCCCCGGCAAACAGAGCCCGGTAAAGCAACGGACGAATGGCCCTTGTGGCATTTTCTGATGCGTCACTCGTGTGTCTGTGTCTGTGTCTGCGTGCATGCATGCACGTTGTTAACTTGATGTATGTGTCAAAACCATATCATTGCTAATGAGCTACAATGAAAACTTCAAACGCATGCTTGCTCTAACTTATTAGAAGCAAAGCGCAAACATGTCAAAACGTAGTGAAACCACAATTTGACTACTCTTCCACAAAACGGCACGCAATCAAGATACAGCAAAGGGAGACTTGGTTACTCACAACAGGGAACCGTGCTAGAGTGTGGAGGGGAGAAAAAAGAAATGCTACACAAACACAGTCTGATGTGAAAATGTTCTTCTTCCAAGGTCTACTACTCAATGTGAATCTAGTGTATGTTAAAATTTGCCTTCCATCTAAACAGACGTGCAAAAATATCAAACTCAGACACACAAAACACGCTCGCACACACACGTACACACAATAAGATGTAATGGACTTGGCCTCCTGCAAACCTGTCTACCCTCCAAACCAAACCAGATCAAGCCTAGCATTGGGTCAAATTCAGTTTAAGTTGTTTGCCTTCATGATAGCGGGCTTTCTGTTGACATACGTGGCCCAGTAGCCTAAGTTGAAGATGAAGAACAGAACTGGGAAAATGATGCGTGATATCTTGTCCACTTTGCTGACACGGTTGTAGGACTTCTTGGCCTCCGTGTAGGGGTCTTCCATTTTATGGAGATAGGGTTGTTTGGCCGACGCTCCAGTGGCACTCTTGGAAATGGTCGTTAAACCTTGGTCTTTAGCAACGTTGATGGCGTAGGTGGTTCCCACAATGTTGAAGGTGTTGTTTGCCTTTTTGGATAAGGTCGTAGATTCTCTTCTCTGAAAAGGAAGAAGGCAGTAAAGGTAAAGGTTGTCAGGAGCGAAGCACCAGACTCAACAATACTTCCATTTGAACTCATAAAGAGGAAATAGAAGCAACACCACGAGACACGACACACACAAGAACAAAACAAAAGCCTAACCATATCGTTAATCCTGGCCATGTTAGCCTGAAACGGTTCCTGAAAAGAAAAGTAGAAAAGAAAAAAAGTTTACCAATTATATTAAAATTACCCAACTTACACTCTATTCATCAGTATCTAATATCTAGAAGTACTTTTTGAACATTTTGAACACTATTGATATTTTCAATTCAAATCTGCATCAATACAAATCTGGATTGCAGAAAAAAAAGGTCATGATAAAAATTCATGACGAAATGTTCAGGCTGGTAAAATTAAGTGGCAATAGGAACAATAATACTTTGCATCAGTGCAGAACCAGGCTGGACTGGCGTCTGCTACTGCCAACAGTAGCAGTAGCAGCACAGAGCAGGATTAGACGCCTTGCGATAAAACAAACACGACAAAGGCTGTGTGCGACAAAGCTGGCCGGAGGAACGGCCTTCTTCTTCCTACTACCAGGGAGACAGAATTGCATTCGCTAAATTGGTACAATCAGATAGCTATCTGTCATCGATACAGCGTAATATCGCAATAGTTTCCGTGGCAATACTGTATGCATACACAGACGCCAAGTATCAATCTATTATTATATATGTGTTGGTCTGCTTGACAATCACATTTTGCAGCAATTAAACTGAGGAAACATGAACAGAGAAATGTCTATTTTTAGGTAAAACAGATGTTGACAAACAAAAGTCTCCTTTTGGTGACATCATTTGAAATTGGGAACAATTTGAAGTTGGAAAAAAAGGTAATAAATTGCAATATACTGCAGAATACTGCAATATGTTTAATATTGCAATATCAGTGGCTGGGTTAGCTCAGTTGGTAGAGCAGGCGCACATGTAGAGGTTTACTTCTCGACGCCGCGGGTTCGACGCCGACCTGCGGCTCTTTGCTGAATGTCATTCCCCCCTCTCTCTCCCCTTTCATATCTTCATCTGTCCTATAGAAACAAAGGCCTAAAATGCCCCCCAAAATTAAAACATTGCAATATTGTATTGTGACATTAGTATCGTGATGATATCGTATCATAAGGCCTCCTACACTAAACTTGGATCACCAGAGGATCCTGCCAGCCTAAAAGAGTACAGTGCACTGCAAATGTGAGAGAACAAGTAGGACACCGAGATTGATCACCGAGCACAGTTTTAGTTTCCTGTGTGGCTTGCAGTGTGTGAGTGAAACCGAACTGGGGTAATTTCCTTTACACCATTCATCCCTACTGTGGCCACTTTAAGATCCACAGCAAAACTAAAGCATTGTGTGTCATGTAACGGAGTGTTTCACTTTCAATGCTCCCTGTTTTCCCTTTTTTTTTTTTTTTTTTTTTTGCTTTCAGCCCAGCTTTAATTTTTGCTCTACTTTTTCAGCTTCATTTAATTCTCCTTCCTTTTTTCCGTTGACTCCATCTTTTAAATTAGCATAACTAATGTCCCTCTTTCCCCTCATCCAAACTGCTTCACGGTGCATCTCTTTCCGCACACAGCTCATCACCAAATGTTTTGTTTGGGTCTTTATCCTCAATATTCACATACCCTCCCGAATGGAGGCAGAAAAATGGCTTTACATGTGGCAAGACATGTGCTGTATGTTCGTTCAGTGTCTGACCTCCACCACTGATGATGCACAGGCAGACCACTTTTTAATGCCACGTGTGACACACAGTGGAGTAATATTAGCAGGAGACATCACAATGATGTTGTCAAGTCTTCATTAAGCTTCAGACTATCTGTCCAAAGAGACGGAGGCAGCAGGATGGAGGAGAAAACACGTTCAGTTTGATCAGTGTTTCCTCGTCAAGTGAGCAGGAGAACAGGAGGAGGATGATCCTTCAAGCTCCTCTGCAAACAGCGAGGGTTGTGGAGAGCTAACTAAGCTCGCAGACAATTGATTGCATTAAGCAGAGAAATGGTGGGCTGTTGCTTGAAGGGGTCTATCTCAAGTCATTAGTACAGGGGGAGAGAGAGTCACACTGATGCCCCCTGTGTAACCAGATACGTTCCCAGCTTATCAATTCCTCCACACGCACTGCATGCCTCCTCTATCACAGCGATGGCTTTTGTCAGCAGGGAAGGCGAATGGCTACTATAACGCGTTCTACGACCTTAATCATAGCCCCCTAAACTCTTCAGACGTTGGCATTAGGGGCGTTCTTTGCCCAGTAACCTGCTAAACAAGCCAAAGTCCTTTTCTGTCTGCCGTAATTTATATGGTCTAATTATTGGGGAAACCACATGTGGCATTAGGCTGTGTACATGTTGTCATGAAACTAATGTGACACAGCACATAATTTACCTCCGGCCAAAGATTCTTGCACACAAAGTAATTCAAAGTAGTTTGGCTAGCTGCAGGCAAAACCCGGATACAATGCATCTATTGACCTTGTCTTTGAAACTTCTGCAAATTGTTGCATCAGAGTTTCTCTTAGTGTGATCAAGTAGCTTGCGGCTTATTGTGCCTCGTTGTGTCCTGCTGTTTGGACCTCAGTGTGTGACAGTCTGTCCCTAACTAAGATTGAAGATAAGGTGTTGGCATATTTAATAGCCTCAAGTATGTGAGCATGTGGCTGTGTGAGTGTGCAGACTGTGTTTAGGAAGCCACGATGTCCCGGTTTGTGTCTCTGTGTAAATTTTATTTTATTTTTATTTTTTTAGTAGCACTTAACACAAAGTTTTTGTAAATCTGGTAGTTGTAGAGTTGGCCTGAGCATGATCTAATCAATGCAGGCTGTGTTAGAGGTTATCTAAATCTCTGCATGCTGTGTTGATGTTTTGGCTGGTTAGTCAGATATTAGTCTGGATCAGCGGAAGTACATTACAGGGTTAATTGCCTGAGGTCCCCCTCGTGGCTAACTCGTCGGATCTCCCTCACCTTCCGCTCTGTGTGCGTTGCCATTCTCCAACTCTGTTCGCTTCGGGGAACAACAACTAACTTTGAGCTAGCAAGCTACAAGCTAAAAATGGCAAGTTCTGAATAATATTTAGATGGTGCATTAAGGCTGCTTAATTCTTTTGGGGAATGATTGTAAAGACTTACAAAGAATATATTTAGGCATTTAGTATCTAACTGGGACGTTTTGGGATTGATTGGCGGGGATTGCTGTGGATGAAGTACACACTGCAATACACAGGAGAGAGCAAATTACATTTAACCATGTATCTAGCTAATTTAAATAGCTCACGTTACTGTGTGAGAACAGTTAACTTTATTAAATGTTTTATGCTGCTTTTTTCGCGGGGTGCAAATGTTTCACCAAAAACAGTTCCATCCAGAGACTATTTTGCAGAGCCGCCATCTCTGCGTCTGGAGCTTAGCGCCCCCCCCCCCCAAGATGATTGTGATTGGTTTAAATAAATGCAATTTTTTTTCTCCTATCCCAGAATGTATGTGTGGTGTAGGCAGGCCTTACTCAACAGAGCTGTGGAGGTAGGTCTGGCAATGCGAGACTAGTCAGATAGAACCACCTCATCTTGCTATATTCCACGGTTACTCCTAGTTACAGAATAAGGTGTTCCAAGGTGCAAACACACCTCCACTTCAAACAAAAATGCTGGGAAAAACTTCAAAAAAGGTAATAACAAGAGTCCTCCAAAAATGGCAGCTCAGGTTTGTTTTGCGACAGAATTCCCAATCATAACTATGCTACGAAAAAGTTTGGATGAACTTAGCTGTAACAACTGTTGTCTCCACCATTTCCTAACAACCTTGTTGTTGTCTTTAGGTGTAGTTGTTTGGGCTGCAGGTGTGAGGCATACATGTGAAACAGTGATCTCTCCTGGTCTCCAGCAGTGCAGCCCACAGCACAGAGAGCCAGTGCTCCTGTATGTGCTGATGAAACCAGCACATAATGTCTAACACCGTAGTCTCCAATCATGTGTCACGGAGTGTCGAGAATACGCAGCCGTTCATTCCAACCAAACTCCCCACCGGCTAATTTCTGTAAAATACACACCTTCAGCCGGTGAGGGAAGAGCTAGTTAAGTAGATTGCATGTCCAACAGAACGTTAGGTGACAAAAAAGGAAGAAAATGGCATAGAAACTCCATAACCAGCCAAGTAAATGATTGCACGTTGACTCGTCTACAGCTCACTATTTTCAGTCCTATAAAAGAAGGAGCCTGAGGTCGATGAAGTCATCGTTTGGTTCCAGTAAGGATGGTGGCTTAAACCCTGCCTCTGATGACTGGGGATGGTATTTTCAAAAAGACTTATTGAGCTAAAACCTCTCTCCCCAAAAAAAGCCAAAACTTTCCTTATAAGTTCTCCTCCTATAAGTTCCTTTTTTTTCTTTTAATTGTAAAATGTCGAAACTGAAAACAGCATGTGTAGTCTGATCCCTTTGCTTTCCAGTAGCTTGTTCTTGCGGGGAGGGTGATGGGACTGCCATGTCTCCCTCCGTGACCCCATTCTTTTTTATCTATCATGACAACTGCATGCTCAGCACAGCCCCTGAGAACGCAGCCCAGGCTATTGCCATTAAGACGAAGCATCAAAAGAAAAAAAAAAAAAAAAACTCCACTCTACTGCAATGTAACAGTGGAAATTATTCTCACCGCCTGAGAAGTTCCATGGCAGCAATATGCATTTCTGCCAATCACTCAGAGGACCAAATGTCAAACTGGAAAAAGAAAACTGGAGAAGCTGTACTGATTGTGTCAAACAGTCCGTACATTAGTAGCAGAAAATAGATTTGTTGCACCGTCTGTCGCAGTTGAAGAAGAAATATGTTTTTCCCCGTGTTGTGTCTGATAAAAGTGTTCCATCATTTTATGTGCTAGCAGCAACACGGCAGCAGCGTTTTGCTAGCCACTGTTTACCGTATTGGACAGTTTCACAATGTTTCTGATGTGAAGCATAACACCAAACCCAGACTGCCATCCTTTTAAAGTGTTACGTCTTTTTAATTTTCCATGTGTACTGATCTATTTTAGAGTATAGAAATGCCTCAGGAATAAATCCATTATACTTAGTTTAGCTGTACAATTAGTAATTCACCTTAGCCTGCTTATGTTTTCTGAACTGTTTGTCTTAACACTGTTTTTGTGCTGCCATCTGGACCAGGTTTCTCCTAAAAAGTCGTTTTTAAGCTCAATGAGACTTTTATGTGGTTAAAAAGACCATTAGTTAATTTAACCCTGGTGTTGTCTTCCCGTCGACCTGCAACTTTGTGTTTTCCTGCGTTTTCCAACATTGTGGTGTTTTCTACATTTTCCTCAACGTTTTTATTTTTTAATTTTATTCCTATTTTTTTGTCACTTTTTTTGACATTTTTTTTAAATTATGTTTTAGTCAATTTCTTTTAAACATTTGTAATTTTTTTTTTTCTACGTTCTTTTGTCATAGTTCGGTTATAGAAAGTTTTTGTAAACAGGTCAAATTTCAAGGACAACAGGAGGGTTAATTTAAAGCAAAGTGAAGTTATACATTTTCTGGCACTTTAATTTCAAAGAATAAGTAAATGTATAATTTACAAGAATAAATAAAATAATCCCAATTTCCACACTCATGGTCAAGTCTATGAGGTCTTTTATTTTAACATGCTTTGGCGTCATCGAGGTAGCGTGAAATATGGCCGCAAAGTGCTCTCTTATTCCTATTAGCACTATTTCGAGCCCTTGCACCCTCTCGCTCTCCGTCACTTACAAGGAAACGTCAGTTAAGTCTGTTAGGGTTGAGGGTTTGAGGCGTTAGGGTGGAGATTGGGATTGGGCTGGGGACTGACGCCTTTTTGACCTTCTAGTTACTTAAGTGTAAGTGTTACTTATATCCTAGTCTGATAATTGACCGATCCTGCTTTAGACAGAGGTTAGGACCTCCTATCTCATTGACATACAAATAAACAAATAAAATGCAGAAATAAATACATGTTGAAATACATTTAATATATTTATCTTGTTTGATTAGCAACTTTTTATTTATGCATTTACCTATTTATTTCCATATTCAATTAAAATTCATTTTGTTTATTCACTTTAGCATTTATTTATTGACGTATTATGGTTTTAGTTATTTATTCATGTATAATACATGTATTTATCTATATCTTTATCTATTTATACATTTAATAGTAGTCGTCTTTGCCGGCTTTCTTGCCGTTAGTAAGCA
Organism: Percina caprodes; assembly: GCA_013375575.1. Lineage (NCBI taxonomy): Eukaryota > Metazoa > Chordata > Actinopteri > Perciformes > Percidae > Percina > Percina caprodes. The sequence goes on along the minus strand of JABXJD010000187.1, from coordinate 591,876 downwards.
GCGTGACTTTGGAAACCCCACTGGTCCTACAGATTGTACACAGAATTTAATTTTGTGCATTCTTTACAACTGCAAAGATTAATCGATTAGTTGTCAACTTTTAAATTAACTGCTAAGCTATTTTGATAATCGATTGGCGCAGAGTAACTTTTAACAAAAGTAACAAAAGTAAAAAATTCTTTGATTCCAGCTTGTTAAATGAAAATATTTGATAGTTTCTTCTCTCGTCTGTGACAGTAAACTCAATATCTTTTGAGTTTTGCACAAGACATGTGAGGACGTCATCTTGGGCGTTTTGGAATACACTGATCCACGTTTTTTTTCTGACATTTTATAGACCAAACAACTAATCGATTAATCAAGAAAATAATCGTTAGCCCTTCTATTCTTTGACATCTTCTCAACACCATGGGTCTGCTAAGGTAACTTACCTTGAAAAAATGTCCGGGCAAACCATTTATTATTATTTAGGAGTTGCAATAAATCTTTCGACAGGAAGGAAGCATATTTTATAGTCTACCTCTTAGCACTGCCAATCAAACCACGCTACTGACACCTGATTCTGTCAATCACGCGAGCCATACGGAAATAGTAAATTCATTACTGGAACGAATGAGCCCCTTTGAAGCTATAAGCTTGATAGAGTATTTTATACATTCAGCATAGGACCATGTGCATTCATTTTGCTCATTGCTTCTCAGCACCTGCTCTGATACTGTCTCATGCCTCTAATATATTTCATTTGATGTGATAACTTTTAAACAACACAGAAATCAGGCTAAATTTAGGCACTGAGATTATCGTAAGGGACTTATCAGGGTTTGATTTATGGGAGTTCATCGCATCAGAGAACAGCATCTTGTTTGGACCCCTGCATCCTCCAAATAAAACCAGTCCTTAAACTGAGTTAAGAACAAAAAACCCACCGGCACTCACCATCTTCACAAACAACACACAAACAGCCAAGACTATTGACAAACTAAAATTCTGCAAACTGCGATTTATTAGATTCAGTGCTTAGAATAAAAATGTCAGCCTCATGTGGCTCATTTTACACAATGCACATAATGCACACTCCCTCTTTAATCCGTTTATCTATATAACGTGTAGACTAGATCCAAGGGGGCCATCTTTTGTGGGGAAAATGAGCGCACACTGACTTTAGGGTGAGACATATGCTGCCATCATAAATCAGGGCCAGTGTCTCTGGGAGTTTACCTCTGTTTTTGCTGTCACAGTTCCGCCCCACTGTCCCTGTTCCATTTGGCTGTTAATGAATAAATAAAAGCTCTCTTTATCATCTTTATCTAGTACATTGGGCTGGAAACTTTCTATCACTGTTTGCAAAGTGCATTTTGCCCATGTTACTCCTCCAGTGAAAAATAAGCACTTACTGAGCAAGTTGGAGAATTTTTAACAGGGTTAACAAATCGGAAGAAAGGGAACAATTCATCTACAAAAAAAAAGTGGAAATAAACTTCTTTCTGAAAAACGGTTGTTTTTGTTCTTAGGATGACGTGTTTCTGATTGTTAATGTTGGTTCAGCACAAAAGTGTGGCCGTGTCATAAACATTCATCAGAAAATAATAATTTCTATAAATGACCATCACTCACCCTTATTTCCATGCCCTCTTTTTTCCCATCCCATGCCCAGCTGCGCTTGGTGAAGTAGTTGACTGTGGCAAACTCAATCAAGGCAGAGAAGACAAAGGCATAGCACACAGCCATGAACCAGTCCATGGCTGTGGCATAGGCCACCTTAGGAAGGGAGTTTCTAGCACTGATGCTCAGGGTGGTCATGGTTAGGACAGTGGTGACCCCTGAGAATAAAATGAAAAACATTAGTAAAGAGATCCTTTTTTGCTCAAACACTTTAAGAAAAGTTAAGTTGTTTTTTCCAACCTGGGTCAAATTCTGCATAGGTGTTGCCATCATGACAGGGATTTTACAGGTTTTGGAAACCAGGAAGCTGTGTCCATGTAAGACAAACTTCAGGTTTGAATTGTCTAATTGCTCAATCATCTAAATGACTTTTTTGTGCTTAAAATGTAAAATTTTTAAATTTATAAGCTTAAAAAATTCTTACATAGGTTTCAAAGTACAATATACTGTCTGCATAGTTGGAATGATTTTGGTCTTTTTGTGAGAAAATGCAAATAACATTAGTTGGGAATTGTAGCGGTAGCATTCCCAGCCCCCACTCCTACTCCAACCAAGTACATATATCAGATTTGTCATTTTGTGTTGACCGCAACTGTAACTGTGCAGCTGTATAGGGGCTGTCTACATGTCAACTGAATGTTTTCAAAGTGAGGAATTTCCTTCGCATTTTCAGGACTATGCTGCAAGTTATTTGTAAGAACTCCAACAAAACACGATTATTATCAAAGCAAAAAGGGATGTCACTAGAACCGATACTTTGGTACCAAACCGATGGCAAAATTCTGAAACATGACAGTACCAGTGGTGGAATGTAACGAAGTACAAATACTTTGTTTTTCACGTATCTGTACTTTACTTAAGTAGAATAAATAGTGCATACTTTTGACTTTTAATTTTACATTTTGCAGAAAGTATCTGTACTTTCTACTCCACTACATTTCTACAATGTTCCGTCACATTTTCTGATTAGTTTTTCCCCTTGCCAAAATGTCAGCCTGAATGTCACACGTTTGCACTCCGCAGGGAAGCCTTCAGCAACGGCTCCTGCACCGGCTGCAGTGCGTCCAGCTCCCGGTACCCCTCGCGATATTACTAATCCCACTATGGCCAAGTCGGGACCTGCCCATCAAAAGCATTTATTGGTCAGGCGCATACCGCCCCCGGTACAATCGCTGCTTCTGTTACTGCAGCTGCTTGGTCATAGCATCCGTTCACATAAGGTTAATGTACAACCTGTATATTTATCTTAAAAACACTCCCGGTCCTCGTCAGCTGTGAAGCTCCGTAGCCTACTTGTTGTCCAAACCGTAGTGTTCTCGTTAGATAAATGTGTGTAGCATTCACCGTGGGAAATAATGCAAAGTCGAGCTTCATGCAGATCGCACCAAATGTAAGTCAGATGCTTAGCACACTTACATTAACTTAAAACTAACTTAATTAATTAAACTTAAAAATGCCACAGCCCATATTGTTTTTTTTTTTTTTTAATTATTAGAATATACATACATTAAGAGAACAAATCATTATGCAAGTACTTTTACTTTTAATATTTAAAGTACATTTAAAATCAGGTACTTTTTACTTAAGTAGGATTGTCATTGGGGTACTTCTACTTTTACTAAAGTAAATATGTCTCTGGTTATTTGTACTTTTACTTAAGTACTGAGATTCAGTACTTCCTCCACCACTGGACAGTACTCATTGTGCTGTAGGTCCCGTGGATGCAGTTTTTTTAGACCTGACGGGGGCAGCATATACACCTACAAGTGTTCTTGTCTTGTGTTAAAAGCTGAAGAAGAATGCTACCAGCATGGAAGAACAGTAGTAGTTGAACATCCCCTCCTTTCAGTTCTCACTCTGACAGCCTGACCACAGTAGCCTCTGACTTTACCTTGCATCACAAGTTCACCTGGAACTCCCAAACAGGAAGTAAGTCTATTTCTCTTTTGTTAACATAGGGCCGAACTTAAGCTTTGATAACTGACATTAGCTAACGTTAGTGCTTGTTTCAGCAGACCTCAGCATAACATCACTTATGTTAACTTTAACCTGCCCGCTTCGACAGTAAGTGAGAAAACTCTGCTACTACCACAAATCCAAACTGATTCTGTGGGAAACACTGACAACTCACATTATAAAAGACTTAGACTTCTCTTTATTAACCCTTTTGGGATGACTCCCGCATGGAAATTGAAATTTCCAGCATCCGTTTTAGCAAGAAAAGAAAAGACAGTATAAAGATAACAAAATAACAATAATAATAATAATAACATTAAGAACATTTGTCAATAAAAAAGACATAAAAAAGACAAACCATAAATTAAAGGAGTGTATGTTGAAATACCTGATTTTATTTTTAGGTTTTTGACTGTGGTATTGCAATTGGGTATCAACAATCGGGAATTTCACTATTTTTTGTATTATTTTTCGACTACTTAATTTCTGGTATTGTGACATCCTTAAGAGCGATGGTTCTACGAGACATTTTAAATCATAGTGCTGTGTCATTGTTGAATGAAAAAACGAAATCCCTTCCTGAAACAATTTGTTAGTGTTGTCAATTGCGAGCGAACGTAATTCGTTCACAGGCATACACTCACTCGCTGAGTGATTGATTGAAGATTCGTTCACTGAACGTACGTATGTGAGCCATGAGTGATAGTCAAACAGTCTCTTGAGTTGCTATAGCCCACCCCTCTGAGATGTTGAGAAGAACATTCAGTGAGGCTGGGGCCATGAGAAGAAGATCAACAGGCAAACTGTAAAAAATGCAGCAGCAGAGATAGTTTGTTTCCTGCAACTTGTTGCTTTTAACTGGGACTGTCTGGTAATAACAAAGAGGCTGATATTGTGTTTGCTACATCTGTATTTTATCAGATGCAAAAAAAATTATCAGCATGATGTATCTGTCATCGGCCATCCAATATCGGTCGACCACTAGTTGGAAGTATGTGTTTGCTGGCATCATAGACTCACTCATAAAGCTGTTTCAAGTATAGTTGCATGGTCCAAATAACAAACAATGAAGATACGTCCATTTAAATGCCCAACCATGGCCCAAGTTGTAAAAATGCTATATTCCCTCTACCTCATACACAGAGACAGATCCTGCGTACATTTAGTGTAAGCCATCCCAAGTGCAGTTATGTGCAAATGTTGGCTACAATAAAAACTTTAGCACACATGAAAGTTTAAAACATCATTTTTACATCCTGGCCTTTAAATTCAGTCCTGCAAGGGATGAAATATGGCCCGCCCAATCACATAAAAGCAATCGCTTCATCTGTTCCATCTTATCTCATCTGATGGAAAATAGATACACAGTGGGCTATAAAAAATGTGTATTGTGTTGCAGAACATAGAGGTCAACTCATTTCAGTCAGTCATTGGTGAGCAATTTAAATTTGTGACAAAGAAAATTGGTAACTATTCACTTTCTTGAAGGACAGAGATTGACTTATTTTCTGGTACTGCATTTTGCATACATTGCCTATATTCCAACATGTTTCTGTTTTAATTAGGGTATTACTCCTCAAAGGGTGGAATAAGTGGTTGCATTAGAACAGTGTTTAATCATTCCTAGGGAACAGAAATTAAAAATGAGTTTAGTTGCTGATGACTGTGATCCTTATGTTAGCTGATCAATGCGACTGTGTGAACAGGGAAAAACCAATGTGAATACTGCTGGGAGCTGTGTCTTTCACGGATAATGTAATGGGCTTTTATTTCCTCCCTAACATGATGTGAGTGGCCCCTTGTTTTGCATGCTATTCAACGTTTATTGTACAATGTGCGCTACTTCATGTACATGTGTGCTTCATTTCCAAATCAAAATACTAATTATTCAACAAACACAGGAGGTGAAGGGGCACTTCCATAGATTACGCAACACAGCATCAACAATTGAAATAAGAGGGGAAGGGCAAATTACATCTCATTTTTGAGTATGGGGGGATATAAGCAGACACTATGTCCTCAGCATCAATGCTGCTGGATGGACATATTGAAGCTGTTAATAATCTCAGTACAAAGGGAGGGTTTTGAATAGCATTAGAATGAGCATATTATTTGGAAAATAGAAGATACTCATACATGTAAGGTTTGATTCAATTAAATGTTTTATTTATTTTTTCGACATGGTGACGCTTTGAACCTCTGCCATTTTCTTGAAACCAAACTGATTTATTTTGTTCCACTATTGCAAATGTGTGATCTGACTCTTATCATGAGTCCATGGTGACTTTGGTGGGATTATCTCATTTTTAAAAATGGATCTGTCTAATTCTTTTCTAATGACCTAGTGCTGCTGTGGCTATAGTTGAAAGAGCAGCCGAACATCCTCTTCAAGAGATGCAACACATCGTCTATCACCTGCCACACTTTACTAATTTGATACTCTCCAACTTTGCTTTGACATCTTTGATTAATTAGTGCTTGCAGTTACAGAGGTTGGAGAAAGTCAATACTGGGATGAAAGCTTGGGAAAAAAGTAAATTCCCCATTCATGCCCATGTGCACCTAGCTATGTTTTGTACATCGTTATGTTGATTAGAACTTTCCAAGGGGAACTTTTTTTTGAGCCCTCTTCTTGTTTTGCAGCTTGCTGAATCAGCTGATGGTGAACAAATGCAATTTGTTTTGCCCATAATTTAAAAGCTCCGTTAAATGATCAGACTTTTTAAAATAACTCATTTCAGTAATTTCTTTTGGTTGTATTATGAGCAGAAGATGGCACTCACCAAAAACAGTGCGAGCAGGAACCGATTCTCTGTTTAGCCAGAAGGAGACCTGAGACAGTATGACAGTCATGATGCACGGCAGGTAGGTTTGAATCACAAAATAGCCAATTTTCCTTTTCAAATGGAAATATGTTGTCATCACTACGTATTCTCCTAAGGGAGAGGAGAGACACATAAAGAGGGAGAAAGAGAGAGAGACACACACACACACACACACACACACACACACACACACACACACAGGGTCATAATTATTAATACTATGCTCAATTGGGAGCAACATTTCCTGAAATATTCAAAGTAAGATTTATTAAAGTTAGAACATTTGAATCATCAAAGTAGCTCATGATTGTCTTCAGCCCCCTATTAAAACATAGAAAATGTTGCTTAAAAGACATCATGTGCTTAAAAGGATTCCAAAGAGGTTGTCATGTGCACTTTGCACATTTAAAAAAAAAACCAATCACATAACTGACCTCAATTTCACTTTAGTTTAAACTAGGATCTGTTCAGACAAGCATAGAAGGTGAAAGTTGAAAAGGTGGAAACAAACGAAATGACAGAAGACATCACTGATTTGAATGTTTTTTGGTGCAGATGTGCAGAATTGTTCTTTCTGTGAAAGGGTTTAGAGGTCACGGCAAAGCAGCAGCTGCACTATTCACATAAAAAAAATGGAGGACAATTGGTAAGGTACAAAAAGTGAGGTACAAATGTTAATAGAAAAAGGTACTGGAGGTCTGGAAAATGAGCTTTTATGAAATACTGTCCTTTTTAAAATACATCATAATGGTCAGAACTAAAATGGAGGTAAAATGTGTTGTTTGTAATGTGTCTTCATTTACGTTGAGCAACAATATTCCCTCATCCCTTGAATGTTTTGATTGATGGAAGGGTTATTTAACAATGGATCAGAGCTTCACTCTCGCAAGGATCCTGGATTGATCCTGGGAGTATGCCCACCCGGTCTACATGTGTTTTGTGGATCTGGAGAAGGCGTATGACTGGGTTCCCTTGGAGATACTGTGGGAGGTGCTGCGGGACTATGGGGTGAGGGGGTCCCTTCTCAGAGCCATCCAATCTCTGTATGACCAAAGCAAGAGTTGCGTCCGGGTTCTCGGCTGTAAGTCGGACTCGTTTCAGGTGAGGGTTGGCCTCCGCCAGGGCTGCGCTTTGTCATCAATTGTGTTTGTAGTATTTATGGACAGGATATCGAGGCGTAGTCGGGGCGGGGAGGGGTTGCAGTTCGGTGGGCTGCGGATCTCATTGCTGCTTTAAGTGGACGATGTGGTCCTGATGGAATCATCGGCCTGTGACCTTCAGCACTCACTGGATCGGTTCGCAGCCGAGTGTGAAGCGGCTGGGATGAGGATCAGTACCTCTAAATCTGAGGCCATGGTTCTCAGCAGGAAACTGATGGAGTGCCTTCTTCAGGTAGGGAATGAGTCCTTCCCCCAAGTGAAGGAGTTTAAATACCTTGGGGTCTTATTTGCGTGTGAGGGGACAATAGAGCGGGATATTGGTTGGAGAATCGGAGCAGCGGGTGCGGTATTACATTCAATTTATCGCACTGTTGTGACAAAAGTGAGTTGAGCCAGAAGGCAAAGCTCTTGATCTACTGGTCAGTTTTGGTTCCTACCCTCACCTATGGCATGAAGGCTGGGTCATGACCGAAAGAACGAGATCCAGGAAGGTGTCTGGCGTCTCCCTTAGGGTGAGAAGCACAGTCATCCGCGAGGAGCTCGGAGTAGAGCTGCTGCTCCTTTTACGTCGAAAGGAGCCATTTGAGGTGGTTCGGGCATCTGGTAAGGCTGTCTCCTGGGTGCCTCCCTAGGGAGGTGTTCCAGGGAAATCCAGCTGGGAGGAGGCCTCGGGGAAGACCCAGGACTAGGTGGAGGGATTATATCTCCAACCTGGCCTGGAAACGCCTCAGGTCCCCCAGTCGGAGCTGGTTCATGTTTGGGGTCCCCTGCTGGAGCTGCTCCCCCCGTGACCCGATTAACGGATAAGCGGATGAATATAGTTAATATATAGATATAGATTTTCTGTGGAGTATTGCTTTAAAGACATATCTACATTTTCCTACAGCTCTCTTTGCTGTAGATGTGAAGAACATTTGCTTGCGTCATTCTTCTGACCCTTGATATTAAGCATTTCCTACAGCTCAGATTTTGTCACCAACGGCAGCAAGTGTTCCCCTAAGCACCGGCTCTCATTGCCATGTCTGTAATCTGTGTTCCAAAGATATGACAAAACCAGCCTTTCATTCCCTGAGGTGTCTTTTCAGAGCCAACTCTAACCAGAGCTGAACTGGCTCAAATCCTCCCATTCCCTTGGCTCTCTGTAGTCCATTACACTTAAACTTTAAAGAAATTAGATTTTTTTTTCCACACCCACAAGCTGAACCAGTTAATCAAAGGAATCATGTTGACTCAACCTTATATTTCTGTAATTGTAGCCAGACTTTAGTTTAGGGTTGCCCAATTAATTTAGTTTGTCTTCTGCAATTCACTTGACTTAAGGTTAAACCACCAAACAGAACTAAGAGAAGTACCTCTGTAGAGGTATAAAGTGTTGTTATTCAACAGCTTTCAACACGCTCTTACCTTGTAGCTTACATCTTAAGAGCTGCACGAGCAAACAGCTTTACAAAAAAGGTTAAATCTCTCAAAATGGAAGGCCAATGTGGCTCAGTTGTAAACAATGCACTCCAGTAACGGCTTATTTCCCCATTGAAGTAACCTGTTATCTATAGCTTTGCAGTAATCTTCTTGCACTGTTACCTAAAGCTAGAGATTGATGTTGAACATGTTATATTGATGGCACTGAGCTGGCAACTCAGTGTCTTGTAATAGCTACTTATGAACATTATAAAAACACAGCACTTTGTCAGAAATGGTTGAACGCTTATTATTTACTGCAAGATAATTGCTGTGAATTGTCTGGTTCATCCTAGCATATTTCAGTACCAAGCCCTTACAGAAATGCTTTATTTTATCCCTTTATGTTAATGTTGCCATTTGCTTTAAGTGCCGCACCGGGGCAATATAGAATGTGATTTGATTGTGTGTGACAGATAAAAGGATTCTACAACAGTCTTAAAGATGATAATTTAAGATCACATTAATATGTAATCAAAAGCATGGGCTGGCAGATTTTCCTTTTTGTTTCTGTGCTTATTGAAGTTGATTCAGGGCTATAGCGCAAGACAGAATGGAAATAAGACTTTCACCTCTGGAACATCTCCTCATACATATTATCTTTGTAAATACGCAGAATAGTTTCCCGAAAACCAAAAGTCATCATTTTCTCAAAAAATGCAAGTTGAATAACAAAATGACGGAAACTAGAGAAAAGACTGTTACTTAACAAAGAGTGCCAGTATACAGTATGTCAATAAATAAGAAGGCAATTTAATTTACTACAAATTGTGTGCAGAAAAAGTAATAAGAGTGTACAGTATCTGTCAAAGGTAGGCGGTTTTTTTCCCATGACATACTCCATTTTGGTTCACTGCTTGCAGTATCCTCCATCAAAACAGGATTGGGTCTGTAAAAGTTGTCAAACTGCTGTAAAATGCTGCTTGGCTGTTTACACTGCAGGCATACAAGCTTAGTGTAGTATGTTTTCTGGTTTAAGATGTAACTTTCAGCCTGTAAAACTTGGATTTAGTTTAAAGTACACTGTATACTGCTCTCTGAGCTGAGAAAGGCATATAGTGTACCTGTGCTGGAACTGATGGTTTCTTTGCCAATAACATGTCCCAGTAAGTCATACTGGTTCAGCCTGGAGCCATCTTCTGCAACAGCAACAGACCTCTCGTCTCCCTGGGTCCACAGGTAGATCACCTCGTTATTTGTGTAAGCATCTGGGCAACAGAGACAACAGTAATTGGCACAAAGTATAAGCAAAACAAATTTCATTCCCATCAGCCTAAGTTCTACTTTGTATTTAGTGCTACTAATTAGCAAATAGTAGCATCTTAACACGCTACACTAAAATGGTGGGCATGGCAAACATTACATGCCAAATATCAGTACTATAAATACAGCCTCACAGAGCAAGTAGCATGTAGACTCTTGGATAAGAATGTATCTATATAATGTTTCAAGGGAACTCTTACTTCAAGACAGTGTTTGACTACTTGCTGTGTTGCTAAAACAAACACTTCTATGAAAGTTATCCCAAGGTATCCTATTCTTAAGGGTGAGTGCAGTTTGAGTCCTCTGAAGTTTTTCCGGGTCAACAAAGGCGCCTAACTCTTGCAGAGAACAATCACCACTGTTTCTACAGTGGGATTTAAAGTTTGTTTTGTTGTGGCCATCTGGACTGACTTACAACTTCCGAATTTCAGAGGACAGGCGTGTGCATCCATCGGGAAATCCTCTAGGTGCATGGGGCACTCAGCATGAATGGTCAACCTGAGGAGGACAGAGGGGGAGAGATACTCAACATGTCAGGCTGCAGTATGGTTGAGGTGGCTTTTACAAACACATCATGACATAAATCACCAGAAACATTACAATGCCTTTTCAGACCAAAATTCATTGTCAGACATGAGATGAATGTCCCCTGAAATGTTTTGATGCTCCAGAAGAAGAAAATCAAAGTCTCTATTTTTTTCTGTTTTTTTTTTTTTTTACATGACAAAGGAGCTGCCTCAATACCAGAGTACTCCAGCCATTTTTAAGCCACAGTGTGTGTTTGCAGGATACTATAAGATGAGCCTTCATTAGGGCTTCAGACTGTGACCAAAATGGTTGAAATTGTTGCATATTGTGAGTCTATAGCTGATTATTTTAAAAAGCAATAGTAGGAGAGAGAGAGGAGGAGGCTGGTGTGGAGGGAGAGACAGCGAGAGGTTCCAACTTAGACGGTGCTGATGATAAAAGTGAAGAAGAAAAATACCACTTTTGAACAATGGCTACTACGTACAAGGGTAAAGGTGTGTGCGTGCGTGCGTGCGTGCGTGCGTGCGTGCGTGCGTGCGTGCGTGCGTGCGCGTGCGTGTGCGGCTCACCCATTGCAAACACATCTAAACTTTTTTACTTGGGTCAACACAGTTGAAGATTGAAACGTTGGAATTGCACAACAGCAAGAAACCCACAACCTGCCGACTTCTTTTCAGTGGTTGGATGAGTTATACCTATTCAGATTGAACAATTTAGCAAATATCAAGTCTCGAGTCACCGTCCAACTTTAGCATCAATGCAAAACTAGTATATGCAACTGGGTCGGTAGCACGAATGTTACAGGGAAAAAAAAGTCTGGTGCCCTACTTTATTGATCCCAAAAACAGCTGTTGCAGCAGCACTATTACGGAAAGACAGATAAAGAAAAGTAAAAAATAAATATTAGATATAAATTAAAAAAACAATAACTATAATAACAATAAGAATAGAAATACAAATGGAAAAAACTATACAAGATCTGTTCTGAACTGAATCTGAACACAAGATTACAAGGCAAGCTGTACAAATAGTACCTACGACCAGTGTTTTTTTAAATTTATAATAGTGCAGTACTGTCTCAAGTAAAGTGATTTACTAGGGGTGTAACAATACATTGATCTGGATCGATATATATCAATTCAATCCTCAATCATCCAATATTATCAAAACAAATAGACATTTTGTCATAAAAGATGCGCCTTTGTTTTGAAATTCCCACTTTATATTTTTTATTAAAAAGAGTAGTTTGTTTTTAATTGAAATGTCTGAAGGAGCTTAGTAATGAAATAATATTTTAGTTGCTTTTTGTAAATATATAAAAATTTAACTGATTATTACAGCTTATTTATCGCCTTGTATCAGTCGCAGGCCCCTGAATGGATCAAATGGACATTGTATAATGGCAGACTCTTTGATATCAGCAAATATTGTATCGTTGTCCAAAGAATCGATTTGCGTGTTGTTTACACCCCTAGTGATTAGTAGCTGGTATGCATCTAGGGTAATATGATACATCAAAATATATAATATAATTAAGTAATGCTACTGTTTGTCTGTACTAATATGGAAATATAATACAGTAAATAATGTAATAGAACAGTGTAAAATATTGATGTATTTGGTGTGTAGTACTTGTGTGGTGTAAAGACGGGAGACATTGCACTCTCTCCTCCCTCATGCACCACCAGTGGTAATGAGGGCTCAGCTCACTGACAACAGAGGACTAACCTCCAGAGAGCACCAGAGTTTATTTAATTTGGTCAGATGGCTGGGCCACAAAATGCACTCTGTAAGTAAATGGTGCATATTATCTCTCTCATACATGTTTTATCAACGTGGGGATTACATTTGCTAAGTTCAAACAAAACAGCAACCCAAAAAGCCATTCCACCGTGGACTGAGGTACTCCTAAATGGACCACGAACTGGGTTTTTGTAACTCAATTATAACATTTATAGTCCATGCATCAAATTCAAAACTACATTGTTGTTTTTTTGAGCAACCCGGGATAGGCACAGAATATCTGTGCAAGTAAATATAGTTAGTATATGTATTATTGTCATTTGTAAAACGTGTAACGTATACTGAATGTATCTTGGCCACTTCTACAGTTTCATGCTTGTCAGTCAATTTGTCAAATGAAATGGTATGAGATACCTTCCCAGTGTAATGTTATCCCATCAACACTTTTAGATATTTTTTCCCTTTATTTCATAGTGACCGTGGATAGACAGGAAAGGGGGATGACACGCAGCAAAGGGCCGCAGGTCGGACTCAAACCTGAGCTGCTGCAAAGAACTCAGCCTACGTGGGGTGCACGCGCTGGGTGAGCTAGAGGTTGCCATCTGCACTGTCTAATTTTATGTGTTGACATCATGGCTGTGATTGGATGTCAAACTTCCTGCTTTAAATGCAACTTTGTAATTTGTCACTGTCAACCCCTTCTTCCCGCACTTAACACGCACTCCCAAGAAAGTGAATGCAAAAGACAGGAAAAGCTCTGGCTGTCTGGCACTGGTCTTGGTCTTGACTCCGTCTTAACCCCTCAAAGTCTTTGTCTTGACTTGGCCTTGATACACTCTGGTCTTGGTGATGTCTTGGTAATGTCTTGGTTTAGGTGGTCTTGACTACAATACTGGTATGAGTTATTGAACTATATGTATTGGATGCCTTTGTGCCAGATTTGACATGTAGACTTGTATATTCTATAAAGAGCATGATAACGGATGTAATTTAGTCTCAGTTTCATGTTGTATTGCAGCCCTAGTATCAAAACCAGTTATATCACGGACCATTTCTACAGACTCCTTAGCTCCTTGTGTTCCACTTAATACAACCTTCATCTTTTCTAATGTTTTTATACACCCTCACGGCTGCTTTATTGTGCTGCCTCATTACTGATAAGTGGCTCTGTAACTTCGTGAATAAATACAACATAAATCAAATGTGAGCAATGCACCGCTGCATGTCATACAGCACCTAAAGCAGCAACCACCTGATGAAATGTATCTCATTCCTTGGCCGTACTGACATTCTGACAGAAACAAAGGCAAATAAATAAAAGATATAGATAACAAATTTTGAATTACTTTGATCAAAGACAACAAAGGAGTCTTAGTGCAGTGACAACTTACTATGAAGTCAAAGGAAGCAAGACTGAGGCTAAAACCATGCTAGCAGCTCAAGAGGCTGCACATACTTTGTGCTAATTAGCACAAAACACATGGTACAACTAATTAGGTTTTACAGGTATTTAGTCACGTTAAATTATTGGAAACAAATTCTGACCTGATGATGATGCTAGATAAGTTATGCATCATTAGGTTACTATTGATTTCAGTCAGGACCAAAGTGGCAGAACGACCAACATTGCCATCACCTGGTAAAGTGTGTGCCCCATGTACAAAGACTCAGTCCTTGTTGCAGTGGCCGCAGGTTCGATTCCAACCTGCGGCCCTTTGCTGCATGTCATTCCCCCTGTCTCTCCCCCTTTCACATCTTCAGCTGTCCTATATGATAAAGGCCTAAAATGCCCAACAAATAATATGTGTAAATCAACACAAGGTACCATGGTGATGCACTTCAGACTAAACTTTATATAAAAATAGATGGGTTTAAATCCTAAAGCCTCATACCTGTGATGAGTGCTCATGGAAATTTGTTATCAGTCTCTCCTTTGGAGTGTTACCCAGTGCCTTCAACTATACTTTTAGACTCCTTAATCATCACCCAATGCTCCATTATGAAGGTAAGGCAGAATTAAACCCTTACAACATTCTTGAAAATTAACCTTAGGATTTCTTATATTTTGTAGTGTCAGGTAAAATAGAAATGTGTAGCTTTTAATACTATAAATAAATTACAGGATCTGAATAAACCTCATTGAAAATACATCACAAAAGACAGTGACTCCAGAAATGAATAGAAGTGTAGCTTTAAACTGGATATCTGATAACCAAAAAGGCTTTTTCTTTTTTCTGACAGATTTGATCATACTTTGCTTCATACCGCCATGCATTTACTTGGTTATGTAAATACAACTGTCCTTATACCTTATTAGAGCCCCGATGTCTTTCTTGGCCTTGACAGAACTGCCACCACATCACAAATCTACTCATGTGGGACTACAACTAAAACCTTTTCACTTTTGGAAAATCAATACTGACCTTGTGGATGAGCTTCATATCATTTCTTTTAAAGTGATGAAAGGCTCTGATGCAAAGGCTGATTGACAGAGCCACTGATTGGATGGGTTGAAACCAACACATTATTTTTGCTCCAGGCGTGTAGCTAATGGGACTCTCTCACTGACTGACTGTCTTGGTAGCTGATGCTACTTGCAGTGTATTTTAGGCCTGACATACTCACAATGGCCCTCTTTTCAAGTGATTATTAATTGAGTTGTCTCTGTTATCTGACATGATATGATCCAGATAGCTGCTGCAAAAAACTACATCCATCACCACCTGAAATATTATTGTATGTGGTATGAGGTAAAATGTCTTAAATTCTATTGGATAAAGTGCCATTAATGATTGTTAAAGATATTCATGTTCCACTGTGGATGACTTGTAATAACTTTGGTGATGAACTTTGGTTTTCATCTAGCACCTCAGCAGGTACATATTGCAGTCCCTCCAGGATTTTGCGGCCTTTTTTTTGATTGTTGCGGCCCAAAATGCCTGGTTTTGCAGGGAGCTTTTGTAAAATAAATGCCGGTAAAAGTTACAATGTTTTTTTGTATGTTTGTTGCAATGAAGTTGCGGGAGATGGGGAAAGTTGAGTTGTATAGTTATTTAAAAATAAAAAGGAAACTTATTTTGTGGAGAATAAAATTACTTTGGGCTGAGTTTTCTTAGTAACCTTACCAAAAAGGCTCAGGGGTGCTACAGATGTTGGTACAATATGAAAAACATTCATACGGCTTGATGAAGGACTTATTGGACTTAAACTTATCATTGCATTCACAATAGCGAATAGTGAGGTCATCGTGTTGTCTCATTTTCAGTTTTTCATGTGTGTGTCAGAGTGTGTCTGTGTGGGTCGGTCGGTAGGGGGTGGTTTTCACTGTTTTTCTCTTAACTAGGGCTGGGTACCAAATGTAATACTTTTTTAGGCACTGACCGAATTGCCTCTAAAGTATTGAGTATTGAAAAATGCCTTGTCATTCAATGATCAATTTCAATACCTAAGGTGAAAACCGCATCAGCCAATAAGTATGCTTCTACCAAGACCGAATAATGTTTGTAATTGGCTGTCTAACGTTACACGTCGTACAGACACGCAGGAAAAACTCTGTTATGCACGGAGACATTGCTCATGTAGTAGGAGCTGAAAAAATAAAATGTATGCCGTAATGTTGTAATTTCTTTTTGTTTTATAAAATTGCTATTGAAAAGGTACCGAGCCCTGAAACAATACCCAGCCCTGCTTTTAACTAATGTTCTGTGTATCACGGCTGAGCTGCCAGCACTGCTTTCAGTCACCAGTGAAAAGCTGTACTGCTAAAAGCTACTGATTCAGTCAGTGGCAATGTTGATTCAGTATAGTCAGTTCAGTTTGAAGATTCTGAGTCAAACATTTGTTTGTACTAAGCACTAACACCTTGTAGATTTAGTGCTCAGTAGCAAATTACAATTTAAAATGGTGAACATGACTAATATTAGACCTGCTAAACATGAGCATGTAGTTATCACTAGGTGCAAGTTAGTGTGCTAACATTCACATTTAGCATAAAACATTACCGTGCCTAAGTACACGGCCATGGCTGAAGACTTTTTGCCTGGTAAAGTGCAATAGAGCTCAACAGCCCGTGTAAAAAAAAAAAAAAACAAAAAAAAAAATGTTTTTTTTCAAAACAACATTTTGAAAACTGCAAAAAAGGCTAAGGTACAAGACTGTGTACAGAAACTATCCTATACTTCAATTGCAGAAGCCCGGTCTAGCCGTTCATAGATTCGGAGGTGCAGAAAATATTTCCATGGTAACGAGTTGTGGGTAGTGTAGTATTTGTCCATAAGATTGCAAATTATGGTTGGTTTCATACGGACTTGTGGCTTCTACTGGAGCAGAAACTTTTGTTTCTCAACCTAGGAGCTTGTGGTCAGTTGACATTGAATGGTTTTAGACATTATGGCTAATAATAAAAATCCTTATGGATAAAATGAATGGGACTTTTACTTCCCAAACCACACTGTTAAGCTCCATACTCACATACATGAAGTGTCATTTTTTTTTTTTTTTTTTTTAAAGTGGCTCACCTCATCGTGTAGAGAAGTGTTCCGTTGTCGACTAGTCGTAGCAGTTTGTTAGGAGTCGTCATGTTGTGGGCCACGGATTTCTTTCCGTTGTGGAAAAATGTATCTGGAGTCCATATCTTACTGGCCAGGAGGTTGTTGAGGGGTAAAACTTGCATGGGCCCGTCAAACTTCAGCCTCTCGTCCCTCCAACTCTGACGGAAGAAGACATCAATGGTGTACTCCTGAGGGGAACAGAATGCAAAAGATTAGTTGGGCAAAATAACATTTTACAGAGATGAGACATGGCATTGGTAATGCTAGAGATGTTCCGATACAGTATCAGTATCGCCTCTGATGCTGCCTAAAACACTGGTAGCAGGAAGTACTGGGGTTTATACACTGATCCGATACCAAGTTTAAAAAAATAAACCTAAAGGAATTCTACGTTAAAGTAGTTTATTTATGTTATTTTTCTGTTATAACTGACTGGATGATAAAAGAAAGTTCTGTGGCATTCATTGTTTGTGTTTGTTTGTGTTTCACAAAGAGTTTCACCTGAGCCAGGCCGATAACAAAGATAGGAATCCCATCCATACACGGATAGTATACAGTTGTTAAAACATAATAAAATATATGACACACTGGTATCGGATCAGTACTCTGTATCAGCCGATACGCAAGTTCATGCATTCATATACTGTAGTTGAGCCAATTCTAGGGCTTTGGTACCGTATTATGCAGACTCAGTCTTACAGAGAAACTTAATGGACGTGTTTTTCAGTCACTGTGGTCAATTTTCTAAAAGATGTTGTGTCCCAAAGGATAAAAGACGAAAAGAAAATCTAACCCAGAAATTATGCATGAATGTATGATGTTAGACTGTACGTGAAAGTAGTCATTGTAAAAAGTAGTCACTGTTGTTAATAAGCGCGCCATTCTTTATCATCAACTGCTTCAACAAAAAAAACAGATCAGCACATGTATTATTGGTCTAAGAGTATACATGTGCGCACACAAATCTACATTACACCATTTTCTTTGTAGAGAAAGTGCTTTTTAATGTTATGTATTCCTGCATTATGAAATTACTACTTTGTTAACAATGTACTGTTTACCTTTTATGCCTAACCATAGACACAAATGAGCATCAGCGAGAAACCTTGTAATACATTTGTTTCATGATTAATTAATATGCAACAAAGTGTTTCTGTGTTGTCACCAACACACAAAAACTAAATAGAATACAAGAATGCAGGAAGTAACCATTCAAAAGGAATTTATTTCACATTATTCATTTAATAGGACTTGTTGTCCTAGCAACAGACTTTCCTCATCAGCTGCGTACTGTGGATGTGCAGACTGAACACAGATGGAAATAACCCAGGAGAGGTGTACAGCTTCCAGTCAATACATCAACATGGCTCCTCTAAACAGCCCGGGCTGGACGTCTGTTAATGGATGTGATTGACCTCCTGGCGGCCTGCATACAGTACCCTGAAACCATTACACTGCCACTGTCCTCACAACCAGGGCTCCAAATAAGGCCCGCAGAGAGCTTAACAGACAGACAATAGCAAAAGTATGACACACTCGTGTTTTCCTCACCCACTTAATTTTTTTCCCAACTTCTTCTTATTGAGCTATGTTCCTCTTTTTAATCAGTCTGTTAATGTCTATTGTGTCTACAATCGCTGCACATCTAATAAAAACCAGGGATGGAAAGAGTGATAGAATATCATAGTCAAGTAAAAGTACTTGGCCATTTTCCTTAAGTAAAAAGTTACATTATATGATTTATGCTTTATAATAAAACTATTAAATTAAATAACACCTTCAGACTACAAAATAAATGGCATTAACATGTCAACGCACATTATTATAATTAATCAGCAATGGGGACTACTAAATTTAAATCAAACAAAAAGGACAGAAATAGATAAATAGATAAAGAGTTACAGGCAGTAAGTACAAGCATTTTACGGCTGAATACATTAAATAAGCTGCCACTTTAACAGCAGATTCAAGCATCACCAAGGCAGCCAACACAGAGATGTATACATAATATAAACTCCACAGCAGCTACAGCCTACCAACAACATATTAAAACAAAAAGAGAGCCTGAACAGCTTTTACACGCATAACACTACGTCTAGTGAGAGGGAGTTACATCCGTTAGGACACATTCAGACCAGAAAAAAATGGATTCATTTTTTACCCTCACTGTGTTTAAAACCTTCTTGTGGCAGAGATAGAGGCAGTGATGTTTCCCGTTTACTCTACGGAACTTTTGCATTTTCACCATGCCAGGACTGACAAATCTGATTACCGGTTACATATTTGGCAACTGCAGCGTGACGTCAGGTTGCGATTCTCCAAAAAAGTTAAAGTATCTACAGTATCTATCTATAGGCATAGGGAACTTTCCATAAGATCATCTCTAAATGCAAATCAAACTGAAAAAAACAAAACTTAACTGAAATAACACCATGCCAATCTCTATGGTGAAGGGTATGTGATGATGGGGGGTTATTTTAATTCCAAAGGCCAAGGGAACTTTATCAGAATGCATAGTATCCTGAATCCATGAAATAACTGGCCTTTAAAAATAAAAATGTGCCTGCCTGGATGTGAATTTAACATAGGGGTGTGTATACTTATCCCCCCTGTATTTTAAGGAAGAACATTTATTTATTTACATTATTCATTCACAAAGAAAATTGGTGTCCTTTTAAAAGGTTGGATTTTCCTAATTCTTTTGAATTAAGGCATTAAGATCAACTTCCAAAAGATGTTTTTTTATTCTTCTTTTTAATCAACTTTAGCATGGGTGTGTAAACTTTCTTAAGCCACTGTATCTTTGACCAAAACCTTCTGGCAACACTACAAGAAAGTTAGTTATATCCTGGCACAGAAAGACCCTGGACCATTAAATCTCTATTACCACAGTTACGCTCTTGTATGCACTTAATTCATTTTGCCTTTTTCTATATGAGATCCGGTAACATTGCCAAATCTCATCCCAATCACTGTAAAACATCCAGTGATGTTTAAACAGACAGTAATGTGCTTAGCCCAGTTGGTCGGAGCCATCATTTGTTTGTTTCCTTTGGACAGAAATCTCCTGTAAACAAAGGGAATTAATTTGAAAATTGAAAGACAGGAATGAGGAAAAGCTTAGTCAATCTCCACACAAATGGCACAATCAGTTCAAATGCCAGCTGGTATTCCTCCAGGAACTGAGTGATTGATTTCTCCTTCATCAGTTTTCAAATGTCTTTTTTTTTTTTTTTTATAGCAACAATGATCATGAATCTGCAATGAACTGTAGCAAACAACTGTAATTTAAATGGCATTGGCAAATGTCAAAATACATTCATGGCATCTCTTACAAAGATTCATGAATACAGAACCACTCCACACAAAAACAGATTGCGTGCGTGTGTGTCAACTGTCCTTGGATGGATAAGAAGCGGGACTTAAAGCTTCTACGATCAATATTTTTTAGATTCACCATGGATCAAATGAGTACACGTATTGTGCAAGGGGCCACTGTTAGCAACAAACCCACAGAGCATTATCACCTGACTCTACAGTCCCCCACAGTTCTGTGGAGTGTTTCAGCTATTGTTTTGGGTACCTGGCCCACAGTTTTACTTTTGGTTTCTCTCTCACCGCTCTTATCGGCGTCATTTTCAGACGCAGTAGGCATCTGTTTTCAGCTGCAAAACTGTGATAAACACACTGTATACATTTCCTGACCAGCACCAAATGGCAGACTTAGGGACTAGCTGGCAGACATAATGTTTAGCAACTAAAGAGCCAAATATGTTTTTTTTTTTTTTTAGGGAAAGTGAATGTTGGACTTGAATTCAATCAGGTGAAAACAAAAAGGACTCCAAAAATATTGTTTAAATATTTAATATTAATAAATATTGTTGCAGAAATTTATTAGGCAATAATATACCAATGGACACGCGCTCAGTATGCTATAAGCTTCAAAGTACACAGTTAGACTTTTGCTTATTACAGCGACTTCTGTATCACAGAGATAAGAAGTTACATTTAATGGAATAAACTTCGCTGTTGCATGTAAACAAGAAATATTAAAGGTATAATATGTCACTTTTCTACATTGAAATGTCTAAAAACGACTAAACCTAATATTTTATATTTTGTTGAGTTGTGTACTTACATTATCCCTAATGTTTCCAACAATGTTCAAACCCAAAGAAAACTGTAATTAGAATCAAGGCTACGGCCCATTACACCTGTCAATGGAGTCCTATCTCCTTTGCACATGCATCAGCATTGTGGTTTTCTGCAAAAAAGCTGTCATTAAATTGACTTTTTATCTACACTTTTCAGATCTTGGTATTTTTTAACTAAGAGTTTTAACCGGATGGAGGATTTTAGTCATCGGGTGTCTGGATCTGAAGTTGTCAAAGATAATAATACATTCAATGAATTAGTTAAACTATCTCTGTGTTTATTCTCATGATTCATAATGATGTAGAAATCACTATCATTGTCCTTTTATGCCTTAACAAAATGGGTCTAATGTTTTTTAAGTCGAGGTCAATTACTGAACACTCAGTAAATACTGTAGGATTGTCACAGCAGTACTTGAAAGAACGCACAAACAGATAAAAATAGGGATTATAAAATGAGAGAGAGAACAAGCTTGACACACACACACACACACACACACACACACACACACACACACACACACACAAATGTCTCCTTTGCTCATATTAGAGCGTGAAGAGGAGCGGTGGAGAGAACCAGCCAGTAGCAGGGCTGAAATAGTGAGAGAATGAAAGGAAATGAGGAAAATGATAGAAAAAGGCTGATAAGGGAGCAGTTAAGGTAGGATGTAAAGTAGACTGGGCTAAATGAGTCTAGACGTGTCTGGTTCTCTGATAATGGCAGGAAGGTTGTGTCTAACATCTGATAGAATATTAATGCAGCCTTCTATCTTCAATTAATGAGTTCATTAAATTCTAAACATTTAGACATTAGATCACATTTGAATAATGGCATCACGTTTTAATTCGGTTTTGCTTAACAGATCTGGAAATGCAGGGCTATGGCTTATTTTAGTTATTTGATTTTGTGGTTTTACAGGTGATGTGCAAGCTTTAAATTAGTTTTATCTGGTCAATCAAAGTACCTATCTGCCATTTTTAAAAACATTTTAGTTCCCTTTTCCAAATATATTACAAAAAAACGAGTGTCCTGATTTAATTCATTATTCATTATTCATTTCATGAAGATGCAGTGACTCAAACAAGTTGCTGAGTCCCGAAATTGACATTTCAGCTTTTTTCCGCACAATAACTTATTGACCGATGTTTGTACTTGGTATACACGTTTTGTTTATCTACATTAGCTGACTGGTTTTGATTTATTGCTCCTGACAAGACATACTGTGCGAGAGCGCCGTTTCCCCAATTTGTTGTGCAGAAATGTGATGTGATATATGTTGGTGTCTTGTTTTTGACCGTACACAGCAGACCAGAGATAACACTCTGATTAGCAGGTGTGGTGATGATACAGACTGCTTCCTGGAGGCAGTGTATCCATGCGACTTGGCTCTTCTGAACTTCACACTCTGGGCATTGTAATGATTAGTCAAAGATTTGATTAATGTCTAGTCTAATTACTAGTCGTTCTTGCTCTCGGGTTGTCAATTATTCTCTCCTGCTTCCCTTCTTGTGTGCCGTTCACCTTTCCATGCTGGGAATGTAACCTGTGCGAGACTTGCAATGAGCTGTGAATTCCATACCCACTCCAATTATCGTCGGCATTCATCTGCTTCTGCAGCTCTGAGGCACAGACATGTTTTAGCACTTTCATTGTGCCACAACTTCAGACACTCACATTTTGTTCCACAAACATAATCGGCCTAGAATCAGAAAGTGGTAAACAGATGAAGGATATGTACTGTAGCAGTGAACATGTTCATGCCTGCAATCATTTAAAGCCACTAATAACATGATGCTTTTTTTTTTTCTCTCCATTTTTTTATTATATACAGATGACGGGGTGAAATGCAGCAAAGGGCTGCAGGTTAGATCCGATGCCAAGGACTTTACGGAGTGAGCTAGAGGTTGCTGCAACATAATTTAATTTTTTTAATCTAATACACATTATTAAATTAAGGTTGGCTGCTCTCAATGAAATTATAACTGATTCACATTAAGTAAATGAGAGAGAAAAGAAGTTTTGGTCAAAATGTAGAAGAACAACGTGCCAACCATACCACCTAAAAGAAATGTTTATATACTACTAAATGGTTTTGCCACAGGCTTTAACGGTAATTGCTGTGTGGATTTTATTCACTGGTCCTTGAAGTGCTCTTGTCTGAAGTCACTGAAGTCGTAGCTAGGTGATCGGGGTGAATAAAGGGCGGACAGTCTCTAGACTCTAGGATTTGGGTCTACATAGGAGTTGTTTCAGTAAGATTTCATTACAAATGTGGTCCTATCTCAGTCAATCCACGCAGGCCTTGTTGTGGCTCATCCCTGCTGTACTGTGTAAATCCAACGTGGAGTGCATTTTTACGCTTCACATCTTATTTTCTTTGGTTTTACACACATAACTACAGTGATTGTGTGTTGTGCTCATAGTGCTGCCAAAAATGCAGGTGACCTACACTCAATACTGTGCTTGAACTCATCCTGTAGACACAGACGGAACGTGCTACCCAAGCTATGACTCCCGTGTAAACATGTTAGCCTGCAAAGACATTTTGGTTAGGAAAATATTGTGGTTTCAGTTCAATATTGAAAAGGTAAACCTATCGCATCCTGTGTCATCATTTACCGTACATAAGCCGTGTCAGCTTTAGGACCGACGCAGTGTGGGTTTATTAAAGTATTAATGCACATTTTGTTGAGTGACATAACATATTTTCATCGGCCTTTCTGCACAACCAAAACATAATACACTGTGTGAATCAACTGGTCACGCTGTGGGTGCTCACAATGCTCTTCAACATGGATCTCCATGGTTGTTTTTTTCCATTGATAATTCCTTTTAAGGTTTATTCAGAAATGTGTCATTAAAAATGTTATCAAAAAGAGTGGCTATGTTACTTTTAATGAAAAACAAGATTAAAACTAGAACTGCAAGCAGTTATGACGGGGTCCAAGCATCAGTTGTCCTGACGCGAGTCGGCATCTGTGAACCGGGGAGCTCGCGAAAGCGGAACCCACAGCGTTCCACAGCCCTGCTGTGTGAACCATGTAGCTTTGCTACCGCGGTTCCCAGCCCCTCGGGCTTGGACCGCTAAAAAATGGAGTGGAAAAATATGGCGCTGCAGATGGCGGGGTCAGTCTGTTCCGCAGCGAAGTTCTGTTTTATTTACAGCATACCACAGGACAGGCAACAGAGCTCAGCCATAACATGTTAATTACAACTCCAACTAGAACGCAGGCAATGACTGGGGGTCCAAGCCTCATTGCGCCAGTCGTCCTGATGTGTGTCAGACTTTAACGTAGCAAAATGATGTGAATAAATATTTGTCGCGGCCATCTGGAGATGCTACATACCAGGTTTTGTGCAGATTGTCTACGGTACATGACATCACAGAATTCTATAACGTATCAAAATAACCTCCAGGCAGCCAGAACAGAGGGTCCGACCTGCTCTCCTCAGAGCTACCGAGCTACCAGCTCTGTGGGCAGGGATCGGGTTTAGAAAAGTAGGCAGGTTAAACCAGCAAATCAAATAACCAAAAACAGACAGGTCTCCAAACAGACCCCAACCAGTAGTGGCCGACGGCCGTCCACAGAGAATCGGGTTCTGTCTGAGGTTTCGGCCCATTAAAATAAGTTTTTTGAAATGTTGAGTCTTTGTAAAATATAGTGTGGTCTAGACCTACTCTATATGTAAAGTGTCCTGAGATAACTTCTGTTATGATTTGACTCTATAAATAAAATAGAATTGAATTGACTTAATACATTATTTTATAATGATCTGATGAATGCATTCAGCAAAGGTGAAAACAGGTCTGTTTTTCTAGACTGTAGGTTTTAAAAAAAAAAAAAAAAAACCTTTTCACAGCTGTAAACATAAACATGCTATACTATATGGCCCCAAGTTGATTTCCTGTCGCAGTGTATGTAAATGACATCAACTGACAGGAAGTTAACAAGGGGCCAAGCTGTTGCCTGGCAATGGAATAAAAAATTTTCCCCAAAAGTTCTTAGGTTCTCCACCATTATTACCTCTTTTTTTGTGGAAGTTAAATCACTTCTTAAATTGGTTTATTTGATCAATAATAATAAAAAAGCAACAAACGTATAGACTGTTATAGGAATGTGTTTGAGCTTCTGTGACACCAAATTGGTTATTTATTAATTTATTTGATGTTAATATTTATAATGTGATGTGATGTATACTCTCATAATTGTATATTTTTTACAATATAATTTAGTTTTCATCCCTCAAACATAAAAAAAAAACAACTTTAAAAACTAGAACTGCAAGCCTTATCGTGCCAGTTGTCCTGACGCGAGTTGACATCGGCAAACCGGTGGAGCGCGTGAAAGCGGAACCCGAAGCATGACGCGGGGAGGGAAACGTCAGGAAATATTGAGAGGTGTGAGCCGCAAGGTCGGCGATACATTGCCATTGCAAATATCCCAGAGCCCCAAAGGATTTTCGACAACCTCTGGTCAGTCTGATTTTCTTTTCTATAAACGCTTGTAAAACATCAACCCTCTTGTCCATAGTCAGTCTACAAACATTTCTTTTCAGGAAAAACTGGGCTATTAGAATATTCGTGCTGCACTGAGGTGACTTGAATGTTAAAAAGGTTGTAGGACCTTAAAGACAAATAAATGACACAAATCTCACAGATATGTATTGATATCACACACACATTGAACATTATAACTCATATTAAGGACAAATTAGTTACATTTCTTACACACAGTGTATGAATTTTGCATGTAACAGTATGGATTAATTGCACAAAAAAAACGAAAAACTGTGGACTTCTAGGCTGGATACAAAACCTTCTGTAAGGGCTAGGAAGACAACAAAGACATCAGCAGAACGGGGCGACTGTAACAAAGTGCCATTTGACCTCATAAGGGACAAAATGGCCCAAAATGGTCTACGTTGATTATAGCGCCCCCTAATGGCCTATCTTTACCAAAATTGGTACAGAGCCTTCAAGCGGCATGCAAAACAATCATCACAAGTTTTGTGTTGATAGCATTTGTTGTGGCAGAGATATCGCAATTGCAAACTTCCCTTTAAAATGCATTGATTTTAGTCAAAATCCAATAAACATTGATTATAGCGCACCCTAATTGCCAATTGTTGCCACATTTGGCAGTTAGTGTTTTCATAGTTAGCTACACAAATTTGTTTGTGCGTAATATGCACAATCGATGATGTTTATAGATTTACTATGGACCACAGGGTTGATGTTTTACAAGCTTTTATAGAAAATTAAACCAGACTGACCAGAGGTTGTGTTGAAAATCCTTTGGGGCTCTGGGATATTTGCAACGGCACTGTACCACCGTCCTTGTGGCTCATGCCTCTCGGTATTTCCTGACATTTGCCTCCCCACGTTATGCTTCGGGTTCTGCTTTTGCGAGCTCCCCGGTTCGCCAATGCTGACTGGCGTCGAGATGACTTGCACGGGGATGCTTGGACCCGTCATAACTGCTTGCAGTTCTAGTTGGTCCTTAGAAAAACAACAGGGTTCCACATTCCTGCTGTGTGAACTGTGTAGCTTTGCTACTCTGGTTCCCCATCCCTCGGGCTTGGACCCCTAATAATGTTAACATAAGCTTACTATAGCCTATTACAGCTCTTCTGACAGCAACCATGTGGGAAATTGGATTTTGGAACAAAGGGTAGGTGTTAGAGTGCATGACATGTATGGTGAGTGAAAAATAAATGAAGCTCTATTTTAAGACAACTTTTTTTTTATCTGAAAGGTTCTGAAAATCTATGAAAAGGGGGCTTAATTGGGCAAGGTCAATATGATTAATGCAGAATCCAGGAGTTAACCTTCAAATTTTAGTAATAAACCATCTGTTCTGTTTGAAAGACCCTGAATTGCGCCGGCATTTTTTGAGTTTCCTCAGCTGTGTGCAGAACCCCCCCTCAAATATTTAATAATGGTTTCCCCCAGAGATTGTGAAACCGTGGTGAGATGTGGCACTGACATCACTGAGATCTTTGTCAAAGCAGGCTTCAGAACAGTACCTGCGACAGCCTCAAATGCTTTCCATTTCATCAGAGCCGACCTGTCAAATCGCACCATGAAATGAGTAAATATGTCATGACGGGGCCTACAGTACATGTGAATGAGATGCAACTCCGTAGACCTTCCGAGAGAGGGGGAAGGTGAGGCAGAAAAAAATGGAAGGAAGAAAAATCTGCAAGAGTTTAGTGGAAAAGGGGCCTTGATTGAGAGAAACGCATACATGTATACTTACTGGAGATCAGCATCAAAATCGTAACCCACATTGTGGCTCTTGGTGTGACACGCTGCAGAAATCCGCCTTGGTCAGACACAACTCTGAACAACGTGCCTTGTTATCGACCTAATACTCGAGTTTCACTCCGATTATACAGTTAGCTTCCCTCCTGTTGCAGTAGTGGCACTAAAGGCAGATATGGCGTATTGGGGTCCAAGTGAAGGCTGAATGAATGGCCCTCAGGGCGAGCGAGTAGTAGACATTTCTGGGACACTTGATGTTACGATGAGAGATGGGTAATTGGACCACTGGATGTACACATGGAGTATGAGATGCAAAGGTTATAGTGTGTGCTCTGTCTAGGATAATTTTTTCCAAGCATTCATTCTTCTTCACATTGCTAGTGATGAGACCCAAGGGACGGCAATGGCAGTCGGTAGGTTTACAACTGTAGTCCAGACTGAAAGATCAATAATGAATGGATGGATCCTATAACTCCAGTGTTCCCTTGACTCCTCATTGAGCAGCACCAGCAGGTCAGAAGTTTAATGAATCCAGTGAAATATTTTTACATCTACAATATAGGGGTGGAACGGTTCATGTATTCGTATTGAACCGTAACCGTACGGTCGTCACAGTTTGGAACATGGATTTACACAAATATAAAAATAAATACGCAGTATAAAAATAAATAAAACTTGAGTACAAATTAACTAATTTAATGCGGAACTACTGTTAGATACCCGGGTTCTTCAGGGACACCTAATCTATGTCCCCGCCTTAGCTCCGAAGCTCGGCGTGCCATATGTAGCCAAGCTCCGTCTATGTATGCAGTTTTAGTGAGTCAGAGATAGCAACACAAAGTGTTGTTAACTTAGTGACTGCGTTGCTAGATTTGGCAACTTTTCAGACCCCCTTAGTGAGTTAAAAAAAAAAAAAAGCAACATATCTGTCGACTTTCTGTAAAAAAGACGCTAATATTGGCCAGCAAGCACGCAAGGTATTTCTCTGTTGTGGCCCCCAAAACAGTGTTATGTTCTGTGACTGAGGAGCAGCCCCTCCCCTCTCTGCTCTCTCCTCACTGTGCGGGCAGAAGGGGAGGGGGGGACAGGGTCCGGGGCCAGTGAAGGTACGAGAGACAGCGGGACGCAATAGGAGAAAGTTGCCGCTTAGCTGGCCTTGCCCTGGTCAATATTTACTATATAATACTATACTAGCTTTAACCAGGTAGGCAGCACTTTTCTGGGGTGAAAAATGGCGATGTGAGATGTGATAACGTTGCAATAATCAGGTCATTTAGTTTGTCTTTGCAGAGAACAGAGATGCTGTATTTTCAGTTTTATAGCTGATTGTCTTATTTTGTTGACAAGTTCCAGATGGAGTCTGGAGATGATGAGGGGTACTAATTGTTTCTTTCACACTTCAGGCTTTTTGCAGCTAGATCAATGGAGAGAATATATGACATTAGGTACAGCCTGAGACATAAACAATAAAAAAAAATTGCCTCCGGCATATTTGTTTTGCTTTTCCCTTCATTGTACCAAACTCTTACTGAACCGCGATGTCTGAACTGAGGTATGAACCAAACCATGACTTCTGTCTCTTGCCTGCCCGACTAGCAGATTTTATTGTCTCTACAAGTGCTTGAAAGAACAATCACGAGTTCATTAACCTAGTATCTACCTTCTACTCCAAGCACTCCTGCAAATTAAATTTCAACCTCCAAGATGAGTCTCTCAAGATGAGACGTATACGATATTGGGAGGTGTCTTTTGGTAAATTGAATGATTTCTGTTTCACTTCCTGCCTGACTGTTCGAACGCCTGCCGCTTGCATGAAAATAGACGTGGCGCGTATCTTTAGCGGAGCAGAGAGCCTCTTCAAGCTAGGTTCATGGTATCCACGTTGTTCATGACTAAAGCCCGACCGATTACATCGGCGGGCCGATAGCGACATAACGCTTTTTTTTAGTAATTGTCATTCGGTTTTGTCACGACAAGTTATTGTTAGGGTTAAGGTTAGTATTCATGCGTCATGACTGTGTCATGTGTTCATGACAGTGTCATGTCACTCTTATATAGAATACTAAGTGTGTTCTTAACAGTGTTACAGGCAGGCAGTCATTTTGATTTGGAAATAAACGGCAGTCACATTAATGATTAGAGGAGATAAATGTAATGTATCATTGATTGTGTTTACTACTGTTGCCAGGCAGCCTGCATTTCTTTACTTCCGCTCTCTTCTTCACTACTGGTGCTAAGCGTGCCATCTACGGAGGCCCGCGCACTGCATGCAAGTTTATCCTAGGCTTCACGCCCGCTCCTGGGACACAGTGCGGCACAGGTTGGGGAATGTCGAGCATTGACTTGACTGGCCGCATTTGCTTGCCGGGGTTGCGCAGGGCAGACGCGTCCAGTGGAAAATAGGGGCAAGTCTTGTTGGTACTTTATCAATTGTCCATTCTATAAAGTTAACTAAGTACTTAAACAAATGCTCAAACAGATGTGTGCTATACTATTTAGAGAATGACCCTTTTTTTATTATTATAATTTTTTTTAAAAGATAAGTAGGTAACAAGAGCCTTTACATGATGTGGAGTAGCACTCTGACTGGGGTCATTTGGTATTAACCCTTGATTTGTCTTCCCATCAAAATTGAAAATTAACACTTTTGTTGACGCTTTTTATCAACGTTTTTAACTTTTTCAACACTTGATGCTTTTTTGAATGTTTGCCACTTTTTTGACATTTTCATCACTTATTAACTTTAGTTATTTTTTGAATTTATGGTCAATATACCTAATTGATAGGAAATTATACCTAATGTTTGAGTTAGAAAAGCAGAAATTAGAAATTATTTAGACGAAAATTAAAGGAAAGTATGTTGATGGATAATCACAGACTGGAATATGTCAACTTTTACTCAATACTATTTCAAAACCACTTCAGTGTTTTTTTCAAATGCTATAAAATTGAATATGACACCCCAGAATTAATGAAAGTAGAGATTTGTTCTTGCCAAAGAGCGTTGTGTGGAATCAATCATGTTATTTTGGGTAATTGGGTAGTTAAAAAGAACATTGATATAGGAAAGCGGGTCAATTTTCTTGCTTCCCTGTCCCACAAAGCAATGTGCTGATCTCCATTCCTTATCCTTAGATGTTGTACCATTAAATCTAAAACACAAGCCTTAAATAACATTTTTTCATGTCTTTCAACAGCTTCAAGGTAGCTTCTTAATGCCAAAATTGCCATTGATAATCCATTTTCCACCCCTCATATTTTTCAACTTTACTTTTTTACAAAATACCTTTTGAGTGTGTAGCTATTCAAGCAGCTGGGGTGATCTGGGTTCAGTTCCTCAATTGCATCAAAGTAAAGCTAGCATTTATGGAGTGGTATGAGTTTATTGTGAGGAACCACTTGAAATGGTGAGGTTTAATGGAGCTTATTTACTGCATTTCTGGATGAGCAAAAATCATACCAAAATGACACCTAACATAACCCAAGCTACATACTACACACAAACTCATTATCCTTAAATAAATAGACACAGAGGGACCTGTCAATTTAAAAAGCATATTAAAGAGTTGGTAGGCTTTATTAAATGACTCATTAAAAGAATCTGGAGGGAAAGGATTAGCTCTGACAAAACAATGACGCAGTACCAACATGATAACGAGCAGTAGACTAAAGGATATTCTTAAAGGTGCCCAAAAGCTCGTCAGTCTAATGTCATGTTGTCTGAGCTCATTACCATCCCTGAGCTCGCCCAGTTGCTCTGGGTACAGGATACTGATAACCAGGCTGTCATTGGCTAGCTGTCAGCCAATCAGAGTCAAGCAGCTTAGTTCATTGAATAAATTGAGAACTGGCACAAATCAAGCTGCGTCTGCCTGCAGTCTATGGTAGAACTTCAGATATTACCACAAAGTAATGAAATGCATGGGCACCTTTAACATCCTTAGCAGCATACAGTCATTAGTGAAACTGGTGAATTGTATTAGATGCAGAACTTTCCTTTGGTGAACCCATCAAGGAAAAATCTTAAAACACTGCTTCCACCTCTGAAGTCCCTCCTGGATTAGTCATTTCCTCTCCTTTTAACTGACCTAGAAAATTGGTCCATGCTTTTGTTTCCCAGAACTGTTTGCTGCAATGCTCAATACTCCGAGGCTGTCGTGCTCCACACTCAAATGAAATAACACATCCGACTCCTTCTGAACTCAGTAGCCTGGAAACTCATGAACCAGAAAACCTGATCGCGCGACTCTGACCTGCTGTAGATTTGCCTTTATTGGCTCTGAATACCAGAACTCGGTTTTTCAATGCCCAAATACACTTTTATAGAAATTGTGACAAACCATTCACCCCTCAGTCCGTCACACATTTACCTCCCTGCTTGCTGATGCAAAACTCCTTGTTATTCTCTAAAGTCGAAAGGAAAACCGAGCGACCCACTCACTCTTAGATGGTTCCTTGGCTTTTGGAAACGGGCACACATTTCAACAATTCAGACCGCTCATTACTAAAGTCCAGAGTCGAGACTTACTTATCTAGTGCAGCCAACTTCTCACATTTGCTCACTGTACTGTATAATTGTCGGTCTTGTCCTCTGATTCTTCTCTCCTCTGCTAAGAGGGCCTCAGAACTCCTAGAGCTGATCTGTGACGTTGTATTCCGGTGGATATCACGCAATCCAATACAGTAGCTCTGCAACTTAGTAGTTACAGTACAATGCAAAGTGCAGAAATACATTTTCTAAAAAAGTATTCACAGAATAACATGTAAACGTATTTGGCTATATAAATATGAAAAAGAGATATTGCTTTAGGCTATACACCACATATCGCCGATGTAAAAGAAACAAGTAAGTAATCTACTTATATTGCAATGCATATATTTAGACTTGCAACGTGTTTTACAAGATGATACTAAGTTGTCTGTTCTGTAGTGTGATACTTCCTGAAGGCTAAAGCCTGATCATTGTTTGAAGCTAGACTGTGGAAAATCTTGAAAGGAACTGCTTGAAGCCTTTATGCAGTCTTAATGTGCAGATGGAGACAGAAAATGCAGCGTAGCCTGGGGCCAGAGCCTTGCCTGGGTAATGAACAGTGAATTCATCTAAAACTGACTAAGCAATGCAGAAATTTCCATATGTTGATGCTTTGTCTGCGGACAGTAAAAAAAAAAAAAAGTACAGTGTTCACAAGACGAGTGTGAGTGTGTATGGACAACAGGTATGTTGCCTTCGACAGCAGACAGAAAGCACCTGCTCTGACCTCACTAACAATACATTACCACAAGTGGGTTGCTACATCCTGTGCAGTCATAATGTGTGCCACTGATTGCAGTCTGTGCCGTTGATTCATGATGTTGCCAAGTGGAGCATGTCAAAAGAATAAAATATTGTGTCTAGAATTGATCCCTGCGAGAGCCCAAAGGTGATAGCTGCTGAAAAAGATGAAGCATGTGTCTTGTAATAAAGTAACAAAACTAACACTCTGTCACAAAGCAAGTTCAACGTTTAAGGGCTGCACAATTATGGCCAAAATGATAATCACGATTATTTGGATCAATATTGAGATCACGATTAATTATCACAATTTGTTGATTTTAACCATAACAAATGTTATTGTCACATAAATCAGTTATACATATCCCATAGGCTATGTATAACTGCTTTCTTTCACATCCATGTTCTGCATCCGTATTGTGCTAGAGATCTTCCACTTGTCCAGGACTAAAAATCATATCTTTGAATTTTTTCGGCTGAATGGCGATATACGATATATACCTCTGTATTTTTTTTACATAGTGGGTCAAAGCCACTTTTCACAAGCTCTTTTATTAAAACCGATTAAATGTAAAAACAGGGATTCCTTTCCAGATTTAAAATATTCAGCTGCAATACATGTTTCCATGAAAATTATCTGAAATACATAGCCTAGGATATATTTAAAAAAATATATATATTTCTGTGAAAGCTCCTTCACCTGTTTTCAACAACAGTAACAGACGGATTAAAAGAGAAGGGGAGAGGGGGGGTGCGTATGCTACTCAGAGTGACGGCTGATTCATTGTGAATGGGTCCAGCGTGGGTCAAATGGTGGGTCAGCGGAGTTAGACACGTCGTGTGTATGAAATGTCTGTATCGTCACTGCGCTGCATTTTTATGAACTATGTATATGTACTATGATATTCTGGCCATGGGTCACATCTCTCGCCCAGATCCAGCAGCTCCGTCTCACACGCTGTTACTCTACGAACTGAAGTTAGTTGCGTTCAATAATTTGTTCTGTGTTTTTCGCTATGGCCGCCGCGATAGCAGAGTTACCAGTGGAAACACTGGTACAATACAGGTTTGCTTCGAAATACAGCAGTGTTAATAACAAAGCTGTAGACAAATGTCAAAAGTGTGGACCAGTGCTGTCAGCGCTAGGTCTCTCCATGTTGCTGGGAGCCGTGTGTGAGTGAATGGGGGCGGGGCTTACTGTATCCTCTGTGACTGTCTACATCTAGAAACTAAGCTGCACGATGGAGGGAACAACGCTGAATGGCTCATGATCAGACGGTGGTTTACGCAGCCGTACATTGGCTTTGCAAAACCCGGAGCATTCTATGAGCGGAATGAAACATTTCAAATATTGCTCGATCACGCAAATTTCATCATGGGAAGCACAAATTGTGATTTAATTGTGCAGCCCTACAACATATTGTGGCATGAAATATCTTCAAAATGGCAAAAAGGGTCTCAACAAGGCAGGGGCAAGTTTAGACACTTTTGAATGGGGGAGCCAGACTGTGGCATAGTTTTTAAGAAGGGAGAGTGAAATGAGTAAAAATGTGTTAAGACTCAAGTTTAAAGCACAGGTTCTTGCGTTAATAAATTGCATTATTAATAATTGTTCATTGTACTAAATGAATGCCAAATTAACCTTTTTTAATAGAGCCAGACCAATATATCAGCGGGCTGATTATTGGCCGATATTAGGCATTTTCCAAACTATAATGCTCGATAAATTAAATTTATTAAAAAATAAAATAAAAACGGGTGAAACACCCTTCAACCATGTTAGTGTTGGCGTTCCATAGTTTGTCCACCAGAGGACACTCTACAACGTCCCTGTTGGACACCCTTTGGAATTTGCTTGTTGTTAATGTGTTTTTCTTCAAAGGACTTTAAGTTTCATAGCTTAAGTTTTTTTTTATCAGAACTTTAATATATTTTGATGTTCCTCTGTTCTGTTGTGACAATAAAACAAACAAGTTTATTTTTAAACTGCATTATAATATATTAGTGAGAACTCATGAATAACTACAAATAATATTTGTATAGACCAGTATATAGGATTTTTAAATAAGTATTTGTATCGATATTGGCCTGAAAAATCCTTTATCGGTTGGGCTCTACTTTTTAATATTCTAATCCGAAACAATATGAATAAATATTTGTATGTTCAAATTGCCTACAGCCACTGGCAGATCATTAGACAACGGGCCCCTGGACGTGTAATGGCTTTCATTAGCCATGTAAACAGCTTAGTCAGAATATTGTCTTTTTCAGAATAAGGGTGAAAACCTGAATACCATGTGCATGTAAACGTAGTCACTGAAGACCTGACTTTGAGAAGTTGTGTTACTTGACATAAGGCTTTTTTAAGTTATATTATTGTGTCATGCACATTCAAGCGCCCAGTCCACATGAATTTTTAAGACAACAATGGTGTGGGGGGTGTGAAACATTTGTCAGCCAATTACACAGCTTCTTACGCAATATAAACAAACACCTTTTTGTCTTTTGTCCCAAGTTCAACAAATAAACCATCCAGAAAAACTCATCAGAAACTAGAAGGGCACTCAGAGAGCCAAAGCATGCCTTATCTCACAATGTTACTGCAGTGAGAATTTTCCCAGTCTATGGCCCATTTTTATTTAAATATTCTACCCTAAACCGTTACAGTCTATGATTCTGACACATGAATGTAGCACACATGCCCTATCTGGCAATGTTAATGCAAGTGAAAGATAATTCCTGTATCCTCCCTGTGATTCGATCAGGTTCTTACTTTGCTAATGCTACACTCTTCCACCATGTTTCATGAAAATTGGGCCAGTAGTTTGTCCGTAATCCTGCTGATAAATGAACACACAAAATGACAAACTTAACCAAAACATAACCTTGTTTGCAGAGTTAATGAATGACATTTGTATAAAACATGTTCATGTCAGTAAAACATGAAACAGACTTAATATCACATAATAAAAAAGAAGCCTTTTTCAGCGACGATTATGTGTAAAGTTACAACAAGAAGCCCCCTTTTGAGACCAAAAACTCAACTGAAGTTCCCAACTTCTCCATAAACCCATTAATCTTGCTACGTCACACAGGCTGTCGAGCCAGCTCAGTGCTGAGCCAGAGAACCCAATGCTCAAGGCGGTCAATTAGAGCTGCATGATCAAATATGTCAAATGCCACATGAGGTCCCAAGACAAAGCGTGAACTATCTCCAGCATCTGCTGTTTAAGGGAGGTCATCCGGGGATCGCAATGGAATGTCTCCATAATAATGCCGTTTAAAAATAGAGCACTTTGACTACAACTTTGGTTGTTGTAATACATAGTCATTATATGAATGTCATCTTTCACTGCTGGTAAAAAACTGCACTACAGTTTCTATTCTAAAGTTATTTGACTTTTATAGCCGAGTAGTGCAATTAGCAATTTATGGCCTACAGTAATGGCAAATACCGGCATTATAATTGGCTTCAAATCAGCATTGATTATATTACCCAATAGTAATCATTGAGCTAAAGTATTGCCCATTTTATTGGGTAAACAACTTTGCCATGTTACATTTTTTTATATTGTCCAGCTCAATTGATGATAGAAACAGCATTTTAGAGTTGGACTGAGTTTCTCCAGTAGTAGTCAGAAGTGTTGCGTGCATGACAGTAGAGCAAAATGTGCCAGTTGGTAAGGAAAACCTCAGCAGCAGCACAGTTGATATTTCTATACGTAAAGAAAGTTCGGGAGACTTTGAACACTTCCGCAGAAGCATTTAATTCAATTGAGGAGAAAATTCAGGCAGGCAGTACAGTTTAGAGCCCGACCGATCAGGCCGATACGAAATATTTGGTTATTTAAAAATCCGATATATCGGTCGATA
The DNA here is from genome assembly GCA_013375575.1 of Percina caprodes. Classification (NCBI taxonomy): domain Eukaryota; kingdom Metazoa; phylum Chordata; class Actinopteri; order Perciformes; family Percidae; genus Percina; species Percina caprodes. Next base: position 555,166 of record JABXJD010000187.1, on the reverse strand, counting down.
CAAAACAAATCCAGAAACGTGTAACAAAACAGAGGAACATCAAAATATTAAATTTCTGATTAATAAAATGTATAAAACTACAAACTTAAGATATGAAACTATGCAATGCCAACACTCACATGGTTGACCGTGCGTTTTTATTGTATATTTTAAATATTCATTTATCAGAATCTTTTGTCATTATAAATTATTGAATTTCATTTTTTAATCTACCAATATAAATACCGATCGTCCGCTGATATATTGGTCGGGCTCTAGTCCAGTTTACCCACGATGTGTTATCGTGTCGTACTGTCCCAACCCTGAGGACTTCCCCAGCTGTAAAGTTGGTTATGCCAAGATATTGATGGTGCCAAATACAGGAACAGGTTTTGGTTATAAGAGTCTGGCCGAATATTCTCGTCACCTGATCTGTGATCCAGGAATGATCTGATGATGCCTACGTTTCCCTTTGGTTTCATACCACAACATGGTGTTTCTGGAAACTTCACCACACCAGTATTAAACTATGTATTGAAAATAAATTACTAGGACTGACGATGTCAAAATCGTCTGTAAGGAAGTTCTGTAGGAGCAACATCATGTGGACAGGTAGAACATCTCATGCAGAAGGCTGCTTCCTTTTGCGTACAGGAATATTGGTGTAAAATGAAGTCTTTATTATTTATTATTTTATGTATGTCTTATTAGATTGTGTGTGTGATTGTGTATGTGTGTGTATATGTGTATGTGTGTATATGTATATATATGTGTGTATATGTAAATATATGTGTATGTATATATGTGTGTATGTGTATGTATATATGTGTGTATGTGTATGTATATATGTGTGTATGTATGTATATATGTGTGTATGTATATGTATATATGTGTGTATATATGTATATGTGTATATATGTGTGTGTATATATATGTGTGTGTATATATATGTGTATGTATATGTATATATATGTGTATGTATATGTACAGGTAAAAGCCAGTAAATTAGAATATTTTGAAAAACTTGATTTATTTCAGTAATTGCATTCAAAAGGTGTAACTTGTACATTATATTTATTCATTGCACACAGACTGATGCATTCAAATGTTTATTTCATTTAATTTTGATGATTTGAAGTGGCAACAAATGAAAATCCAAAATTCCGTGTGTCACAAAATTAGAATATTACTTAAGGCTAATACAAAAAAGGGAGTTTTTAGAAATGTTGGCCAACTGAAAAGTATGAAAATGAAAAATATGAGCATGTACAATACTCAATACTTGGTTGGAGCTCCTTTTGCCTCAATTACTGCATTAATGCGGCGTGGCATGGAGTCGATGAGTTTCTGGCACTGCTCAGGTGTTATGAGAGCCCAGGTTGCTCTGATAGTGGCCTTCAACTCTTCTGCGTTTTGGGTCTGGCATTCTGCATCTTCCTTTTCACAATACCCCACAGATTTTCTATGGGGCTAAGGTCAGGGAGTTGGCTGGCCAATTTAGAACAGAAATACCATGGTCCGTAAACCAGGCACGGGTAGATTTTGCGCTGTGTGCAGGCGCCAAGTCCTGTTGGAACCTGAAATCTCCATCTCCATAGAGCAGGTCAGCAGCAGGAAGCATGAAGTGCTCTAAAACTTGCTGGTAGACGGCTGCGTTGACCCTGGATCTCAGGAAACAGAGTGGACCGACACCAGCAGATGACATGGCACCCCAAACCATCACTGATGGTGGAAACTTTACACTAGACTTCAGGCAACGTGGATCCTGTGCCTCTCCTGTCTTCCTCCAGACTCTGGGACCTCGATTTCCAAAGGAAATGCAAAATTTGCTTTCGTCAGAAAACATGACTTTGGACCACTCAGCAGCAGTCCAGCTCTTTTTCCTTAGCCCAGGTGAGACGCTTTTGCGCTGTTTCTTGGTCAACAGTGGCTTGACACGAGGTATGCGGCAGTTGAAACCCATGTCTTTCAAGCGTCTCTTGGTGGTGGATCTTGAAGCACTGACTCCAGCAGCTGTCCACACCCTTTTTCACAATCTTGACTAGGCGCGGTGATCCCTATCGCTTGTACACTTTTTCTGACCACAGTTTTCCTTCCCTTTGCCTCTCTATTAATGTGTTTGGACACAGAGCTCTGAGAACAGCCAGCCTCTTCAGCAATAACCTTTTGTGTCTTTCCCTCCTTGTGCAATGTGTCGATGGTCGCCTTTTGGACAGCTGTCAAATCTGAAGTCTTCCCCATGTTTGTGTAGGCTTCAGAACTGGACTGAGAGACCATTTAAAGCCCTTTGCAGGTGTTTTGAGTTAATCAGCTGATTACTTTGTGGCACCAGGTGTCTTCAAAATTTAACCCTTACACAATATTCTAATTTTGTGACACACGGAATTTTGGATTTTCATTTGTTGCCACTTCAAATCATCAAAATTAAATGAAATAAACATTTGAATGCATCAGTCTGTGTGCAATGAATAAATATAATGTACAAGTTACACCTTTTGAATGCAATTACTGAAATAAATCAAGTTTTTCAAAATATTCTAATTTACTGGCTTTTACCTGTGTATGTATATGTGTGTGTGTGTGTGTGTATATATGTATGTATATATATATATATATATATATATATATATATAAATAAATAAATAAAATTTAATTTTTGTCCATTATCCCGTCCTCTTTCAGTCACACAGTTTTCTGATTTGTACATGTCTGGAGACATAAGTTAATAATCAATTATTAATTTATCAGAATCAAGCATCGAATCGTTCTGGAGAGAATCGCAATGCATCTAAAATAATTTTTTTTTCTCCACCTCTAGTACTCATTTCCCGAGTGCTTCATTTTGAAAATTAACTTGAGCTTTCCCACCTGATGCTGTATATTGTTGCAGTTTTTGTGCATTTATTTTCATAATTAGCTAGACCTAATAGACTTTATTATCCATCCCTGACATATAAGCAAACAAAACTGTTAACTTCAAGCTTGCTGTGCTGTAATTCCATACATTCTCCCCTTAGCAAGGCTAGAAGCAGCAAAAAAAGAACAGTCTTCAATGACAGGATGTAAAATTCCAAATGTATCTACTGAAAATAAAGAAACTCAGACTCCAAATAAAAAAGAGGGGAAAATACTTCTATTAGACACAGCGAAGATTGTTAAAACGTGTGCAATCCCTGCTGAAATTACATTCTATTATTCTGCAAAGTATGTTCACATGCTGCACAATCCCAAAATGACAAATGCTCTCCAGATACTTCAGAGTAAAGTGAACACTGCTAACCTGCTGATGCCAAACAGTGCTGATTAAAGTGGGGAGGAAGGAGAAGAGGAACATACTCACCATGTCTGTATCCGACACTGGCCCAAAACTCGTCACATAGATGTTTGTCCTCACTTCTGTCACACTCTCTGAGGAAAGGGACGACAAGGACCAGAAAACATTACAGGGAAGCCTGTGTACGAAAGGCTTTGCGTCTTTGTTAAGCTGATGGTTTGTGTACATGACGGTAAAGTCTGCCTCATGGCATTTAACCAAGCCGCTTCACAAACGTTCAACTGTAATCAAGGGTTAGAGAGCACCACTTCCAATACAAGATTTATGCAGGCTCAGTGAAGAATTTGTGCCCCTGTTGGACGGCTTAATACCTGGATTCTAACAGTCTTTGTGCATCATTTTGTCAAAACCGTGTTAACTCTGTTCTGCCACAGATTGCAGGCTTTAGGATATAATGCTGGACCAATAGTATTAGTCTAATACTAGTACTATTAAAAGATTCCTAAAATGTACACTCAAACATTGCTAGACAGCATTGGACATAGTGCTCCCAAGTATTTGGCCCAGGAGGGTTTCTGCAACCTCAATTTAGGGGTAAAATGTTGCTGTGAGCGACTTCATAGGTGCTTTTGAAAGTCTTTAGTTAAGTAAAACTACTATTTGTTTGGCTCAAGCTAGTTTTGTCCACTACAGCATAAAATCTGCTTTGAGCGAGGTCCACGTCTGTATCTTTGGAGAGAAGACATCCCTTTTGACCCAACATAATTTAGTTCGCCTACCCCAAAAAACATTTAACAGTCCCTAAGGGGCTTCTGGCTCCGGAATAATCTGCAGCAGTCAGCATTAAGAATGCAGCTCTGTGTGTGTGTGTGTGTGTGTGTGTGTGTGTGTGTGTGTGTGTGTGTGTGTGTGTGTGTGTGTGTGTGTGTGTGTGTGTGTGTGTGTGTGTGTGTGTGTGTGTGTGTGTGTGTGTGTGTGTGTGTGTGTGTGTGTGTGTGTGTGTGTGTGTGTGTGTGTGTGTGTGTGTGTGCTATTACACAAGTCTATGCATACACTATAATCACATTAGGCATTATGTACGTAGTCTGTTGTGGTATAATTCTGGCATGACTGTTACAAGGCTCTATATGTTCCTATCAGGCCAGTGTAGTTTGTTAATCATAATTACATGTATAATTGCACGTTTTGTTACATTACAAGCTCCATTGCTGCTTTAGTTCTGTCAGAATGATTTATGAATTATTCTTGATACTGTAACAGCGATCTTACTGATCATCATACAGTAAATTAGTCCGGGGCTTTTAAATGTGATGTTAATTAGGAGTTGTGAAATATTTGCTTCCAATACTTCACAAATGATTTGAATACAGCATACAGGGCATGATATTAAAGTCGTGACAGATCAAATTTTGCCCTCTTCAGTGTGGGCTGAATCAGCTCCTCTGGGCTGAATGTGTGAAGAAGTAAGCTTTCAAGCCATTGGTGAGACAAATAGCTGCTCCCAGTGGTGCAACAACTAGAGAGTGATGAGCCTTTTCTCCAAAAGTGAATAGATCTTGGGCTCTAACTGTGTCCCAGATCTAACTGACCACCCACAGGTGAAGTATCCAACCCTTTGGCAAAGGCCCCCCTTGAGAGAGAAGATCTACTTCCACATTAATCACTGCTGTGACACAAATAGCTCTCACAAATGCGTGATTATCACAACACCCAGTCAGCAGTGGGGGAACAGAATGAGTTGGCCCGAGAGTTGAGTTTTTTTTTATGACAATGCACCGGCGCATAGGGCAGAGCTAATAGATTCTGCTAAAAATGAAATGAATTGTTTATCTCCTATTACTATCCAGTCTGTTTGTCTGAGATGGTCCCACTTGACTGTTTGCCACTAGGACTGTGGGTGGTGGGGATAGGGGCTGGCGGAGAAGGAACAGGAGGAAGATTGGTTGCTTTGTTCATGTACATGTAGGGGCTTTTGACTTTGACTGAGCCTTCTGGCCATTCTGAGGGGGGGCCCCAACTGGTGGGTCTGTCTGCAGGTAGTCAGTCCTCAACAATCTATTATTATTGATACAAAGTGAAAGTATTGATACATATCGTCATCTTTAAGATGCGCCTCCTACTCTAACCTTTTATTAAAGAGTTTTAATTTTTTATTTAAATGTCTGGAAGAACTTAATAATGGAATTGCCTCATCATATTTTAGTTGCTTTTCGTAATGCAGTATAAATGTAACTGATTGGGTTAAATGGGCTTATGTTTCATCTCATATCGGTTGCAGGCTCCTGAATTGAATCAAAATCGAATCAAAATGGTATTGTGGTAGACTTTTGAAACTAGTAAATATCCCTGTGTTGTCCTAAGAATCTGTAAATGTCTCGTGATAAAACGCATGATTTAGACCCCTAATAGAAATTTGGACTATCCCAACATTTTGGTCCAAAATGTAAAGCATTAGCAGAGGTATTTCAGTCCTGTTAGAGTAATATAATCTGCAGATTAATAACCAATATCATGTCATGTCTGAATATATTGTGACAAATAAGATAAATGTAGATCCATCTGCAACACAACATTACTGATTTCATGCTGTTCTGCTACTCCAGGCAATAGCACATGCAATATCTGCTAGATTTATACCAGAACTACAGTATCCATAGTGTTTAGAGTATTGCTTGCATTGTAAACAATCTCAAAGTTTATTATACTGCACTTTACATTAAATAACCTAGAAAGTATCTGGAGTAAGCGAGATACAAAAATAATACACAAGGCATCACAAATATAGCCTACCTATATGTAAAGCAGAAATATTATGAATTTTTTGATAAATAAATATCTACAAAGAATAATAAATCATAACAAAAAGTAAATTAAAAATGTGGTCATCTTTCTAATTCATGAATTCAGATGTATGCCTAACCATATGTTTAAAGCAATCTTGCTCTGCTGGCCTATGAATGAAGTGTAATATTTCAACATTTTAGAATTATTTTCGGTATAATGGTACAGCTCATGGTTCAGTGAGAATTTCCTAAATATTCGAAGACACAAGTGGCAGGACACGATTTTCTTATATGTGGTTTCTCTTGTGTTTCTACTGGCCTGTCTAGCCTCTAATAGTCTCTTGGGTTTGGTGCAAAATCCTGCTATTTTTCAGTCTGTACAGTGAGTTGCTGCACTACAAAAGGAAACCATCATGACTGTAAGCCCCGAGTGGTGCAGGCCTCACCATCTCCTTGCCCTTGGAGATGGCACAGAGGCAGAATATGACATTAACATCTTGTGCCTGGTTCCTTTCTCTGGTTGCTGCCATGGAGTCCAGGTCATCAAGCCTGGTGGGTCTGCAGCCTGAAAGCAGTGGGCACGGGGCTTCAACAGCAAGCAGTGGAGCAGAAATGACCATTCCAGCTGGCTGGCTGAGAAATGGCAAAGCCTGCTTGAGCATGTGGACTTGCTGTTATGCCGTTTGTTATCCTTGGGGTGCAAATATTTGGATGAAATGGCATCAATTAAAGGGATTTCCACTGACGTGCTTATTTGCCATTTGGGCATGATTGAACAACGACTTTCACCCAAGGGAAAGCAGATTTTCTGCACAAAGTGACCTGACTTCAGTGTGATCATGGTGTTGGTGTGCCATCTGCGTGTGACTTTCTAGATCCACAAGGTCCAAAGACTACCACTGGAAATAACTTTTTTTATTTAGCAAAGCGTTAGCAAAACCAGTGTAGTGTCTGGTAATTATTACAGCAACAAGCAAAATGTTAATGTCTATAAGAATATAAAAATCCTGTTTTTTTTTTTGTTTGTTTTTTTACATCTACTAGTCTATCTAAAGAATTAGTTGCTGGTTAAATATACAAGTCAACTTCTTTTACCCAACTTTTTTTTTGTTTTTTTTTACTTAAACACCAAATTGAGCCAAGTTATATTATAGATTCTATCGATTAATCAACCTGGAGAAATACCTAGTGATCCGTTTGGTCAATAAAAGCCCTTTTTAAATGGTATGGATTATACTGCTTAGGTTTACGGCACCATGAAGACCTGTTCTGACCGATGCACAATTTCATGCATCCTAAATCCGAGCAGTTGTCTAATATATATAGTGTTGCCTACCTCCCAGTCCAGGACGTAGCCTGTTGTCATATCCATCCAACAGCCTGTCGAGGATTCGGGTGAAAATGGTGATATTGTCTTTACTATCATCAGGCAACGGCTCTCTGTGTCCAACTACTGCCCTGCAGGAAGAAATGGAGACAGGAAGGTGGAGTCAAAAGATGGAAAGCATATAAAATGTAATAAAAACTTGTTGATAAAAAAGTTGATATTGTGTTCCACTGGAGCACGAAGACCGGCATGCATTCAGTGTCCATCGCAAAGTTAAAAAAAAGCATTGTAATACGTTTATTTATCACAAGTAATATTGTTATCGCAATATTCAACATTATCGCATGTTGCATATTTTCCTTATATCATGCACCCCTACAACATACAGGTTCAAATGTTATGACTCTCCCCCACCCAAATAGATATACCATGATTTAATTAAACCATAACATACCAGATTTCAGTATAAATACATTATATGAGAATTATTTTACATGTTGGTCATGATCAAAAGTTTGATACAGAATAAATTCAGTATGATGCCAAACTCTAAATATGACCCGTTTCTGTAGGAAATTAGTTCTAATTCCACCTCCCTGATTATTATTTCTCTCACAGACACAATCTCATGCCAGTGATCTGTCCAAGGCTTCAATCAATATTTGGATAATAACGTCTGCTTGTGTTTGTTTTGTTATATTCATCTTTACAGGCTCTTTACAGAAAACTGAGTTTATGGTAATGGGATCTTTCTCAAGAAGGAAATACTCTGATGTGTGAGAATTCATCATATGCTATCAGACACTTAATTTTACATGGCCCACAATTCCCTGTAGGATCATATTGTGGTGAGATAAAAAGGCCACTATAATGTAGGTGGAACACTGATGAGTTAATGAGGAGTGCCTTTAATTAAACTTAAATCTCCTGAGGAGCTGAACTGTAATATCCAAGTAATCCTCATCAACAAGCAGTCCATGTCCTGATGCACTATCACAGACGCAGCATTTTGCAACGGTAACGACAGCGCTTGACGGAATTTAGTGCTAGAAGAGTAACCCAGATTTTCCCTAAATGTTGCTTATAGGGAAGCCTTTACTCTTCAACAGCAAATCTGTCTTTGCTAGCCCTCTTAGAAGGGTTTTCTGTAGCTTAATCTGTCCTATATTACCAACTCCAAACAAGTGTCCATCTGAGCTACAACCCCATTAAAACACTAACTTGGTGAAGGTCACTTCTTAAAGTGCATGCAGTTTTAATTTGTAATTATTATCTCTTTGGGGATTTAAAAATCACATTCTTTCATGCTCTAAACAGCAAACATAATTTACAGGCATTTGGGCAAATGACTTCTGCCTAGCTAAGTGGCTGTTACATAGACATATGTGGATGATAAATAAATATCAATTAAGCATCTCGGCTCCTCCATTTTCCAGCGATCACTTCCTTGACATGTTGTACATTATAATAAACCAGGACATCGAGATTTAAGAAGCCCAAAAACTGAAAGAAATAAAGTACATTTTAAGAGGAAAAAGGGAGAACTACTACTAGTATTGCATTATAAAGTTTGAATGAAGCATTAATTCCACTCCAGTGACTATTAGGCAATTATTCTGACCCTTAGAACTTATATATATATATATATATATATATATATATATATATATATATATAAAAACTATCCATCATTACTAAAATGGTGCTCTTTGGATGCTTTTATATAGACCTTAGCGATCCGCTAATACCATATCTGAAGTCTCTTTCCCAAAATTCCGCCTTAGTGCAGAATTACAACCACTAGAGCCAGTCGCACAATGAGCTTTCCTCTGAGTCTGTAGCTTTTGATCAGGAGATAGGGGCAGGTGGAGGCTGGGGGTGTGGCCTTGACTAACTGCCCCTTTGCTTGTTTGAAAGCCATGATGTCTCTCTCTCATGGGTGGGCTGAATTCTCTGGGTGGGCAAAGCTGAGAAAGGGGAGGTAACCCATATGACCTCATAAGATTGTCCCATATGAGCTTTCATTTTCTCAAAGGTAGAGCAGGATACCCAGGGCTCGGTTTACACCTATCACCATCTCTAGCCACTGGGGGACCATAGGCAGGCTGGGGGAATGCATTTCTTTTTTTTTTTTTTTTAAACTGAAAGATTTTCAGGAAGATAAGGTCTTATTTTTTTAATTACATTTTTTCTACAATAGTCATCATAACTACTGCGGAGTACGCCATTCCAGCGCATGATTCCAGTTACCTTCACATATATGACGGAGTCACAGGAAACCAGGCAAGCATGTAATCCAGCCTAACCTCATCTCATTTTCATATCAGCCTCACTGTTTACTGTTGGCTTTTCACCGTGTCTGTTTTCCATTCTTGTTAATGCAAATAAAACATTTCCCTCTGCCGCTTCATAAAACAATTATTCAACTGGCGAAACACAGTATGACTTTTAGCAGCCACAGGAAACACACAATTGCTCTTTGTTTAATTTTGTCTTTGTTGTCATTTTTCTGACTGCAAATCAGTTTTACTTATTGCATAGAGTTATGGAAGCTGAATGAGCCGTTAGAAAGAGCTGCAGGCGACTTAACCTATTTACGTCAGTCGAGCTGATACTTGCGCTGTGCGCGGCATGAACTCAGATTGTAATTTTCAATGATTTTTGATTGACTTCCATATTAAAACATTGTTTTGTTGCATTGTAAACAGATACACCAGTGGTCTATTGCACAAAACCAGTAAAGCTGGGATATTCCAGTTATCCTGGATAAATTTAGCCTTGACTTGGTGGCACAAAAGCAGAGGCACCTAAGTTACCATGAAGAATAACCAATGAATACACTGTGTTACAGTCATGTGTACAGTGTGCATTACATTTATCATTTAATAATCTTTATAGTTTCTATAGTCCATTTTCTTCAGTGTCTTTCTTTTCTATGTCCAAATACGAGGAAGCAAAGCATATAATATGTAAAGAAGGAAATAGATATATCAACCGATATTAGGCATTTTTCACATTAGGCAATTATTGTTTTTTTTTTTTAAATATTAATTCATCAAAATTAAATGACAAATAAATTACTCTGAATAATGAATATTTAAAAATAAAAACGGACTGTCAACCATGTAATGAGCATTGGCGTTGCATAGTCTGTCCACCAGACTACAATGTCCCTCTTGGCAACACTGATTATGTGTTTTTGTTCAAAGGACTTCAAGGTTTCATATCTTAAGTTTGTATTTTTATTTATCAGAACGTCACTATATTTTGATGTTCCTCTGTTCTGTTATACAACAATACATTATTACATAATGTAGAATATGATAATTATTATCATATTCTTTTAGTGAGAACTCATAAATAACTACTATATATATATATATATATATATATATATATAATACACACTGCACAGTATATCGGCAGATAATAGCAGGCCGACTGAATTATAGTCTAAAAATATACATTTACGAACGACTGCTCTCAAATGAAACCATTCAAGGAGTTTTTTGTGATTATTCCCACACTTGAGAGAGAGAGAGAGAGAGAGACTCCTTGAATGGTATGGCGGATTCTATTCAGAGGCTACTTACGCATTCAGTCGTAACCACAGGTGTCGCCACATTAACCAGGACTAAACATTAAGAAATAAGACTCTAAGAAGAGAGTACTAATGATTAGTCAAATGATGGGAGATACTTGAGACATTATCTCCACCGAGACTGAGCCTTTTAATTAACACAAAGCTCATGATCTGCACCTCATTGAGTGGGGCACAGTTTGATATGGTGTGGTTGTCAAATGGGTACCTAGGTGTGCTGTATAATTAAGCTCTGCCAAAAATATGTGCAAATAGGACAATGTAAATATTTGATATTTGAAAGTAATATTCTGTAGAGTTGGGCGGTCTCCAAATTTTGATACCGTCAAACCTCCTCCCTATTTTACCGTGATAAACGGTATTACCGTGACTAATTAAACATGATGACGCAAGGCTCAGACAGCGTCACCAAACTGTTGGCTTGTGCCTCCACTGTTCAGAAACACTAAGACTGAAACACCTCTCTGTCTCATTAGGGCGGAACCCCAAATGCTGCCAAACTGCAGAAGTTGTGTTCTTCTTCAAGACCAGGTCACTCGGTGCACGACTTGCCATCCCGCTCCCTCTTACATCTTTCTCTGTCTTCTTTGTGATGATAACCACACATAAGCATTTTTAGGCATTGAATAGTGCATTGCATTTTCTTAAATGACTGTATTGAAACTGATACCGTTGCTATTGTTAAGACCCCGCGGTATACCGTATTACCGCCCGGCCATAATGTACTGTACATTTCTGGCTTTTCATTCACAAGACTTCCAAAAAGTGACAGGCATGCATGTTTGAGGCAGCTCAGAATACACCAAATACAAAAAGCTTCAGAAATGGCTGGGGCGAGCTAAACCGCAATAGATAATATCTCACTTAACATGAATCATATATCAAACAAAAAGCCTCTGTGGCCTCAGACAGCACCGGTGGACACTTAAATATTAACGAGAAACCTTTTGTCCCTGTGAAACCATTCTAACAATGTCTGCTCCACACTCAAATACCCACTGCAGAAAAACACAGTACTTGTGTGGTTTGTAGCATCTGTGTGCTTTACTGAAGCGCACGCACACACACACACACACACACACACACACACACACACACACACACACACACACACACACACAAATGCCATAGCTTTCAGTATGAGCCAGCTGTTAAAATTCCCCGATGAGGACAAAGAAATGGGACATTCCCTCTGAATTTGACATCCTTTTTGTTAAAACACAGGTTTTTGTAATCATGCAGCTGCTTGTTTTACTTCCTCAGTCCACTTTATTATTCACACCATCAGTTCATGCATATGACTGCCTATTAACAAAGAAAGGACAGAACAATCTCTATATTCCTCTGCTTTTCACATAAAGAAAAAATATTTGGAGAGAACAAACTCTCAGCGATGAACATCGTTTATCTGAATTTTGTCCAAAGGAGAACCAGTTACATGAGGAGCATGAAAGGGTGATTGCATTATTCTATACTGTAGGTGTAAACACTGGAGAGGTAAAGACGGGCTCCTACAATGTTTCACAACAACGGGATGCTAAATTCAACATATTCTGCAATCATAAAAGATTTATATTGGTCATGGGTTTATCACATAAATAATGTTAATTTGTTTTAATAAATGCCATGCTGGCTGATTGCATTATTCTGTGGTCGCTTTGAAATTGAAGTTTGATGGTTAAAAGTGAATTTTGAGTATTTGATCATGAGATGACTGACAGGTCTTTACCAATGTTGTGTGAGGCAAGCCTGGAAAACTGTGTTAGTAAAAGGCCCCAAGACACATCCGACTGGGGGAAAAAAAAGTTTTTTTGCAACAAAATTGTAAGACATTATTCACTACGACATTGCGTGTGTGGTTGTTTAAAAGGTAAAGGAAGGTGGAATTAAACTCATGTTTTGTTGCACCAGTTATGGTGGTAAATCTGAAGCATCTAGGACAGTGAAGCACAAATGTAGCTCATAACATTAGCTAGAGACAATTTCATAAGGTGTGTGTGTGTGTGTGTGTGTGTGTGTGTGTGTGTGTGTGTGTGTGTGTGTGTGTGTGTGTGTGTGTGTGTGTGTGTGTGTGTGTGTGTGTGTGTGTGTGTGTGTGTGTGTGTGTGTCCAACTGAAGAAACGGACCCAGCTGGAAGGGATGCGGACACACAGTTACTGTTAAATCATTTAAGTTGAGGGCAATTTTAACATGTTTGCTTGATTACACTCTAATGTGAAATGAAAGATTAATTAGCTGCTCAGTTTCATATTCATTTATGTATTATTTACATCTCAAATCTATTCCAAGGTTGAATCCCATTTCTCTATCTTACCCCTTACCCCTTACCCCTTGGCCCTAGAAACTAAGGGGTATTGATCACAAACTTCCAAGATGGCGTCTCTGTTGATTGTGTGGGTTTTGACAACAGTGTCATATGCATTTATATATTTTTTAGTTATTTTATGTTCACTTTGGTGGTGCAGAGGCAGATGTTATCTGTGTAATACTTAGGTCTGTTTGCAATACATATGTGTGTACACACACACACACACACACACACACACACACACACACACAGTGTGTTGTTTATCTGTTTCAGTTATCACAGTTTTGATGTGATGTTCAGAAAAACATTTTAACAAAATTCTGTCTTTATTGCCTGATAAATTAAACATAACAGGCAAAAACATTACATAAAATATATTATATTACAGAACCATTATCAACTATTAGAACCATAACTTATATGTCACACACATAAAAAGGCTTCAAATGTGACCACAAACAAATTAATTACAGCTGTTCTGATATTCCAGACTGGTCTGAAGCCTGTGCATGGACAGTAATTAATTACAAATGATTACAATAATACAGTACCAATGCAATAATGAACGGGTACAACATGAACACATGATTTAAGAAACTTCTGCTTGTTTTCAGCCCAAAAGCGGACCAGCTGCTGTGTCCTCCTGGTCCCTGTGTGATACAGGACGGTATATGTAAAGCACGTAGCAATGTATCATAGACCGTTAATATTAATATATACAATCTATGCGATGTATACAGTCCATTCAAGGCAGAGAAATGCGGGACTGTTATTCAAATCAATTTTTTCAAGTTTCAATTAAGAACGTTGTTGCAAGTACATATCTACAGGACTGCATAGACCACAAAACAAGACTGTCGTGAATTTTAAATAAATTATTTAAGCCGAAAATATTTACATTTCTGGGTCTCTCTGGTCGATGCGGCAGCCATTGTTGCTTGCTGTGTTTACAAGTCAGGTCGCGTCCTCACTTGCTTTCTAAGGCCATACACCCCTCGATATTTCCCCTACCCCTCGGTCGACACAGGTATTGGGACACCACTAGGTCCCGCGTGAACGCGCAAAAACGAGGGGAAGGGGTAAGATAGAGAAATGAGATTCAGCCCAAGTCTAATCAGGAGCCGCATGATATTGTACGTGATCTGCTGCTCGGCTACTAAGGTGTTGAAATGAATCATTACAATTGCATCGATGCAGGGACAGACCATAATCGTTGCATCATATCGAATCATAATTGTGTATTGTTTTTGCTTTTTATTTGTTGTCTGCTGTGTTCAGACTCCGCTACATTCAGAAAGTTAAGAGCAGAAACGGTAAAAAAGGGAGTTCAGACATATACTGTATCTGACTGCTTGAATTTGTTGATGGAAACCATGTGTGGCTATGTATTATATTATTGAGGAGGTGATGCATCGAGATGACGATTTGAATCGTTGACAGGATAATCGTAATCGAATCGTGACACCAGTGAAGATTCACACCGCTATCAGCTACATCATAATGTCAGCACTATCGCCTACCAAATAATATCAAAATATTCAATCCTGCAGTCAGTTAGGGTAGTTTAATTGGTAAAAATGATTTTCTTTGCTACACTACCCTACCCAAAGTGACTGTTGATTGGTGCAGGATCAGTTGCTACAGGCAGAAAAACAAACTTGCAGACGTCTTCACATCTTTTTTTTTTATTATTATTATTTTGGTAGATGCTGTTGCAGAAACTAACCAAAGCTTGACATTTTACAGTACCAAAATTGACAAGTCATGCTTCACAATTTGTGACCCGAAACTCAGCGCCACATCCGACAACACCTCAGACTCGACGGAGTAGTGAAAAGTGCACACTGTTAACCCGAGGCAGGTTTAACTGGAAAACAAACAAATGTGGATTTTTGAACAGTCCAATATCAAAAACCCTAAGCCGTTATTGCATGAAAAACTTTAATTTGGGATTTAAAGGTGTTAGGGGTACTACATTCATGGTAGCAGTAAAAAGCAGTAGCACATTAAACACAACAGCTTTATAGTCACTATTAATTTTTGATTGATGGAATCATTATATTGGACAAATATTACATTATATTATGTCCTGGAGCATTTGGACAATTAAAACTACTGTCTTTATTCTGTTTGTGCAAACAGACTTTTAATTTAACTAGAAGTTAAAGACTGAAATGTTACCCTGCAAAAATAGTCTCCTAATTGGCCATGTTCTGTAGAAGTCATCTCTTTAATTATTGCTTAGTCCCATTTCTGCACCGGATTTGCCAGGTTCTTCAGCTGACATGAAGGGGACTCTTACTCTTTTCTCTTTCAAAGAGGAAAGACGGAAAATATTTTATTTATTGTAAAATTTTAAACTTGTACAAACAAGTTTACGGGGACCAAGAAACCTATAGTATGCACTGTACATACCAAAGCCTTTCCATGCTTTCATGTCACAGGTGTCCACTTACTGTATACCGTGATGGCAATCATGTTCACAGATGTTGCAGATCATAAATTCTACTGTGGCGGTCCTGTCCTGTATGTTGGATATATCGTTATATTGATTCCTTTAGGGGTTTGCTCCGGTGCTGCCGCTTTCTTGGTGTTAGCATTCTAAACTCTGGTTGATTTATGAGGATGGTTAACTGCTCCTCTGATAGGTGGAATATTTAAGCATGTAGGTTTTCAACTGTATTTCATCTATTCTAAGGGTCTTCCATAGAAGGCTTAGTTTGAGGTAACCCAATCCCACAGTTGAGAATAGATCGGAATGGGTCTATCTATTACAAGTGTCTTACAAATAAGGAGTGGTTTGAAGGTAACATCTCTGCAAGGGAAATCCAGACAGCTAGCTAGAATATCTGTCCAATTTGAGTTTTTTGTCACATGCTTCCAAAACAAGTTCCTTCCAGAGGATTATTTTGCAGAGACACTGTTGCTCTGTCTGGCGCTTAGTGATTAGTGTGATGGGTGCCAATAATGGCAATAAACCAGAGCATGTTTTTCTTAGATCCAGGAATGCTGTGTGGACTATCCAGACCTTCCTTTGCAGCTCTGTGGAGGTAGGCTTGGCAATGCGAGATAAGGTGACTGGCAACATGAGAAGAAAATGGAGGCATATACTTTGTAGGCTGGGGGATACTAATCTGTGTGGGCCAAGCAGTCAGACTTAGTGGAACGGGCTTGTAGTGAGTAAGTGGCCGGGATCTGATCCAAGGTTAGTGCAGTGAACCAGTCTGACAGGTGAAGGATTGCAGACTTGGCCAGGGAAGAGATGTAGTAGTGGTCTCTCAGGGCACACAGGTGCCTGCTGCCAGTTAGGAGGTGTGTGGGGGAGGTGTGAAGTGAGTGGGGAAGCTGGAGTGAAGTGAGCAGTAACGAGAGCTGTTCGCGGGGTGCAGTATGAGATGAAAGTGCTTCATGAGCTGACAGGGTGATGGCAAATAGATTAGAGAGGAGGAGTAATCATACAAGTTGCAGTTCAAGTGTGTTCCTTTCAGTGACTGATTTGACTTGTTTTATGAGTCAATTTCTTTTATCCTACAACTTTTGGATGTTGAATAGTTGTAGCAATTTGGAAAGAAAATCTTCTCTGTACACACGGCAATACACACATTTCATTATCGGCTAAAGGAAAGAGCCGAGGTGACATCAAAAGAGGCCAACAGAAAAGTTGATCAATTAAGTCAAAACCTGCGGCCGGTGAACATACAGCTCCTCTGTGTACTACTCGGCATGGCTACAAATGGCTTATAAGTCCCATGAAATTGAATTCTATCCTTAATGGGAAGCATTTCCATTTAAAGGAGTTTAACGGGGTGTTATTAGACAGTGAGGGATCAATCTGAATTGTAAGCTAATGAGCCTAGTTAGTTTTAGTTGATAGACTGGCCATTGGTTTAATAGTTGGACTTTTACCAGAAGGTAGAAGGATTGCATTCACTTTGACCATACAGCTAAACAACTAAGGCTTCGTTCAGACCGACTTTAGTCCGCAGATGCAAAGCCTCAAAAGTATGTCCGACCATCTTGAACGGATGAACTGGGACTCCTTTGCTGTTTGACTGTTAACAGTTAATGATCGGTTGACCAGGGTCGGCTTTCGGTCAGAAAAATATTTCTAAATTAGCATCCTTGAAGTGTCCATATATATAAAAATCATTTTTTTTTCGTATTTGGGGTGTTATTTTGTGTCTCTTGTGCTTCGATGTGCATACAAACTTGGGAAAAACCCATCCATGCTGTTTTGAGTTACAGATACAGGTTTCTGAATGTTCGAGATGTCTCACTCTGTAACAGAGACATAAACACACAGGGTGAAAACAGGATCTGCAGCAATGTGCAGTACAACAAAAATATGAAACCATGTAAACCTATTCTGCTGCAACTTCAAAATACAACTATGAACCTGAAAATGAGCAGAATATGGGAGCTTTAAAAAAGACGACCCCTCTGGTTATGCTGCATCGATTTTTATCATTTTTTGACTATTTTTAAGAAAACAAACTAAACTGTGTTTGACAATGTTATAGGGTTGCAGAGACTTCAGTGGAGCACTTATTAAATGTGGCTTGGAAAGGTGATGAACTCTGATAAAAGAATGCATGAGGGAAGAAACAAACTGTGATTCACTCCACTCCCAAAAAACATTTGGCTGCTGCTGCAGTGACTTATGCAACTTTAATTGAAAGTGGGCAGTAACCCAGAAATGCCTTGGCATCCTCCCCCAACTACCTCATCTCTCTCTTAAGTGTCTGTCACCCCCTCAGGAGTGATGTGTGAGCCATGGATGACTGATAAGAATCCTGATATCCATCCACCACTAAAGTGCCCAGATGATGCACTCACTGAACTGCCTGGCTCCTAAGAACCGGGGGCGACCAAAATCGAATAGGAAGGGGGATTAGTGAGGCTGCTCAGAGCTTTGTGGAGAAGATATATTGGAAGCTGATGACTTTTCTTGACTGTGTGGTGCAGTATTTTATTTATCATATATGCGGCAACAAATATTTAATTCCATCTTCCTGTCATCTAAATCCCACAATGGGGGAAAAGCGAGGGAGAGGGGATGTCTAATTAGCACGTTCTTGATTAATAAATAATAAATTCCAAGCTTGAATTCATGCATGAGTTAACCTTTACAACATAACTAATCTCCCTCACCAGGTCCTCCCACTCATATTATCTCCTATTCTACCAACAATATATTGATAATGTTATGCAGCAGAACATTATGCAGCATATTGTCTCCAATGGATGCCCAATGTTCAAAGCCTTTACAATATGACTGATTTTTCTTTGTTTGCTTTTTTCTTCTGTCTTCCACTTGCCTGTTTTATGCAGATAATATGCACAGGAGAAAAACGAAATGGGGGTTGATAGCTAACACACACTAACGTTGGCTGACTCCAGGGAGAACTGTCACATCTATATTTGTTCATCTAGGACAAACTTTCTCATGTTCCTTAATTCATCATCCTTTTTGAGAGGACCTGCCCTAATAACCTATTTTAGGTTTTGTGGAAAATGAAGCTAGTGTAATTAAACGTGAAAGCCCATTTTTTTAAAATGTTGATAACTACAGAAGACTTTGATTTATTTAAAGAATGTACATTTTTAGCCATGCTAGCAGTGTGGCTCTTGGAATGTACTATACTATAGTACTATAAAATGATGCCATGCATGGTGCCCAGAAGATGAACCCTAATGATTTTGATTTTTTTTTTTTTTTTGCTTTTTTTTACACAATATTCATTGTTGAGCTGTAGCTGTATAAAGGCCACCCATATTTCCCCAGTAACTTCCTCCAGCTCTTCCTCCGGGGATGCCCAGGTGCTCCCCAGCCAGCTGGGTTGGAGTCCCTCCAGCATGTTGTGGGTTGGCCTCTGGGCCTTTTCCCAGTGGACCATGCCTGGCACACTTCCCACTGCAGGCACCTGGGGGGCATTTTTAGCAAATGCTCAAACTACCTCCACTGGACACACTTTGTAATGTGTGTTTTGCAGTAGTTGTCAAGTTAGAGCATGTGTCCACTGGGAACATCTGTTCAGAGCTTTTACCCATTGTATTGACTCGAGAGAACAAAATGTTACACATTTCAGACAGTGCCAAGATATTTGCATTGGCTTTCTTTCTCAGAGCAGAGGACTGCTAAAACTATTTCAACTTGTTGAAAGGTTTTCAATAGTTGTTGCCATTAAGACAGCCATGGTCAGCATTTCTTACACAGCATCTGTTTAACACTACCAGCTAAAGCAAGAGGTGGAGGCCAATTGGGGCCTCCTTACCACATTGGAGAGTGTGTTTAACAGGCACAATCTGTTCAGATAGTGGAACAAGAGGAAAATAAAATCAATTTGAAAATGTTACTTCCCAGCTGCAGCAACACTGCTGTTCTATATCCTGTACTTGATGGGGCTGAGGAAAAAAAACTGCTATCTATGACTTTCTGTAGAAGTTGGCTCAATAATTAACTATTGTAGCACTTTGTAGTCTCAGCTCGACATAGAAGTTTTGTTTGGTGAAGTTACAGAAATGTGTGTTATATATATTAAATATTTAATCGGGATAAATCATATTAATGTCATAGTTAACTCGCAATTAATCACACATTTTTATCTATTCTAAATGTCCCTTGAATTCTTTTTGGCCCATTATTTTTTCTCGTTTTAATGCTGTTATCAACATGAAAAGTAGATTGGCTTGCTTTGTGCAAATGTTTTTTTTATTGAAAACAACATTGGCATATAGCCTACTGTAGTGTTCAATTTCACACTAACATTCTCACTTGGAGCAAATCTCTCACACAATGAAACACTGTCCATCAATAAAAGGGTGAAAAAAATGAAGGGGGGGAGAATTGGCATCTGTGTGCTTGGCCATCAAGTGGTATTTCAGACTGGACGTGCTGCGATGATAGCTCAGTTCACAATGACAAAACACACAGATCACTTTGGTCTTGTCAATGGAACATTTGGCAACTTTTAAAAAGTTAACTTTCCATCAGCATCCATGTCGGCGTCTCACACTCGCCATCCACTCAAACGTAATGTTACTACTCTTTGGCCGGCTTGCCAGCCCAGATAACGTGTGTGTGGCGTGCATTGTTGTTTTGTTTTGGGTCTAGCTGGATCCGGTGGGTGTTGGAGTATTTCTAATGTTACTAGTTCTTTGCCAGGCCAAAAAGAACGTTAATCTTGCGATTAAAAAAATTGACGCTGTTTAAAAGGGTGTGCGTTAACGCCGTTAACGCGTTTAACAGTGTCTACAGTGACATTTGTGTCATCCTCTGAGAAATCACACATTTAAGTGTTTGGTTATATCAAATATCAAGCTGTTTTTAAATGTAAATTTATAATTGTATTTATTTATACTGTTCCCCAGTGAGGAAATTACAATTTACACTCTGTTAGTAATCACTACACACAGGCCTGAAATACACACACATGCTCAGGACCTAATCATGCACAAATGGAGAGATGTCATGGTGAGTGGGCTGCCAGTGCTGGACCAGTGCCCTGAGTGGTTGGGGAGGGGGGGTATGGTACGGTGCCTTGCTCAAGGGCACCTGGCAGTGCCCAGGAGGTGATGTGGCAGCTCTCCAGCTACCGATCCACACTCCGTACTTTGGTCCGTACGGGGACTTGAACCGGCGATCCTCCAGTATAACTGGGTACGTATTCTCGTCCTTGGCTAGACGACACTGCTCGATCTTTTCTAGCACTGTGTTCCTCTTTCCATTCAGTACACATTCATCCTGTCTTTTCCTCCCACACACAGCCTCAATTCCCCAATCCATTGCTGTAAAACCCTCTGCATTATTTGATCTTGGATTTGAACAGTTTATGCCTCTCTTGTTGTCCTTGATCTTTAACTAGCATTAATTCACTGCCATGACAACCAAGGTCAGAAAGAGGGCATGGAAATGTCTTTTTGGTGTCTGCTCAGACTGTGAAACGAAAGTTGACCTGTCTTCTCACAGACTTTGTGTACATACAAAACAAAAAACTGGTCGTCAAATGTTATTTGAAAAATAATGAGAGCTCGGTTGGCTAAGTTCAGTATTCCTGTCATAACATTGCAAATTGTTTTTTTTTTTAACCCAATCAGAGAGTGCAATCTAGACTCGATGTTGAAATTCCCAGCAAGGTTTTACTGCAATTAGTTTATTAGGCATTCATTTAAATTATCACAGAAAAGAAAATCACATAACTGTGATTGAAGGACATCTACTTTGCAAGAGGAAAGATATTTTTGGAATACAGAACCACAAATGAAATATGCTAGATAGGACATCAGCCTGCCTACAGCAGCAGGAAATTATCTAACATAAAGATATGATCTGAAACGTGTGATATCAACGTTTGTGACACCAACCTACTTTCCCAGGCGCTTTTAGAAGAAAGCCAAAGCGCTTGCTGTCACATGCAGCACTGATATCTACACGGATTACAAAAGCTTAATCACCTGCATCAGCAGCAATGAAGAGATCATTTATAACTGTAAGCATGCTCCTTAGCTCTCCATGCTATGAAGTGCTGTAAAACCTGACACTAAATATGTGGTTATCTTTGGCTGGACCCAACCACACGGCGAGGGCCAGGCCTTGGAACACAAAGCTCAGTCGCTGAGTGAATGATGAATTCACAGCATTGGCTGGAGTGAGTGTGACGACGATGCGTGTGCGTGTGCGTGTGTGTGTGTGTGTTTCCCCATTGGCCATTGCTAGGGATGTAACAATTACTGGTGTAAACCATGGTGAAAATGTTGAGTGTAACAATTGTCAATTCATTTAAAATATCCTTATTATCGCAGTGGATTACCATCGTGTGGAAACCCTGTGTTTTAATCCTTCCCAGCTTCAACCGAGGCGCTCAGACCGGAGAAGGAGACAGCATGTAGCAGCATGTTATCATTCTTACCCGTTTTCAGACTTGTTGAAGTGATGTGGGTGTAGCCCAGAACGTAAGTTAAAACTATTCTGTAGCTTGCTAAACTCTCATGGGTTTTACTGCCTTCCTGGATCTCAAAGTCAGACATGTCTGGCTCTTAAATAGTTTATTATAAAGCCTCAAGAAAGCTAGGTTAAATACTCTGGAGCTTCAACCTTGCGGCTGAAATTCTGCCTTTTTAAATCAAAATGTCATTACAATGTCCAAGGTATACAGCGTTATTACTAGGCGGCGGGCGGGGGGCAAACAGAAACCAACAAATCAAATAGGACTGTGCTGAGTTTACACATAAATCCTGGCAACAGAGGCCACAATGCACTCCATGCAATTTCCCATCAGGGAGTAGGTGTATATTTTTTTCTTTTATATTGCTTAAATTGCTTTGATTTAGTGATCCTAAAACC
The DNA here is from genome assembly GCA_013375575.1 of Percina caprodes. Classification (NCBI taxonomy): domain Eukaryota; kingdom Metazoa; phylum Chordata; class Actinopteri; order Perciformes; family Percidae; genus Percina; species Percina caprodes. The sequence continues at coordinate 532,550 of JABXJD010000187.1, read as the reverse complement.
ACAGGTAAAGGACACATACAACAGGGTCTCGCAGGGTTTACAGCCAACATATTCATCCCCATCTGGCTGGCCAGCGTATGTCATATCATTTGGTCGGCTGTGAAACAAGAGGCAGAAAATATTGGAGCTCCTCTTTCTGATTATTTGTATGCTTGAAAGCAGTGTTCGGTTTTCATCATTTTCTATCTCAATAACACATGTTCTCTCTCCTCATCTCTGATCACTATGTTCCTTTCAACTTGATTTCTCTCTTTATTTGGCTGACTCCAGCTGAAATGACTATTTCCAACCCATAAAGATACGTAATGTCACTTATTCAATTACTAGTGCATGTTACTGACAGGTATGCTGTATTAGAATAAATGTATGCAATTTTTGCCAGTGATAGGAGGGTAAATATGCACCTTTTCATAGTAAATATTTCCCAGTTTACACATTTGATATAACAATTGGGATCCTTCATTCATTGAGGTGTTGCCAGAATAGCCTCTGCAGTAAAAGCCTGTCCGTGGCAACCTGTGTCAGTCACAGCAGTCATGGAGCACGCCAACCACACTGCGACATTAAGGACATTCAGATAACCTTCCATACGCACAGCACCACTGCTACAGCACTCGGACCAAGTCATGGAATAGACTCAACATAATGGAGTCTTTCTTTAACACAAGGTAAATAAAGCTGTTACGTTTGCTAAAAATCATCTTATTTGTAATGAAATAACATATTTCATATTTGATGGGAGAAAGTGATTAGCACTTGGTATTGGAGTGACCTACTCATGTGATGGGAATGAACAGTATCAAAATTAAGGTTAAAAGTGTTTTTTTAGTATTGAAAAAGTTTAATTTTTTTCTTTCTTTTCTCTATAAAATGTCAGAAAATTCCCATCATAATTTTCTAAACTCCAAGATTACATCTAAAAATTGCTTGTTTTCACCAACCAACCAACCTGCCAAACCGTTCAGTTTACCATCGCATAGAACAAATAAAATCAGCAGATTTTCACAGTTGGGAAGGTAAAACTATAGAATGTCTGGCATTTTTTGTTTGAAAAATGATTTTACAAATATTTCAAATATAGAATCAGTTCATAAGAGTTGGCAATTAAGTATTAATTCAATTAAAAACAATAACAACTAATCAATAAAAGTACAAGACAACAGTCTTGGAGTCTTGTTCTCCACCGATTACAGCATTGCTCTCTTGAAACATTGGTATGCACATAATGGACAAAGTATCAATTGATGCAGCACAACCACAAATATCATTGTTTATGTTGTACACATTCTTCTTCCTTTTCAAACCCTGCCGCTTACACTGCCCACAATGCATCTCGAGGCAAGACACCTACATGACAACCCATTGGCGCACATCACACTGCCACTTGTGACACCTGAGAGGAAGGTGGTAGAGCACAGGCACAACAAAAGCTGGGAAGTTAGTGCTATCACAGTGCAATCTAACTGCAGCACAGCTGATACCTATTAGTCAAGTCTTCTTCATTAGTACGCCTCAGGGACGATGGCTTCCTACTGAACAGCTTGAAGAGTTAAGTGTATATAAACACACTTTACACACACTAAACACACAAAAAAATGCTGAGCATATACTGTACAAAACTGTTTATCTTGACAATCTGTGCAGTTGTTAGTCATTTTAATAGTGATCCATAAAAGAAAAGTAGTCGTCTGAGGCTAATAACTGGGCTGCACCCACACTACAAAAGAAGTGGAACTAGCTCCCAGATTTTCTTCCTGCTGCATCATCTTTTGTCCTTGGTCGATGACTTTAAGTGCCAAGTGTAACTGTCCCAAAACCTGTGTAATGAATCTAATGAACCGTTATGATAACATGATACGAATATGTGTTACTGCCACTGGTTTAACAGACAGGGTAGTAAAACCATCCAGAGTTTATATTTGGAAAAGGCTTTTTTCATAAACTGCCAAAGAAGTTTGAACAGCTTCTGTGTCTTTCTATTTTAGGATTAAACTTTTGGCAAGTGTTTGTTTTTTTTAGTCCATGATCTTCGACCTGGTTCAAATATTTGTTCACAAAACAAAGCAATGAGCCTTGAGCAGCAGAAAACATTCCTGCAGTCAGCATTACAAGAAACTGCTCACCTGCTTTGAATTTCCAACAATAGGAAAGGAGTTTGCAATTATTATTTTAATAAAAAATATTAAATTTGCTGGCAGGAACACTGAAGTGTTATACTGTACGTATAACTCTATGAAATAACCCTATTTAAAACTTAGATGCCTCTATAAATCGACCAGAAAGTAGATATTTTTTAACTTGTTTACTTGTACACCCACACTTTACCTGTTCTGTGCAACATCTTCAAAGACACAGTTAGGTGTAAGGATTTTAATCTATATTGAATGGACCTCGTATCCATAGCGTTACCTTAGAAGCTGTCGGGTGTTGATGTTGTTGTTGCTGAAAGATATAGGATGTACTATACTGAAATGTTTCATAATGACATTCCTCCATGGAAAGTCAGTCTGTGCCATTTCCTTAAAGAATAAAAATGGAATAAACAACATAAATACATCATACAGAAGATACAGTATGAGCAAAGTTGGAACAAAAACAATTTAATCTAACTAATTTCATGGGTTGGTAATATCTTGAGGGTCCATTCTGAGAGGCATCAGACATTTTAGCAATCAGCATTTGTGTATTTCAAACGTGTCCAATGTGCAGCTGTGCAGACACCTTCTGGGAAATCCAATCCAGCTTCAGCTCGATTCATGCCTGTTGGGGTTGTCCACTAATTGGTTACTTTGAAGATCATTGGCCAGATGCTCACCGTATCAATAGAGGATTGACTGAAGCTCAAACGTAATTAGTGCACAGATCAATGACATTTTAAAGGATGTGATTATAGGAGAACACTTGTTTCACATGACAATACTTTTACTACTAGCAATTATTTATCTAGTTGTTTACAGCTAGTTTGCATGTTCTCCAAGAAACCAAGCATGTGAATAGAATATTAACAGGACCTCGAGGTAATTACAGAACGGTAAAACAACTTTTAAAAGACTGGAAAAAGGACAAAGGGTTTAATCTTAAAAGTCCCATGGCATGAAAATTTCACTTTTATGAGGTTTTTTAACATTAATATGCATTTCCCCCAGCCTGCCTATGGTCCCCCAGTGGCTAGAAATGGTGATGGGTGTAAACCGAGCCCTGGGTATCCTGCTCTGCCTTTGAGAAAATGAAAGCTCAGGTGAGCCGATATGGAATCTTGCTCCTTATGAGGTCATAAGGGGCAAGGTTACCTCCCCTTCCTCTGCTTTGCCCACCCAGAGAATTTGGCCTGCCCTTGAGAGACATCATGGCTTTCAAATGAGAAAAGTGGCAGTTGGTCAAGCGCCCCCCCCTCCTCAAAAGCTACAGACACAGAAATGGTACATACTAAGGAAAGCTCATTGTGGAACTAGTGGCTGTAATTCTGCACCAAGGCTGAATTTTGAGAAGAGACTTTAGTTTTTTTTTTAGGTTTTCGGTATCAGTCGTCCCACTTATGACACAAGGGGAAAATACCAAATTTGTAAATGTGTCTTAACGACTACTCAAAGCACTTTTACATCATCCAGGATACATTCACCATTCACACACATTCATACACTGTGGCCGAGGCTGCCGTACAAGGTGCCAAAATGTACGAGCCTGAGTGTAGTTTGTAGGGGACCGCTGATTTGGAAACGAGCTTGAGGAAAAACTTAAAATAGTCGCATTCTGTCTCCATCTTCAAGAAACGTGTCAAGGAAAAATTGCTTTCTTCATATTGTTGATAATTCTGCAAATGCTACAATTTGTGCTGGGATCGTTTTATTTTTGATTTATTTTTTTTGTCCATGGTAAATTGAGTTTTGGTTTGTTATGTTAATTGTTGTATGTTTATTGTTTTCGGGCTCCCTCTGAAAAGCTTTCAGTAGCTTATTTGGGGTTCCCCATTTCATGCGTCCTGTATATGATTGCTGTGCCTCATGGAATTGTGTTTGAATGTACAGTGATGACGTGTGAAATAAAAACGAAACAAAATGATTAGGGGACCACTAAGGCCTATATAAAAGCATCCAAAGAGCACCATGTCATGGGACCTTTTAAAGAAGTAAATTCTGATTTTTATGAGTGCCTTTTTTAATAACTATTTTTTTATGATTTTGGTCATCCTTCCCATTACTTGAGATCTTACTCTCATAAATAGCTGAGATACAGGTCCACAGACACTCCACTAGATACAAATGAACAATTAAAATGGTTAACGCAATCAATGTTTACCCTTTTATCTAAACCACTTACAGTATTTGGAAGGAAAAAGCAAGGTGAAGGTTGGACATTCATTTTAAGCTAATTGTGTGTGCATGCAATTTAACAGTGTTCATGAATTTAACACACACTTGACCAGTCTACCCATGATCTCTACTAAGAAGATGGCTTTGAGTCCACTGTGGCCCTCGCTAGTTAAGCTGGTGGGCGAAACGATACAATATTCATTAGATGCAATACATTTAACTGTTGTGTTGTAAACTAAAGCAGGAGGCATGTATTCACTGATCGTTGATCGTGATTTGTCATTAGTTACACCTTGTGGACGTTTGACTTTCTTCTCTTTGGTCTCCAAGTAGAAACTATTTGCCTGGTCATTCAATCAGCAACGTGGCTCAGCCATGAATAGATTACCCTTGCCCAGACCTGTGACACATTAACCTTGACAACACTACCGAAACAAAATGTTATTTGTTGGCCAGGTCACATCTCAAAGTGATGCCTCTCTCGGCCATGCTTTGAATAATTCATGTGAGATGGGTTAAGAAAGCAAGTAGAAGCAACACTCTTTGACAACTTCACTTCAATCCATAGGCAAAGTGTACATATAGCACTCTCATCCTTAAAGCTATTGATTATGTGCCACATTAGCCAGCAGCTTGGCAATAGGTTACCAACAAAATAGACAACAAGACAGCCAGAGTGTCGACACTTGTTAAGTGTTGACTGTAGAAGGAGAAGGTGGTGGTTGGAAGTGAGACAAGCTGAAAGATTGAAAGACCTTCGCTGAATAGAAAAAACCCACAGCCTTCTCATTCATATGTAACACATGGATTCGTGGGAATGAAAGCTTAATCAGCCCCGTCTTTTAGTGTGCGGGAAATAAGGAAATGTGGTGATGTGCAGAATGACAGACCCTTATATAGAGGATTTGTCTGTTACACCTTAATCCATTAGGAAAGTCTCCTGCCTCAACTGTAGTAAAGCCGATTTGGAGGCTGCCGATAGCATCAGTGGGCATCAGGGAGGTGGCAGTTCTCAGTGAGAAACAGCTCTGCTGATACGCAGATATTCCGGGAGCATGTGCATGCTGACTGAGGATTATTTCCAAACTCCAGCAACTTGAACTTTGATGGACAATTAATATATGCTTTCACTTTTAGATGCAAATTTCCAAGTGAAATTCCATTTTTGGTACATGTTTGGATTTCTCAAAAGAGGCAGCATAATAATGTCTTGCTGGAAAAAAATACAACTCCATAAAATGTGTTAATTAAAGAATGCTGTGCAAGGGCTTTGCATATGTGCTCTACATCATGTCTCAAGTAATTGCAGAAAGATTAACATTTGTGAATATCCTTGTCACATGCTGTGTTAGGTCCATGCATAATGAATTGCATTGACTGCTTGGGTCCTGCTGGAAAGGCTGGTATGACAATTTTCTGTCCCTGAATGTGTCAAGCATTGATGCATTTCCTTTATTAACCTGCATGCTCTCATGACATCTAATGATTTTCCATATTATTTATTAAAATCCTTAATACTAGTGCCAATCATTGTATCATCAATCTTCTTTTCTGGCCTCATGCTGCATGATCAAACCAAAAACCAAGGTCCTGCTTCCAGTACATTTACAAGTTTAACTGTGAAAATATGAATTACCTATTAACTAATTTTAGTTGTAGTTGCCAATGTGAAAGTAAAATTTTAGATGGGTTTGTCCCTTATGGCAAGAAAATGTGGTAACATACATTATTTTATATGAATCTTAGCTATAGCTTTACCCCTTAAAGTATCTAGTCCAGGGGTTTGTCTGACACTATGGACTCCCCCACAGCGTATGCTTGCTTTTAGTTTTGTTGTCATTACTTAGAATTCCCCATGGTGTACGCACTATAGCTTTGAATGAAGAAAATGTAAAAGCATGATTGTTCTCAGACAAGTTCTGAAGTTATAAGAATTTTGCAGATCTCTGATATCCTCAAAGTGTACATCACACTGTATCTAAGGATACGTGTATCATGTCAGCGTGTTTAGATTTGACTAAGTTATGGCTCTAGGATGGAGGACTAGTTTTGACACATGTGGATCAGCGTCTCTCTTTCCGCACCCAGTTTGAAAACCTCTGATCTCGATAGATGTGGAGACAGCATTACACCTCATTCCAAAACCATGGGCATTAATATGCTGCTACAACAGCCTCCACTCTACTGGAAAAACCTCCTACAAAATGTTGGAACCTGGCTGCAGGGATTTAGGGAGATTCCCTGCGTACCCCCAAAAGCACCAGTGAGTGGGGTTACTGATGTTTGGTGATGAGGCCTGGCTCGGACTCAACGTTTGGATCCATTCCAGAGGTTTTGAATGGGGTTGAAGTCTGGCCTCTGTGCAGGAGCCTGTTTCAGGAAGGAGGTTTAACGAGCTGAGTCTAACCCTGAACACTGAGTTGATTTACCCTGAGATGGGAAACTGTGTTTTCGGTTCCAGAACAGCTGATTAGGGATGGTTCAATCAACTCAGAGTAGGCTGACTCAGAGTTATGTGAGTGCACCACCACTATAAAAAAACAGCATTAATGGAGCCATGTAAGTTTGATTCACCATGGTAACAACCACAAACAAACATGGATTTCCTAAAAAAGCAACATAGTGGCTGCTGCAAGAGAACTTGTGTGGAAAAAAATTGCTGCAAGACTAAATGCATAAGTTCCAATATAGTGTATTAATTTCATGATTTAAGTATAAGTGAAATGGTATTGAACCTATAATCTATTTCATTTAGGTGCATCCTGCGGGCAAAAAAGTCTTAGGCCCACTAATCACAGGACAACACAGGACAAAAAACGTTTTATAGTCTGCCTAACATGGTTATAATAATAAACCAACACTGTTTTTTTTTTTTTTATTCATACAGATAACACAGAGAAGCTATTGTCACAACATTGGAAGCTATAGAAATAATATTGTCCTTCATTGAAACTAAGATATCTAGCCCAAACCATGGGAAACAGGTGTACCACATACACCATGTCCTTTTAATAGGAAAAGCATAGAGTAACGCCAAAGCGCATATTAAAAGATCTCTTTGCAGGTTCATTTATATATAATATATGTAATTACAAAGTCTGTGTGCTCCTATTATGCAAGAGAGCTAAGTGGCACAATGACAACGCAAATTGGGCTAATCCCTGTCACACAGTTCTGGTTTCTCTCCCTAGCCTGCTTTCTTCCAGGTTCGATGAGCTTTTCCTAGCGTGCAAAATCTTAAAGGGATTTACACTCCGCCGTGTCTCCCTGCCGTAACATCTTACCTGATCAACAATGCTAACATGACAACCTGTGCAATCTCTTCGTTTGAAATTACAAGAAGTGGGGTTAGAAGGACTTCTAGACATGCAGGAGTTTATTTATTTATTTTTGCTGACTCCAGCACACAAACTAAAAAAATGTGCACAAGATGCAGGAGTGAAAATGCTGTGAACGGCCAGTCATGGCTGTGGTGTGCTGCACCATGCAAATTAATTCACCAGTCAGTGAGATTCAGACTGGTGCAGAGGAGAGCCCAAGCTACCTTTAGATAAGAGGATGAGCTCACTTTAGGTTTGTTCTTTTTTTTAGGCCTAACTTAGGACAAGATCTCATGGATTCTATTTTAGTCCTCAAACAAAAATGTGAAAGTCACAGGGTTGTTCTTGAGTGCAAAAACTATCTACTAAGACTGCATGGTAAAAAAAATGAAGAATATTCTTTCCTTATTAATTCAATGCTTAAGGTTTTCCAGGCAGTCCTCCGGGGTTTATTTAGTCAACATCATTATAGAGGTCTGGTTATTTCATTTGCCAAACTGACAGCCACAGCTGAGACCAACTCACTGTGTAATAATAATAATAAAAAAACTTTGCCCTTTCTCCGCTTCCAATATAGATGATCTTTTGTATCTTATGGTGTTGGTTAGATTACAGTGTCTGCTGCACCAGTGAGACGGATTAATAAAGGTATTATCCTAAATGCATCATCAGAACATCAACTGGAGGGACAGTGTTGGGGGAATGAAATGGTTGGAGAGGAAGTTAAATAGCAAACAGAGGGAGACTGAGAGGTACAATATTGGGATTGGGATTAGCAGATTGATTGTGAGGGTAGCACCCAGTGTGAATAGTTGGCATGATACATGGGCCTTCAGTGCAATCCAGTATTTACTGCGCTCTTTGTAATTCCAATTTTAATTTATTGTTCACTTTTGCAATATACAATATGTTGTTGTACCTGGCTTCGGGAAGGAGGTTGAGGAGCAGGAGAATGATCCACCAGCCCAAATCCAGTGATTTAGGCTTCCAATGTGCAGCAGACATATTGGAGGACTCCTGTAAGAATGACAGAAGAGTGAGAAGGAGATAATGTCATACAGTATTACATGACAGCACATTATTGACTTTGGAAAACAATGTAAAGATGTTCATAACTTAAAAGGTAAATCCAGAATGGACATGATGGACATCAAATGGTTGACGAATTAATAAAATATTTCTCAACATTCATTTGAGCCTCTATTATAGTACGCCACCCCTACTTAACCCACCTGCTCCTCACTGGTTCTTTTGATACATTGGTGGGTGTTGATGGTGGGTGTTTTGTCGCAAACATCTTTATGCTTAAAAGCATGTGGCTGTCAGACATATTACATTGTCTTTCTTTTATTAAGTGACATAAATCATACAATGATTTACGAGACCTTCAGAAACATGGTGGGGGTGTTTATAATTAAAGCAAATTCAGTCAAATGTGTTGCCACTTGGCTTACTAATCAGTGTAGAAAAGAGACAGGTTGACTGTTGCTAGTTCAGTTTGGAACGTTATTAATATTATCTGTACTGCACACACGTTTTCTTTGGTCCATGGATGTCCTACACACACACACACACACACACACACACACACACACACACACACACACACACATATCAGTTCCAGTTCATATGTAGTGACATTAGTTGGGTCCTTGGCAATTGCTAATTTCACTTTTTAATGATATGGTACATGATCACGTTGTGGTACATCATCTTTCATTAATGCTTTTTTTATTTATGATTTTCCTTCTTTTAGTTTTTTGGGTTAAAGGAGTTGCAATGCTATTTTGAGACATAAGGAGGGAGGGTGTTGCAATTTTTTCAAAAATATATAAAAATAATCTTAAAAGTAAAGCATAAGGTACAACCCTCTCTCCCCTCACCAATCATGTCCCTAATTTATCTACCTATACTGTTTTGACATCACAGATGTGGGCCTAAATAATCCAGTCTATATCCAAATGAATACAGCCAATAGCCTATATCCTTGTACCAAATTAAACGGAATACATTACTCATTGTGAGTGCTTGGGTCTCTCTACTTCCACCCACAGGACCCTTAGTAATCATTAGAGATGGCGTCGATATTGAGTAGCCCATAAATACAATTTGACCAGATATACCGGTCTATACCAGGATAATACATGATATAAAACCCTGGGATAAACACATTATACAGCAGTACATCTATCAGTATAACTCCACTGATAGATGTTGCACAGCGACTGTATTTCTAACACTGTAATTATTGGTAATTTCTACAAGGCGGTTGCAGTCTGGCAATTTACAGACCAATTAAATGACCGCTTATTAACAATACATGAATGCAGCCGGAAAAACAACCAGGAAGATGAAGGAAAGGAAAATGTTGTTGAATGACTGAGGTACAGCAGTTACACGTGCAGCAGCTGTGTCATACTTAAAAGGCTTTCATTGTGCTTTTTGTGAGACTCAGCCCCCCCTTCATTGCCACCATACAGAGAGAAGATCAAACACTTTCTTCGGAGGAGTCGGTGTACTCAGTGCCCCTGTGGAGCACCGATCATTACAGGAGGAGTAAACAAATGAGTGGATGTAAAGGTACACTTCAGGTGTTCAAATAGGACCCTGCACTGATAATGCTACAGTACAACCTGTGACCATCCTTTTATTATGTTTGTGATGATCTGACTTCAAACAAGCTGTCTTATGCAATATTGATTGCAACTGAGCACCAAGTGAAGTAAAGATTCACATCTAGTCTTTACGCTGGTAGGATTCATGGTATTTACTTTTTTTCGGACCGCACCCAAAAGTTTCGTACTAAACGTAAATCTTGCTTTCAAGGACAGTTTTAATAATTTGCGCCGAAGATGGAATAACATTTAGGATCTTCCAACAGGCAATTGATCTTAAACCTAACATAACTGTACATTTGCATTCATGTATGAAAGTTTTGCTAATGAAATTGTTCTTTTAATTAGCTACACAATCAGCAATGTCATTGTTTTTTTTTACAGCCTACATTACATTAAGGGCAACACATGCCTTAACGTTATTGCACCGTTTACTGCTAAAATGTTTGCAACGGTCATCTCTGGCTCCATCTCACTTTATTGTACCAACACTGAGCGTAGCCGAGCCAAGGTTTCCCCACACAAACATACCCAGACGGTGTGAGATAGGTAGAGCCAAGTACATTCTACATATAACATTATCTATAATAGAGCTAACATACATTTACAATACTGTTGGTGCACATTAGAAAAGCTACATGCTAGGCTTGTGTTAGCTTCCCATGTAACCAGGACCAAAGACTGGACACTCTTTGAAGTGACCCAGCCTAAATTCATAGGCTGTGGCTAATTTGATTGCTGTCTTGCAAGTGGTAAGTTCAGGAAGTGTTTTGCCTTGTCCTGCCCTCCTGTACTGTGATTGGCTACAAACGACAACATGTAGAAGTTGGACGCGGTTAAGGTTAGGACAAAGAGGTCATGGTTACCACTAGTACTAGCCAATCCTAGCATTGTAGGGCGGAACTAGGTGGAACACTCTTGGGGAAAGAAATGACACATTCAGGAAGAGTTTGTCAGCTTTGGAGTGCATTTGTGCATTCTGCAGCAGGGACACATGATACGCACTCATTCTAAATATGCAACTCTCCAAAGAAAATATGGCAGTATTGTTGTCCTTCATGAATGAGAATGTGTACATGCCTGAATCAAGACCGCAATTTTACAGCCCTACTCTAACTAACCATCCAATAATTTCCAAACTACGTATATGTTTGAGCAAGCAGCTGATTTCTTTGCACTGTGTAACCGGAAGATACTTTGTGGTGAACAAATTGATACTTTGAGTTATCTGCTTTTGGCATTTAGCATCATCACTAGCCTCATTGGGCATCAGCTATGGACTGCTGCAATTCTATAAAATAAATAAATGCAATAAACTGAGAATTGATATCCATTGTTCCTAATGGATAGTTGGCCACTAGGTACATGCTTGGTTCAGAAATGTGTTCATAAAATGTGTTCCATCATTTACGAGGACTGACCAAGCATATATAAATCAGCAATAACTTTTTCTATTACCGGTTTTTAAATAATGTAAACATGTCAATTTCAATCAATGCACTTACAGGGGATTTGACACGAAACAATATACATGGATGCTCTGCTTTCGTAAATCCAAGAGCCATGGTGTGTTATTGATGCAAAATATTTAGTGTCCTTGTTGCCATAAATAAAGCAGCCACCCATTTATTTTCTATGTTATAAACCGTCCTTGTTTAGGCTAAGAAAATGTGCAAACATTTTCAAGTAAGCCAGATAATCTTAACTATAATCAGAATATGAGATTATCCAGGTTATTTTACAAGCATTCACCTAAGTCTGAGTTACTTGAGTAGTCACAGAAAATAGCAAAAGTTGCCAATTAAACCGAGTACAGTTCATGCAAATTAGCTCAAATGTTACTTTCCCTTATTTCAGCCCCTTATTTCCCTTTCAACAGATGTCAAGCCAGACTGTCAAAATAAAACTCTTTTGTTTCTTGACAAATGCTGGTAGACAGCTGACTTCCTACATTTTTTTTCTTACATTTTTTTTTATTGCCGCATATCATATCAGGCGTTTTTTTTTTAAACCTTTTTTCTTCCCCTCTTTCTTTTCTCTCGGTACATTTTGCAAACCGGGTTTGTGTTAAAACAAATTCTGGATCGTTATCTATGAAACATTTTATGCTCCTCATAAAAACTACAGGATTCCCCCTGGAGTCAGAGGTATCATTACATTATCTTATAACGCCTGTCTGAAAATTGTTAATTTCCTGACATATTGCCATCTATTTAAGCCACTTCCACTCACATGAGGATCATCTTTGCATATGTGTCATCTTTAAGGCTTTGAATATCCTGGATGAATAAATCTCTTAAACACTTTGATTCCTCTATGCCTTGAGGTTCAGTCATAACACAGTGTTTCACCAATGATAGTCATTATAGTTTGTAGTAGTTAAAAGGTAGGATGAGTTCTCATTAAAGAGACCCCAAACATTTGCGGGTAGACTTTAATAATAAAACAAACAAAAAAGTAAAGTTTCAAAGGAGTAAAAAATAAAAGGGAATATTTAATATTCTCATTAGTCAGCCCATAAACCCCATCTATCACATTTCTGCTACAGGATCTCTGTTCTGTTTATGTACTAGGCTACTTAAACACAAGCACCAATTAGAGCTGCAGTGAAAAATCATCCAGAAATCATACTAGACAGCACTCTTACAAGTGTCAACAAATTATTTCCATACGAATAAGGCAAACAGGCATTAAAAGACTGTCTGCCGGCCGCTGTCTACAATTCTGCACCCGATTTACCAATACCTGTCATGCAAATAAGAGGCTCAGCGGTCCCAGGAGCTTCAATTGTGGTTGAAACAGAGAATATGAAGGAAGGGAAAAAAGACATGGTGCTTTTGTTGGTAAATTAAAAATAGCTTGCCTAAGGTGACAGTAGTGCTAAAGCACTCTCTATTTCCACTCTTCTAACGTTTGTTTTCAATTCTGTCAGTTTTTTTCCAATGTGATTGCATTTGACAGAATTAAAAGGCTATAAATGCCTCTGATGCAAATTAGCTCAATAATCTGACTGGATGACAATGCTGAGTGATTTGTTGATAATTGGTGGTAAAATAAGTGGCAGGACCTAGTTTCCTCTTGCAAATATGTCAACTGGGAACAATTTGGTTTAGTTATTTTTATAGTTTGGCAGTCAATCATGACCTTAAGGAAACAGGAAATCAAAATCTCACGTTATAAAGTTCATGGTACGTTTTCTATGCAAATAAATCCCACTGGTGCAGTTACAAACACAATATGTCAAGGAACAGCTAACACCCAAAAGAAATAGTGGCCCTCAACAGCCAATAAACACTGTCGACTGCAGTAATTGTTGAATTTAGGACGCTGTTCTATATCCATGTTATCCAAGTGGCTGTTCACTAAAAATAGACCTAAATCCTGTCACATTTGGTTTGATGTGACAGTCATGCACTGAGCATCTACCCGTGATCTTTGTGGTCTGTAATTTAACCAGTCAATAGAATACAAATTTACCAAACCACCTACAGTTTAACCTTTGGCTGAAGCCATCCTATCTGACAGCCCCCTATACTCTCTATACTCTGAATTTCAGATTTTGCCTTCTAGCTATAGGTTCAGATTCCTCGCTGTTAAGAGTAACAGGTACAAGCACTCCTTCATCCCCACAGCCATTTCACTTCTGATCCCAGGCCAGGGGGAGTGTGTCATTTAGTTGATGATATGATGTGGTTTGTGTTGATGATGATGTCGTCTATGCACTGATGAGGACAATTGTGTTATGTTGATCATGTATTCAACGTGACCGCTCACTATGCACTTTGTGTGTATTGGTATTAGAGCTGGGCGATTATGGAGAAAATCAGATATCACAATATTCTTGACCAAATACCTAAGAGATTTCCGGTCAATTTCAACATGTAGCTCTGTTTTTTTTATTTGTAGTGCTCTCAGTAGCGAAACAAATGAAAGCAATCGGTGCTGCCTACACCGAGTTATCCTCCTGATAGATTTTGCACCCAACAGGCTTAAATAGGGCACTTTTTTAGTTTTTTAGTAACGTATTTTTAAGCCTCTAAACATGCTCAAAATGTCATTACCAGTGCCTAGCCATGTGCAGTTATTCCTTCCAAGTGAACACAGTGAGTCAGCGAGTCTGACTGCAGTAGATGTGACAGAAAGGCATAAAAGTGATTAATCCATACCTCTGTTTATTTCCTGTTTTCCGGTGAAGTCCACACTAGTCGATTGTCACAACTTTTATGCCTTTTTGTCACATCTACTGCAGTCACATTCACTGTGTTCACTTCGAAGGACTCACTACACATGTGTAGGCACTGGTAATGACGCTTTGAGCATGTTTAGAGGCTAAAAACATTATTAAAAAAACAAAACTTGCCCAGTTTAAGCCTGTTATCAGGAGGATAACACGGTATAGACTGTACCGATGGTTTTCATTTGTCTCGCTACTGATAGCACTACACATTTAAAAAAAAAAAAAATAACATAACTACATGTTGAAATCGACTGGGATTCTCCTTTAATGTCAATATTGTAGTGTTGACTATTGGTGCTTTCACAAAATATTTACACAATTAGAGATGACTAAGTGGGTAAAGGCTAATAATAGCACAACTAGAACAGTTAGGTAAGTTCATAAAATGACATCACTTTATTATAATGCAGCTTTTAAAACCAGGAAAAGACATTTACCCTATAACGATATTACAATATCCAAAATATGAGACGATATCTAGTCTCGTATCACAATATCGACATAATATCGATATATTGCTCAGCCCTAAGTGATATTTATTTGGTCATTCTTCTGCTTATTTTTTTTTAAAGATGTTATTGATGTTGTGCTTTGTACACTGAGGAGTGTGAAAGTGGGTCACTAGTGACTATTGTTGGTCTTTAGCCCACTGGTACTCAGGACACCTCCCCCCACCTCCTTCTATACTGAATGTCTGTCTTTTTCATGTATTGTATGCCTTGTTGTAAAACTAATTGCCCTCAGTGGACAAAATAAAGTTAAAAGTTAAACATTAACAGTTAAATTGTATGAAAGTAGCAACAATATCCACTTTGATATAATCAATAGTGTCAAATAACATCCAAAATCAATTCAACTGACCAATTTGGGACGTGGAGGATGTAGTCGATGATAAGAGATATACAACGTCCAGCACACAGAACACAGGTGGACCTAATGAGCGAAGAATTTTTATCTTTGTTTTGGGACTGTGGGCATGAGCGTCATTATGATCATTAAGCCTCATCACTGCCAAATGATCAATGTATAAGGCTGCTGGGCAAAACTGTCTCCACTGGGGCCCATGACTATTATGTTACACTTGTGATAATTTGTCAAGATTTAGGGTTTATCCTCACAGACATGTAATGAGTACAGTGGATCCATTATGAACACAAAACCATATGACAATAATAAGAGGGCAGAAGAAAGATACATTTCATGCTGTCATTGTAGTCTTGCTGTGCCCAGCTTCGACTGACTACTGTTCAGTATAAGTATACTGTTTGCATCTGCTGTAAGGACCTATAAAACTGTAGAATAAAACTGCCCAAATGGCCCTGATGGTCCTGTTTAATCAAAGCTTAACATATTTGATCTAATCTGAATTTAAAGTGAAGTGGCTTGATGGATGTTTTCATACGCGCTAAATTTGGCAGAAGTCTAAGGAATTAAGTGCCTCTTTTTGGTATGGCCAAGATCTACTTGTAAAAAGCTTACTCTCCTTTTACTGCACGTTTCCAAGGGTGGAGAACAGTATGACATCCTAAAATTCACTGGGGTCGTTCATTTGCATAAAGAAATTAATAAAAAATATACCAGATGGGGATGGATTTGGACTTTTCATGCTGTGTGCGTAAATTACCCCGACAGTAGAGAGGGAATAACAAAAATCTGGTTTCCAAAATGAGGCCAAAGTGCTTAAAAGCAAAACGCTGTCATAGCCCTTAAACATTTTGTAATTTGATGTTCACAGGGAGCCCAAACCTTTTTCGAAAGTAAACGGCCAGCACAAGAATGTGGTGGTGACAATGCAATGCATGTGAGAGTGAATATGACTTGATACAAGGCAAGGCTTCCAGGGGCTTAAACTCCTTCAATGCGGAACAACAGCAGACCAGGGACGAGTGTTGAAACAATAACAGCTGCTCTGGGAATGGCTTTATAAAAGACCGCTGCCTAGCCTGTATAATCTGTTTATTATATAATTCCTTTCCCTTTCGTATGTAAAGGTGAGGATAGAAGTGTTAGATTGATCTAAGAGGCCCCTCTGTGTCTGAATAAAGCTGATTTAGCTAACACCTTGGTTCACTATTTTATATGAGCCATCAACAGTTCTCACCTGTCAAGATGTTAAGATCTATTACGCTTACCAAGTTGAGCAGTTTGCACACATGGAGGTGGGTAATTCTCTATACATGTAGATACTGCTGAATCTACAATATGTTTTTTTTGTGATCAAATTTTGATTTTTATATTCAGAAAAAAAAACGACGTTTACAAAGAGTTACACACAACACACTGGGACATAGGAATGTGTCCCACGGCCACAAAATCACAGAAAGGATAAACAGAAGGGAGGGAGACAAAACAACACATGCAGAAACAGACACATAGACAGACACAAGACAAGGGACCAAACACACACGCAAACAAAAGAAAAGGCTACAGCATTGCCTTCAAGGACTCAGAAATGCTGTGCCAAGTCTCCAAAGTCTTCCCCGGGGCTCCACCCACACGAGCCGTAGAGTTCCATATACGTGACATCCAAAAAAGGAAAAAGGATCCATGAACGAACAGATAAGTCCTGAGGTGGCTTCCAACGGGTTGCAATCATCCTCTTAGCAGCTCTAAATCTAGCAAACACAGCACGTTTTTGAGCTTTAGAAAGCTGAAAGGTCAACAGGTCATTCATAACCAAAACAATGACAGTAACAGGCACAGTAACATTAATCAAGACGGTATTTTTGGATGCAATATTGTTCCAGAACTAACCAACACGAGAGCACTCCCAGAACAAATGAAGAAATGTACCTTGTGCTTTTATTGGGCAGAAAGTGCATAAAGGACTGTTGGGGGTGAGATATGTCCTATGTATGAAATTGTAGTGAATCTGCTGCTGATCTGGATTGCGAGATACTTCTGGAATGTTAGACCATACATTATGCCAGTCGAGAGCGGGTCTGGGCAGTCGCGTGCCCAGATCCTCTCAATAGGAAGGTTAGAGCAGCTAGATATCACCAAGAACTGATAAAGCCTGGATACCATACCACAGTTTTTAGGCTTTACAGTAAATAACTTCCAAATAGGATGGATGGACAAAGGCCTGTGCCAAGGGGACACCGTACGCCTTGAGTGCCGACTTTAACTAAAGGTAAAAGAAAAATGAGGACCGTGGCAGACCAAATGCATTTTGTAAGTCAGAAAAAGGTAACAAGCCAACATCACCAAAAATGTCTTTTAGACAATAAACTCCTTTTTGTTCCCACTGTGGAGCTGTTAATGGCCTCCCGCCAATCGGGAGTGCTGTATGTTTCAGCTAATCTTCAGGTTTTGATAAGATGAGAGATAATGGGGCCAAAGTGTAGCTGGCACTGTTTGTGCGAAATATTGGCAAAGAGAACGTCATAGAGTGACCACGGCTTTGTCGTAGCATTCACTAAGGTACGCCAGCAGACGGACACATCTGGTCTTAACACAAAGGACCAGAAATAATATTTAAAGTTGGGAACTGAAAGGACACCATCCTCTCTCCTCCTCTGTAAATTAGACATTTTGCCTTTCCAGATAAATTTGGATACTGCTGATTGTAATTTACGGTAATAGCCAGCAGGAGGGGAGAGAGGTAGGATAGACCTAACAAAATTGACCCTGGGTAAAACATTCATTTTAACCACTGAGATACAAGCTTGAATCGACATGGGGGGACCTATCCATTTTCATATCCTTCAAAACACTGTTGAGAGCAACAGAATAGTTATGTTTAATCTAGTTTAAGCAGGGGAAGACCTCAATGCCAACTGCTTAACAATTGGGATGGTTGAGTTGCGGGCAGAATCATTTAAATGAAGTAGTGCAGAGTTAATATTAAAGCCAGATAAGCTTCCATACTCCTCGCATAATGATAGGTGAGGAAGAGACTGAGATTTTTTTTTAAAAAAAGACCAAAAAAATGTCTGCAATTAATGAGAGATGATTTTGTGTACTACAAATGCATATTGGTGACACCATAATCGATTGGCGAATGGCTTGAGCCAGCGGCTCTAGAGAGAGGACAGATGCAGGTGCAGGACTCGAGGGGCAACCATGGCGGGAAGGTCTAGAGACTGGAAATAAAGAGGAGGAGGTGTGGCTGAGGGATTAGAGTACAAAACTTTGATCATACCAATGAAAGTTTTACCAAAGCCCATCACCTCTAATACTGACCATAAAAATGGCCACTCAAGTCTGTCAAAGGCTTTCATTGCGTCAAGAGAAAGAAGTGACATTGGGTTCTTACAGTCCTCCGCCGCATCAACAATCAGAAGGCATCTAACATTACCTGCTGCTAGTCTCGTTTTTATGAATCCTGTTTGGTCAGGGTTCACTACATTTGACATATGGGAGTCCAAAGGAGCTTTGCAAAGATTTTTATGTCAGCGTTAAGCAGGCTCAGAGGCCGATAGCTAGAACACTCTGTAGGATCTTTATCCCTTTTCAGGAGTAAGGAAATCAAGGCTGTGTTAACATCCCTTGAGAATTCACCCATTTCAATAGAGAAGTTAATCATGTCAAGAAGGAAAGGGCCCAACTGTTCCCAAAACGTTGCATAAAATTCAGGGGTAATCGCATCAAAGCCTGGCGATTTTACTTTTTGCATATTCTGTACTGCCAGTCTTAATTCCCCAATAGAAATTAATTTGTCCAAGCTAGCTGATTCCATTGCTGACACCTTCTCATAGCAAGAAGGTGACTAGGTCTAGAACCCTGAAAGTAATAGCGCTGTCTTGCTCTATGGATGAGGAATTCAGACTTCTGTTTCAGAATGTTGTTTATTTCCTTCTGGACTACTGATCGTTCTAAAGCTATCCGGTCAGTAAAATGTGTTTGTTACATTGAGTCTAGTCTGGTGAACTCAGCTTCAACATTTTGCAGCTTCAGTGATGTAGCTTTGCCTGCATTAGAGCAGAAAAGTATGGTATTGCTCATAATAAAAACGTTTTATCGCGTCCCACAATATCCTGAGATCTTCTACAGAGCCACAAAAACACAAAGCACAAAACTCTATCCGTGTCCCAGCTAACCTATGGAGATTAGACTATATTAAGCTAGGTCGACATAGCACTCAGAAACACAGTCTCTGCAATCATATCAGACAACAGTGCGACAAAAATCAGGGCACATCAAGCAGTTGTTTCAGTCCTGATCCTCCTCCACAGCGCCCGTGACATAATCTGAAGCGTTGGCTCTTCCTGCCGCAGCAGCAGGAGAAGGACGCGGTGCAGCCCGGTTCACATGATCCTCAGCCTCCCCGGCGGAGGTGAATGCTCTGCATTGGGCACCATCTCTGATCTTCAGTGTTGCCTGATAAACCAGGGGAAAAATCCAGACCCTTGACTCACGCTGAATCGATGGTTTGATAGAAGGTTTGCCGCTTGACCGTGTAGTTGCTGTAATCCGGGGAGAAGCGAATTTTTCCGGCCCTGACTGACGAGCGGAGATCTCAATGCAGCCTGTAGGATCACCTGCCAGGTTGTGTACCGGAGGATGTTGAAAATCAACGTGCGATTAGTAGTTGTATTCTTCTTTGGGCTATCACTGTAAATTCGGTGGTCTCTCATAATCTCTATTTGAACATCTGCTAGATTCATAAATCTAACAGATGTTCAAATAGAGATTATGAGCGTGGCCATGACTGAATACTGTGGTGGTTTTTAGGTTGTTCCCGTCAGCTCTGATAGATACAAGGCTTGCAGTCAGAGATGCTAGTTGAGCATGGATAGCAGTTAGCTTGTTGTCATTGTCGGTAGCCATCTGTTGAATCTGAGAAAAACATGGCTTGAGGTAGCTTTTCTGTTCCTCCAGCACTGCCTCAGCAATGGCATGAATGTGTGTGATGGTGAATGGTTCCTGTATGATGTAAAAGCGCTTTGAGTAGTCGTTAAGACTAGAAAAGCGCTATATAAATACAGCACATTTACATTTAAATCGACCTGTAACGCAAGTATTCACATTTTCCCCTTTTTAACTGTATTACTGATAAATGCTTTGGTAATATTACAAGAACTACTGTATCTGCTGTCTTATTTTAGTTCACGGTCAGGTTTTAATTGAATGGTTCTTAAAAGCTTTAGTGCGTAACCTTTTACGTTGCATTCAAGCCAATGACTAAATGTAAATGGACTGTTCTTTATATAGCACTTTTCTAATCTTAACGACTACTCAAAGAGATTTTACATAGTACAGGAAGCATTCAACATTCACACGCATTCATACACCGTGGTCGAGGCTGCTGTACAAGGTGCCACCTGCTTATCAGATGAACATACACACATGCGCACAAGGGGAAACTCAGGGTTCAGTGTCTTGCCCATGGACACTTTGACATGGGACTGCAGAGCCAGGGATCAAACCACCGACCTTCCGATTGACAGGCAACCCTCTACCACTGAGCCACTGATACAAAGCTAATTAACACTATCAGTTCCACACAACACTCTCTGTATTTCTCAGCCTGGCTGTGTTTAGACATTGGTGTCATCCGGTAAATGTATTATGCAGAAGATAATGACCTCTTCTGAAGAGTCCATCATGTTTTTTTAATCCTCCATGTCCTCCTTAGCTACTAGCAACTGCGTGGACGAGGCGTAGGGGTGAGGCACGATCACGGAAGGTTTGTATCATGTCATTACTTAGAATTTCTCATGGGGGAGGACAGAAATTACGAACTTTAGCTTTGACAAATGCAGGCAAAGTATCATAAAATTTAATTACATTAATATTATTGTCATTAAAGTGCAAAAACCAAATGAAGTAAGTTGTCAGTGGCAGTGGTAGAGGAAGTACGTAATCTTAGTACTTAAGTAAAAGTACAAATAACTAATTTAGTAAAAGTAGAAGTACCACAATAACAACACTACTTAAGTGGAAAGTAAAATACCTGATTTTAAATGTACTTTAAGTATTAAAAGTAAAAGTACTTGCATAGCGACTTGTCTATATATATATATATATATATATATATATATATATATATATATATATATATATATATATATATATATATATATATATATATATAAATGACAATCAGGCTGTAAACCATCTGTAAAGCCTCAAAACAGCTGAGCTCACACCATCACTTGCCATCCCTGACCTGCTCACCCACTTCCACTTTAGGCTTCAGGCAGGCTTCTGCCGTATGTGACGGTCAGGAAGACATTTTGGCATGGGGGAGTAAAAGTATCATAATTGCTGCAAAAAAGTGAAAAGTATGCACTATTGATTCTACTTAAGTAAAATACAGATGCAGTACAATAAAAATGACCTTAAATAAACTAAAAAAGTATTTGTACTTAGTTACATTCCACCACTGGTTTGTGGTCACTTTACTGTCATTACAGCATCAGAACAGCTAAACAGCTTGTGTGCAGAGCACATCCCCCTGTGGGACACTGGAAGGCTCTGACAGCCAACACTTGTAGTTAGTTAAACTGTGCGGCAAACTTGGTTTTCCTCGCATGTTGTGGACCACACCTAATGCAGTCGATAGTCGGTGTTTTTGCTAAATCCAACCCATGAAAAGGTGTGGTGTTGCCTTGTTCACCACTGTCTCTTCTGACTCTTAACTCATCAAGCTTTGCATCTTGCTGCTGTGAAGGGCCTGGCTCTGGTACAAGAGGAGCCGTGAATGGGGAAAAATTTGTCAATGGTTCGTTCCACCATGGTTGACTTTTACTGATGATGAGTGTGACGCCACGCAAGCGAAACATGCAAGTGTTGATGACGTTACGCACGCTGTTGGCTTATCAGACTCGCTCCCTCCTCGTTTTCAACATAAAATTTAAAAAAGAGTCTAATTTTCAGGTTGCAAATGTGTGAGTAGTTGTAAAAAAATAAAAAATACTGGTTACAGTCTGGAGCCCTGCCATATTTCATAGGGAGCATGCCATTACTTACAGAATATGTTTCATTAATAATTGACTGGTCACAAAATCAGTGACCCTTAAATGAACTCCAATTGGAATAGTGCTACTGACAACATACCTCAGATTTGTTACTTCTCTCACACATGATTATAAACCTACTGTAACATTCATCATACTGTTGGGAGGATGATATTGGATCAGAGAAAGAGAATAATTATGTAAATCAATGTGACTTTCACAATCAGAGAGACAGAACACCAAACTACTGCGGATCTGCACACTAGTCCCTACAGCCATACATTTCAAATAAATGGGACAGGGTGCCCGCCTTGTAGGTGAAAACTGTCAGAGTTCATCAAGGATTCCCCGTGAAGAGCAATACCTTCCTGAGCACTCACCACCTGTGCACATGCATTACCTCAGGCCTTGTTGCACCGTTTGCCACTCGATGCCGGCACAATTCCGATTGCAGACATTCGCTGTTGATAATTCACATTCACAATGGACCACATACAGTATGACATAAGTTCTTTTCCATGATTTATTTTTTATTTTTTAACAAAATGGAAAAAAAGATTGTGTCTGGCTCAGGTAATTCTCTGCTAATGCAGTTTCAACATCATCATTAAATAAACAGAAAAAAGGAACAATAACATAATTAGCAGTGGTTCCACAGCTAAGATTCATTGTAAGCTTTAGGGCTTTAGAGCAAGAACAAGAAGTCACTGTTTGCTCAAAACAAAAGTATGAGATTATAAAAAATAAAACTACATTACAATTAATCTTGCTTGCCCAGAGGATCTCACTGAAAAAGCAGCATTCAATTCCTCTGGGTTTTAATGTAACTGTTTTGCACACAAAAATGCTGCTGTTTTCATTTAGTATCCTCTAAAAAAACAACAACAACAACACTATGACACTAGCAGGGGCATCCAAACTAAACAGATGCAAGCTATCAGCTGCGATGCTTTTATTCTGAAATGGAATTTTCTCGCAAAATCAAAATTAGAAGCAAGAAAATGGATGTCAAACAGAACGTTTGTGAAAGGCTTACCCAGACAAGATTCCTTCAAAGCTGATAGCATTACATGGCCAGCAGAGCGGGGCTCCACATGGAGGGGAAATTAATATCTCAGTTTAGACTGTGACACGTTCTGCATCTTTTCAATGGATTATGATTACAGCTGGAACAAAGTCTTTGCCCATTAGGAGGGGTAACCAAACTGGCTTACAATAAGAAGAAGTGTGCCCCAGAAGGGGGGGGATTGAGAAGTGAGATGTAACAGTACCGCCATATGCAGTCTGATCTTGAAAATTGGCCCAGCGGGGGGTGGGGTCAACTAGAAGTATTAGTTTTTTCTTTCTTTCACTGTTTTTTTTCACACTTAATGCTTTTTCCTTTCCTTCCTTGTTTGATTTGTATTGGGCTGTGTTTTTTACACTTGCAGTTGCCATGTACTGTATGTCTGTATGTATTGATTTGTCTGTTTGATACTCTACAGCATACAGTGCTGTGAACAGCATTGGAAGTGTACATTATGTAATTGGGAGGCTGCATCAGTTGCAGGATGTATCTATGCATTCCAGTGCACCAAAAAGAGATGTCATTGACACGTTTCTTTAATTTTAACCTACAAAAAAGGGACTGCGCGTTGGAGATTTGATATTTGCACAAATTATTAAGCAACTCCATGAGGAACAATCTTTTTTCTTCTCATTCCTGGCAACATTTAAACAGATCCACTCACTCACACACATCTCTGACTGTTAATATTTCTGCAGCTAAAAAAACATGTTTGCAGTAGAAAGTATTGAGTTTGCAATGACAGTTAATTATCACTCAATGCAACAAAGCAGAGTGAAAAAAAGTGAGCTGCTTATCTTCTAGATGAATGTAAGAACAGGGGTTTTGGAGTTTGATTACACTTCATGTGACAGTGTCTCGACAAACGGAAACAAAACTAAGGCTGAACAGACTAAGACCTCTCTTGTTGCCTGCATGGACACACATGTTTAGCCAATCAGTTCAGTTATGTTGACAGAGCTCAGTTGTGTGCAGGGAGTGATATTGCTGGTCAGCACAGTTACCTACTGCTGTGAGGATGCTATGGGAATACAGATGAGTGTAGGATGGCAAAGCAGGCAGAGGACACAGCATGCAATACTGTTAGTGGAGAGAGAACATTGGAATTCGCTGTTGAATATATGGTACAGAAACACTGACAAAGGGTAGACTGGTGTATGAGATAATATTCTTAGGAACTTGAACCAGCAGATGTAAATGAGCTTGATGACCTCATGGAGGCAGGCCACACCTTTGGACCTTGCAAAATTGCATTATCTCTTTAGGATCCTTCAATATCAGGCTAAGCCTAAGTTATCACCTGAGAAATCTAATTTGGAATGATGATGCACCCCCCCCACTAACTGGCCCTGGGGGTTCCTGCATTATTCATGGCTAACAGCATGTTCCACTTGTTTACATGGCAGTAATTGGTTTGTGATTAACCTGCTTAATACTCACTTGGTTCATTTTCTAAACCATTGTTAGCCATCGCACTGGTGTGTGATTATTTCTTTTTTTTTTTTTTAACAATGCAGTTTTTGAGATACTTGGTGGGCTGCTTGAGGCTAGGAGGGTCTGCTGGCCCTATTAAGCTTTAAGCATTAAGCGTTTTAAGCTAGCCCCTCTGCAAGTATGAAACATACAATTCAGGAATCTAAATAAGTAATAACCAAATACAATTTGGTTTTAAAGAGGCAGTGAAAACTGTCTAATTACAATAAAAAAAAAATGTTGGATTTTACATCAGTCTCAACACCTGGAGGGATGAGCTTTCTGAAATAGAAACTCTTCATATGGAAATGCTTTCACCAAAAGGAATTTCACTAGTGAAATTGCATTTTAAATTAAAATCCATCTTTAGACTTTAAACTAAAAAAGGAAAACTCGAAATGATCATAAGTAATTTCAATGTTATGACATTATGTGGTCAAACTAATTAAGTTTAAAGTAATTTATTGAGAGAACACATATCCATCACATGACAATGAACCAACTGTTGTCCACGAGATGCTGAGTCACAGCTCCATCAAATTTGTCTCCCAAAGGAACACTGGCTTCAAGCCAGTAAGCAATTAATAATGAAGGAATCACTTTGTACATGTTACATTCTTGTTAAATTTTTTCATATTTCTTATCCAATAAAGTATATCGCTAAAAAGACAATTCAAGACAGGCCCAGAAGCAACAGCGGGTCTGCTATTTAAACTTTCACACTGTCTAGTTACGTTAATGAGCTAAACCCTCCATGTCACATTCAGGTTTTCAGGCGCTATGCAAAATACTTTTTCCAACTGCTTCTCCAAACCACTCTAAAATCAACTTCTTATACTCATGAACCATTAACTTAATGTGGTGTATAGATTCGAGCATCAGATGTCTCAGACCATTTCCTTTTATATAGCCAATAAGTGGGCCTCAGTAATTGGTGAAGGACTAAATGGCACCCACTGCTTGGTTGGTCCAGAAGGGTAAAAAAACAGTACTCAGCAATGGAATTCACAAGGTAATTGCCCCTGGAACCAACTTGAGATATATTGGGCCACACAGGAAATATTCAAGTACATCATCAACATTATTAATTGTTGGTCCATTTATCTAGTCCACCCTGACTTAAATCCTAGCTTTCTGGATCATAAAGTGAGTCTGAAAAATTTATCTTTAATACAGTCCATTCACAAGACTGGCAGATAGTCCTTGTAACATGTAAAAGCCATAAGAGTCCACAGGGCAAACATCTGTCTAACTTCATCTTACCCTTTCAATCTTGTGGTTTCACTAAGATTTAAGACGCACCAGTGCAAAAACATGAGGCGGGCTATTTTCCTATGGGACTTTCATTACCATCAATCAAATGCTCCATATATCACTTTGTATCACTACTGTAACAAAATGGTATGTGCATGAACATGGCAGGTGTTGTTAAGACCTTTTAATTCACTTTTCCTTTAAAGCCTCAGCAGGTCAAAGTTTTCACGTAACCCAGTGAAATATCTCTACATCTATTTGATGTACTGGCAGAATATTTTGTTCATACATTCATGGTCTCCCAGACAATGGATCTGAATAATCCCCTAACATTTCCTGTACCATGACCTCATGGTACAAGCATTTGTGGTTTTGAGTGAAATGTCTCGACTACTATTGGATGGGTTGCCATGACATGAACATTGTCATCCCTTTGCTCATCCATTGACGCTCCTCTAGAGCCATCTTCATTTCAAAATGTTCACCATTTGTCTTCAGCATGGCTGTAGACAGTCTTGGTATACTAGTGTGTTGAAGGAGACTACCGTCCATTGCAGCCCATG
Organism: Percina caprodes; assembly: GCA_013375575.1. Classification (NCBI taxonomy): domain Eukaryota; kingdom Metazoa; phylum Chordata; class Actinopteri; order Perciformes; family Percidae; genus Percina; species Percina caprodes. Next base: position 505,808 of record JABXJD010000187.1, on the reverse strand, counting down.
AGCATCTAGTTAACATAAAAGTTCATTGGTAAAGGCATATTAAAATAGTGTCATGAAATTAAAACAGAGAACACTAGGGCCATGATCAATGAAGCAATGACACTGTCCCTAATAAGTCCTTGACATGTTTTTTTTAGAGTCTGCAACTCTGACCCTCTTGAAGCTAAACTTCAAAGCAACATATTACATCCTGCTGCTTATTTTTGTGAAAGTCAAGTCAGTCTTTATACAACCTCACTGAATCTATTAAACATGATCAGTAGCTATCTATCATATCAACAGGTAAAATAGTCATGGGCATGCTGGTGATTGAGTGTAAGTAGAAGCTATCGCCATTAGTAACATGAATGACGGCTATATAGCCTAACTGTAATTGAAATTCATGGTTTCACTCCCTGGTAATACCCATACAAAGAACAGGAGACTGGCCCAACAGAATAATTTCAACCATAAATCTAAAATATTCCATGCTGTGGTTCACCTTGAAGCTCTGTTGGCTCCTATTTGCCATATAGACGGAAATTGTTTTCACTCTATAACAGCATTAGCCAAACAGTGGTACGGATGCATGATGCAGAACATTAGCTATAAGTTGCTACTTTTAGGATAAATGTAGCAGTTTTCAAAACCAAAACCTGATCTGTTGCTGTAGTGAAGTCCAAATTCATTTTGCAACCATTGCAAAGAAAATGACACTTTTCAACATTTTACTTTATTGGTTTTATTTAAAAAGAAATCTGCCTTCCTGAATGTGTGACAGGTGTGTCGTAGGACAACACAACTCTAAACAATGTATTGAATAAAAAAAATCTAATAAACCAGCAAAAAGCTAGATTTTCACCACCAGTTTTTTAAACTGCCCTTAAATATTTCAACAGTATGTGCAGAAATATGAAATATCTGTTTTTAAACTTGGAATAAAAGGCATCATCTGTTACAGTTTAACTTTTTAAACAGGGGATTCAGTTTCATGTGTGTTACTAGAAATGTCCATATATTGAACAAATACCATCCTTTAACTGAATTTTAAAGAGGCAATTCATATTTTACCTTATCGTCATTCAGCCAGATATGTAGGCGTGAATGCCACAGGCAAGAGTTGGCCACCCATTCTCCCCGTTTGACACAGAGGGATATTACTGATGTCGTTGAAATACATTAGGCTTGCAAGAAATATTTCATCTTATCTCAAGAGCAGATACCGCGCCTCAAAAAAACCTTACGCTGCAAATGCGCATCCCACAAATCATGGCACACACATCAAGTTTTATAACCTTCTTATTACACTACACAGATGGATAGAAGACATATTTAAAGTCGATCTATGAATGTTGGTACATAAATAAAATGTATAGCCTTCCTGGTATCCTCCCCCATTGTAAGTTACCTTTACTGGTCTAGATAGTAATCAGATTTCCCTCCAGTGTGAATGAGGTGAGCGTGACTCTGAACACGGTTGTGATCAGCTTTGGATCGTGCTGTGAGTCTTTGTGGTTGAGATGTTTACTGGGGTTTTTGTGTGGCCGGGATCCCACTTAGTGTGAATGATGGCAGCTGTACGGGTGCCTCTGGCAAGTGTGATGCCAACAATGGCTGCTTGGTCTCATGTAGCGTATAGCGCCAGATGTTCAGGCTGTGTATGCCACTCCAGTAGGCATGACTGATTGCAGCTGAGGTAAGCACGTCTGGTGAGAATGATGCTGAACGTAGAAACGGCAAGTGCAACCATGGGTACAACTATGGGAGATCGCACCACCCACCAGCTCGGTGCAGCTGGCTACTTGGATTGTGGCTACATTAGCCCAACTGTGGCAAGTGTGAGTGAGGATCTTGACGGGCATAATTCTAGATGCTCTGTGTGGGATGCTGCTGCACAGGCTTATTGTGGTGATCAAAGCAGCTTTGACTGCTGGTGCAGCAAGTTATCACTCTGGTGGAGTTTGCTGGGTGGGCAGAGGTTGTGATGAACACAACTACAACAAGTCTGACTGACTGCTCATGCTACTCTGTTTTAAGCAGCAATGGAGTGTGATGCTAACAATAGCTCATGTACTCTTACAATCTGGACACACACTTGTGTGGGGTGTGTTTGCGACACAAGATTTTGGTTGTCAATGTGAACAATTGTGTATATTGTTTTATGATATTGATTATTTTTATATATACACTCACCTATAGGATTATTAGGAACCCCATACTAATACTGTGTTTGACCCCCTTTGCCTTCAGAACTGCCTTAATTCTACGTGGCATTGATTCAACAAGGTGCTGAAAGCATTCTTTAGAAATGTTGGCCCATATTGATAGGATAGCATCTTGCAGTTGATGGAGATTTGTGGGATGCACATCCAGGGCACGAAGCTCCCGTTCCACCACATCCCAAAGATGCTCTATTGGGTTGAGATCTGGTGACTGTGGGGGCCATTTTAGTACAGTGAACTCATTGTCATGTTCAAGAAACCAATTTGAAATGATTCAAGCTTTGTGACATGGTGCATTATCCTGCTGGAAGTAGCCATCAGAGGATGGGTACATGGTGGCCATAAAGGGATGGACATGGTCAGAAACAATGCTCAGGTAGGCCGTGGCATTTCAACGATGCCCAATTGGCACTAAGGGGCCTAAAGTGTGCCAAGAAAACATCCCCCACACCATTACACCACCACCACCAGCCTGCACAGTGGTAACAAGGCATGATGGATCCATGTTCTCATTCTGTTTACGCCAAATTCTGACTCTACCATCTGAATGTCTCAACAGAAATCAGACTCATCAGACCAGGCAACATTTTTCAGGTCTTCAACTGTCCAATTTTGGTGAGCTCTTGCAAATTGTAGCCTCTTTTTCCTATTTGTAGTGGAGATGAGTGGTACCCGGTGGGGTCTTCTGCTGTTGTAGCCCATCCGCCTCAAGGTTGTGCGTGTTGTGGCTTCACAAATGCTTTGCTGTATACCTCGGTTGTAACGAGTGGTTCTTTCAGTCAAAGTTGCTCTTCTATCAGCTTGACTCAGTCGGCCCATTCTCCTCTGACCTCTAGCATCAACAAGGCATTTTGGCCCACAGGACTGCCGCATACTGGATGTTTTTCCCTTTTCACACCATTCTTTATAAACCCTAGAAATGGTTGTGCGTGAAAATCCCAGTAACTGAGCAGGTTGGGAAATACTCAGACCGGCCCGTCTGGCACCAACAACCATGCCACGCTCCAAATTGCTTAAATCACCTTTCTTTCCCATTCTGACATTCAGTTTGGAGTTCAGGAGATGGTCTGGACCAGAACCACACCCCTAAATGCATTGAAGCAACTGCCATGTGATTGGTTGATTAGATAATTGCATTAATGAGAAATTGAACAGGTGTTCCTAATAATCCTTTAGGTGATTGTGTGTGTGTGTGTGTGTGTGTGTGTGTGTGTGTGTGTGTATAATGCAAGATAAAATCCGAGCAGCAGTTGCTGGTTGTATTTAGCCGCTACAGTGCTCCGGGACGGCGGCTACCAGCGGCAGTTGTTTAGCCGCCAATAGGTGACTGTGAGCCGGCTACAGGCACCTTTCAGAGGCCATGTAGTGGAGTTTAGCCAGAAATTACAGTTAAGTTTAGACACCAGAATGGCTAGTTAAGTTCAGAAAAAAGATCACTCCTGAGGAACGAAGCAGCGTTTCCTGGGTAAAAAGTATTTAGTTTTCGAATTCTGCTCTCTGGCTTGAAAGCTCTGTATTTTATGTTGACACCAAATTGTGCTATTTCCTTTTGAGATTATTTTCCATTTAATATTGAAGTTAATAAATAACTCTTTTGGCATGGCTGGCCCAATGACGCTACATCCATGGTATTGAAAGGGGTATTTCATTCTTGCTTGTTATGCATGAACAAAAAACATTCCAGAAACAATTGATTAATTAAGAGTCAATTAACTGAAAAATAATTTATTGCAATTTTAATAACTGATTTATTATTTTGTTAATTATTGTCCATTTTCAGCAAGGACACAGATTTCAAATTGATGTGTCGCTTGGGTAAAAACAATTTATTTTTGTGCACTTTCTTTGATAGGACTTTAAGCCAGTTAGGCTCCAACAATAGCTTCCCTTAAGTTTGTATTCACCAAGGCAGTCCTGCATTTTTCTGTTCTTCATCATCATATTATCATAATTGAAAATTTGCAAACGTGCTTCCTGAGAACCCTGACCATTACTCAACACACAACACTAAACAAAAAGCACTAGGTCATTTTCCACAATAGGAGCAATCGCATGAAGACAGCCAAAAGGAACAGGCGATTTTAAGAATCACTGCACATTTAAATTCACTTTTATATGGTGATTAAGCTTTTTATCCCACTTGGTACTGAATTTTTATAAGGCCATTAAAAGGTTACTGGACCTGAGTAAACAAATCACCCATGACATTTAAATACTTTTTGTACGTTCAAAAACAGGGAATGTGAACAACGCAACTATAGTACATTGAGCAATCTGAGTAATTCAGAATATATAAACATACATTAAAAGCTTTATACAGCTAGCAATCAACCAACCAGAAACAACCAGGCATTGATCGAAGGCCATTAAGGATTCACTAGATGACTTGATCAAGTGGTCATAAAATCCTCCACATACGTTTCCTTGCACTATATATATATATATATAGTATATATCATGTTTTGTCTTATGAACAATTCAATGATTACACTGTTATCACATTGAATATATGATGGCAGTGCATGCTATCAAAACAAAACTGGAGCTGCAAAGATTAGTTGAATCAAAAGTAAATGAATCAGATGCATTGTCCGAGTTGCGCCTATACTTATGCACGTAATGAAATATAAACCCAGACGCTCCGTCGTCTGAACAAGCGTAAACCAAGACGTCAAAAACGCTTTTTTTTTTTTTTACATTCTCAAATGGCAACACATTATAGCTTCACTACTTTTTGTTTACACAGTTTTTACCTTTCACAATAAAAGCCCAACTTAAATTCACTCAGCTGCCTTATTGGCAACTTAACAAAATAGCTGGCTAAACGGGCTCTCTCTGGGTTGGCCTCGGAGACGGTATCCAACAAAAACAGCCCACGCTGACATTCATTGCAGCAGAAGGATTCCGTTTCTGTTGAGGGCAACTTAAACAAAAGCACCACCAAGAAATACGAGTTACAGGAAAATAAGCGCAGACTTTGGACCGGTCTTTCACACTTCTCTGCATAGAGAATAAACTCACGAAGCGCTCACGAATAGCACCCGCCGTGTTGTGTGGATGGAAAACAGTAACTGTCACGTTACATGGCAGCACTAAATGCAGGAAGAACACCAGAAGTTACAGCTGCAAACTGCAGCTTTCTCTATCAATATAACACACACTAAGGAATTGATTACTTCAGTCATCTACATTTACCATTAATATTGATTGGACTCATAAAAAGTGGCAAGTGAAGTAATTTTTTAAATAGAAATGTCAAAGAGTTGATGACAAATCAAGACATTAAATTATGTCCTTTTGGGCTCTGGGATATTGAGATTGGCATTTTTCACTTTTTTATGTTTTGTAGACCATATTTCATTGAGAAAACAATCGGAACAATACTAAATAATGTTAATAAATGTTAGTTGTAACCATAAACAAAACAAAAGTTGGAATCATGAATTGTGTCTCACATCATCGTATCATCTTGATATGATTCCACTGAAACAAAAGTGAATATAGTATTGCAATGCTCTTCGGAGCCTCCAAGCATGTGATGTAGGACGGGAAAAGGCCGACTTCTCCAAGGTAACCTGTGACAGGTTTTACAGGAGGAGAGAGTCACTGCTACAAGCCATCCTGTCCTCACAGAGAACTGTGTTCACATTCTTGGCATGAAGTCAAAACTAATTCACGGTGGGTGTCAGAGTCCGACAAAGTTGTCCCTTTGCCTGTTTGTGATGTTCATGGAAACAAATCGAGGCGAAGACAATGTCAGTCTAGCTCAGTGACATTAGGATGCTATCCCTGCTGATTGCAGAACAATGTCATCCTTTCTACCTTTTTGTCTGACTGGTATTTATGTGTTTGAGTAGCTTTATTTGTGCAAATTAAATGACAAAAAATATATAATTACACATTCTGCCTTTTATAAATGTCAGCTTTCTCCTCTTTCTTAAAAGCTTGCACTTGCACTCTTGAGCACATAGAAGGACAAACTGACACTGCACACCAGTAACATTTATACATTTAGTTTTATTTGATAAGATAATTATTTAATAAGATGAGAAAGTATTTGCACTGCCTCGGTTTTGCAATCACCCAAGGTTTGAATCAGTATTCATTCATCATTCATCAGGTGTTGCCCGATAGCTGTTGTAAAGGGCTTATGCAGGTGCTGTTGGTGCTTTGGAAGCTGCACTTCATGTCTGTAGTGAACATTTCCAGGCAGGATATAATGTGTAATAAAAGCTCCTCTGCCAGGCTAATACCAAAAAGCATACCTTAGATATATGTACAATGTTTTGTTGAGTTATATTGTGTCTACAATTCACTTTCATGGTCTAACAAATATAATAAAGTCGCACTGTCTCTTGATAAAAGTGCTTGCAGGGTCAGGGCATTCGAGCAAACCATGTTTTATTATTGACTCTCTGTTAGTTTTGAACATTTGTGGTTGAGATTAGGGCTGCACAAAGAATCGCAAATTTATCAATCACAATTATGGATTTGAGCAATATTGAAAATTGCGGGGGGGGAGAGCCACAATATTTGTTAAAGGCAAAATATGTGTCAGACAATTCTAAATTAAGTATTGTGGTGTTGCAAAAACATCCTGACCTACAAGTCATATCTTACTGACTAATCGCAATTAGATATTTTCCTCATATCATGCAGCCCTATTCAATTCAATTCAGTTTTATTTATATAGCGCTGAATCACAACTAGCCCTAGTTGAGATAGATACAAAGGTTGACCTTTAAATGCAATGCCTTCTCTATCTGTGTCAACCATGAAGCTCCTACATGTTGAAAAGCGAGGCTTTTAACTAAAGTGAAGAGACTGGACCGCATCACCCCTGTTTTAGCATCTTGTCAAAGGATACCAGTTAATTGATTGTTTTTAGAAATGCTAATGGTTTCTAGTCTTTTAATGACCTGACCCCAATTTGTCTCTGAACTTAAGATCCCGCATGACAAAAATCCTCAGACAGGAGCATCCTGATGGTTTCTGTGTCAAGGTTAAAGATTAAAAGTGACCATGCTGTTGTTGTCAGGGCTGCCTTGGGTTATAAATGAGTTTCCAGCATAGTGACATCGCAATTAAGGCCATTTAAAAAAAAAAAAAAAAAAACTAAAACATTTTTTATGTTTATTCTTCTTGCATCCCTACAGCCTTGTCTGATCTCAGTATTTTGCATTGGTTATCCCTATGACTCCCTCTGATATTCAGGCATTTCAGTTAGTCAGTTATTATAACCTTGACTAACAGATTTCCTGTGGCAAATGCAGAAAATCTGATAGTTATTGTTCTTGACATGAAAAATGTATGCTATAATATAAACTGTAAAATCCCCTTGTGCATTTGAATTACACATTTCAACAGATATCATCACACCTACACCATGTTGGAGCATGGCAATGCAATAGTGATGTAAAAATAATCTCTCTGAAAGAAATGTCTCTATGCTATACCTGGTGCAATAAAGAGTAGGCTGAGACAGCATGAGGGTGGCCAAACGCTACGCACATTAAAATACCCACAATCATCTGGCAGCCTGTGATAAAAAAAGGAATAATACTATGGTCTCAGTAGTGAGCTTACTTATAAGTAGGGGGGCTGTTGATTTCTCTGCAGAAATGTGCTTTGAGATATATTGAGTTACATAAGAACATTGCAGTCCTCTGCATAGGCTATGTCATAAAACAGTAAACAGCGCATTCAACTTGCTCCCGTTGCACAGGCAGGAACTCACTTTGCTGTCCAGTAAAGCTGCAACTATCAACTATTTTTATTTGTATGTCCATTTTGTTCTCGATTGAGCTATATAATGTCAAAGGCAACATCTTTAAATTGCTTGTTTCTCCAACAAACATTCCAAAATTCAAAGCTAGTCAATTTAGTATCACAAAACATACAAATGCAATAAATTGAAAGGGACAAGCTGGGACCTGGGAATGTTAGGCATTTCTTTTTCCAGAAAATATTATTTGAACAATAATTTTTAAAAGGATAGTTTGGATATTTTAAAGTTGGGTTGTATGAAGTACTTCTCTATAATCAGTGTATTAGCTCGGCACGCCCCCGGTTTGGAGAAGCAAGCAGGAGTACCAACACGGAAGGTAAGCAATGTTCTGCTGTAGACAGGGGCAGCAACACAATCGATTAAGCCACCTAAAACAAGAACCAACTACAAAAAAATCTTTATTTGTTTAAGTGTAGTCTATATTTAGAATATATTCACAGCTTTACCCTGATTGGCTACTTATGTTGTGTTATTTTGTGTCTGTGCATCCAGACTAACCCTTTAAAACACCAAAGTCACACAATGGCAAACTAACCAACTGATCAAATAAGATGTAGAACAGCAACTCTTGTGTTTCGCGAGGTAAAATTACTCTTTTTTTTTTTTTTGTTTGTTTTTTCAAAGGAGTGGCTTTGGAGAGAGCATAGATAGATAACGCGGCTTAAGATCCCCGTCGGAAAGAGCTGTCTGACAGCAAGGTAAAGTGGTGAAAATATTCTAACTATGGTTCACATCTAAACTGATATACATTTAGATGGTCCTTTTATTTAGGTGGCTAAAATAGGTTTAGCTGCTGCCCCTGTCCACAGCTTAGCTTCTTTGTCTGTATGCTTGCTTCTCCAAACTGGGGGTGTGCTGACAGCCACCTACTGTAAGTAATACACTGACTATAGATAACAACCCTTCTTCAAAATCTCCAAACTATCCCTTTAAGCCAGATGTCTTCAACAGTGGGTCGGGGACCCCAAGGAGGTCCTCAGAGTTATTGCAGGGGGGGGCTACAAATTATTGTAATAATTTTTGGCAAAAATAAATCAGCCTATTTGTGGAAGAAAAACACACTGATGATTGGTAAGGTAGTCACTAAGATCCACAGATGTAGTTAATGAGGATTCATTGTGCCACATGTATGTTTAACATTAAAACATGATTTATAGACTCCTGCCAACAATTAGTATTTTATTAGCTTAGAATTCTGTGCACTAAAAATGTATAAAGGCTTTAGGCCCCCCTTTCACGTCACTGTAGGCCCAGTTTAATATGCAACTTAATTTTATACAAGATATGTAGTAGGAGGGTCCCTGATCCTTGGCCTAAAAGCTGTTGAAGCCCTGCCTCTACTCTTAGCCTCTACTGTCAACCATTACTGCCTCCATACTATTTGACATTAGAAAGTTTTTGAGTGAGGCCCAAGTGCCATCCCTTGAAGTAAACAGAAGTTAGATAAAATGCTTTGGGTCATTTGCACATACATAGTTTTGGATGGATAATTTGAAGCTGAATAAGTTTACAGCACAAACTCGAGAAAGCGCATTGTGATATTTTCCCCTTGCTCTCGCATGTTATTTTGCGCTGTAATGGGAGCAGATGCTCACTCAGTCAGGGATATGTCAAAACTGCAATTGAATTTTGATCATGATTCATTGTGCACTGCCAAAGCAGAATCACACACACACAGCAGATTCACAGTTTTTTCTTGATTACATATTGTGCAGTGAGCGCTAGGCTGTCGCAGAATGACCACAAAAAACGTGTGTCCTCTTTCCTGCCTCACGCTGGTTGAGTTATAGCTTGACATCCCACGCAGTTTCCCAGCAGTAAAAATGATCAGTGTTAAAGTTGGTGTCCCCCTCGGGACACTTGGGACACACACAATTGAATCAGGTCCATTTAATAAAATAGTAAAACAATTAAAGCTCCTCTTGACATCACAGAAAGCCCTGGGCCACCAGTTCCCAATAATCCACTCTCCATATCTTCAGCCAAAAACTCCGGGTTACCGAGGCAACAGCTGTGTATATTACCGATTTTTTTTTTTCCCAATGTGTGTGACAAAAGTAGTGCCTGAAGCATCACATTTACTGTGTAATTGCAGTCGAGGTGAACCTGTGACTGAGATGGTCAATGTGGTGTGTTAGAACAGAATAATGATTGTTTATCTAACTTACATTTCATAGAGATGTGAAGAGAAACAGGAACTACACAAAAATATACATATACTGTATATTTTTTGGTATCGTGTACAGGAAGTTAAGCAACCATATATGGGTTTAATTGTCTATTCCTGTGTGCCTACAGCTTAAAAAACACCAGAAGTGTGGCGTCAGTCCATCTGCACACAGCACACTTGACTGCAATTTGTGCCATGGACCTTGATTCACAATATATGCACCCTGTGTCTTTGCCAATAACCTTCAAGCACTATTTTTCAACTTATCTGGCATTCGACTTGAAAGGCTTAAAATACCTCTTAGTCCTTTGCCAACTTCAATAAAAATGAGCCCAATATGTAATGCTTAACTTCCTTTTTTTAATGCCAATTGATCAAACTGGAGCAAGTATTAACTGAGCATACAACGTTTTAAAAGGTTTCACAGTTAAAGACACAGCACTTACCTTTCTTCAACACCATTTCAGGTCTAGAATGGGTATAATACAATGTCAGACATTTTAGGAGTATGCCAGGGTTCTCCGACATTCTGCCAATACACCCAGTCCTGATATGACGCTTTGAGGCTCCTGGAAGATTATGACATTTAGCGATTTTGGCTGTCAACCTTAATAAGAGTAAATCCTGAGAGACATATAATTTACCATTAAGGAGAGTAGGTGAAAATAAGCGAGAGCTATGTTTTCTACAACCTCCAGTTACATTTGGATTTAAGTTCTTGAAAATAGGACTCTATAAAATCAAAATGGAGGTTTTATTCCAACAATACAATACAGTCTCTAATCTGGGTTAAAGCTTCAGCTAAATGCCTGCTCTGATCTATGATTCCTTGCTTTTTTTAATTAATACATTGATGGAGATTGCCTCCTCCCCCTTTCCCATGTAATACAAACGGAGTGTGAGAAACAAAAAGGTTAACATCTGCGGGGACAATGGATCCTGAGCAGGTGTTCTAACATGAATGTTAATGAATTCATATATAGAGAAAAGTGTGCTAAATTGTGCACAGTGTTTTTTTTTCTATCCTCACATTTTCTATTCCCCCCCCCCAGTCTACAGCTAAATACGCAGATATACTTTCAAATCATAAATCTAATTTCAAAAATAATCAACGAGAGCAATTTCAACGGTGTAACTGTGGCAGCTCCCAACAGTCTTTCATTGATTAACAGTTGATGATTTGTTCTGCAAATAATATACTTGTTGAAAAATGTCTAATGCCTTTTTGGCAAGCAGGTTTAGTTCCTTAATCACTGGGATGTGCATTGTGTGGATGAGATCACTCTTGTCGGGAGTCCTCTGTCTCTGCCTAAATACAGTTATATGAGTCAATTCTTTGTGGAGTTTTTACGTACCAAATTGCAGATATGGGAGAGAATTTGTACAGGATTAAAGATGGGTGACAATCAGAAATTATCATAAATCAATAGGCATGTGGAGGCACCATTATTCCTGTGTAAATGGAGCTTCGGTTATTAATCTTACTCTTCTCCTGCACATAAATGGGGAAATGATGGAAGCTTACCAAGCCACAGAATGAGTGGAGTAGGTAAAATTCTTGTGAATAAGTTGAAGTTGAATGCAAAATCACTCTACAACCTTAAAATATTCAATTTCTTCGCTTCATCCTACAAATGATGTTTGGTTGTGCTGGTTAAGTGAAGTACATGTGTCTCTGTTTCTTCCTGTCTCTATTAACCCAGCATGGCCTTCTCTTGTCCTGTCTTGTTGTACTCTCGTCATATTTGCCCCCGTTGACCAAGTCTTTAAATTTCTCCTCAAAGATTCTTGGTCATGACTGACTTGGTCATGGTCGAGGCTCCGATATTCTTAGAGGGCTCTCTTGATTACGTCCTGTCAGCTGTGATTATTATCATCAGCCAGTAGCTTTATAGTGTAGCCCCGTGTCCACTTGAGCTGTGTGCTGGATCTCAATACATTCTCATCTCCAAAACACACTGTGTGTGTGTGTGTGTGTGTGTGTGTGTGTGTGTGTGTGTGTGTGTGTGTGTGTGTGTGTGTGTGTGTGTGTGTGTGTGTGTGTGTGTGTGTGTGTGCGCGCTTTATTCTGCAAACATGAACAATAATGGAGGGTGACCCTATTATTTAGTATACTAAGTAAATTCCAAAATATGTTATATATTAATTTATAGCCAAAAAAACTTAAAAAAGACTTATTTCTGCTTTCCCTTATTACCCTCGTTTATTTTGTAAGGACCCAAGATACTTTGCCCGGTACTGCATCATTTCTTACTATGCCTCAAGGAACGATACGGAAATGCTAATCCTCGCCACAATCTGCCTCTATCTTCGCCACTCGTTTTATTTGGCTGCATCTGCATGCAGTATCCAAATAATAGCAATTACAAACAAATCCTCTAATCACGCTACTTCAGATGTAGCAGGTTCACCACAGAGAGTCACAGAAGCACAACATATCCATCTGCAACTCTCGGAAAAAGATAACGCCTCTCTCAAAAACAAATCTGCTCTCCCTGACACATTCCCTGCTTGACAATAAATCTGAGTTAGCTTCCCTTTCACCACACAGCCATTTGCTGTGAAAAGGGGGCCTCTCTGCTGTGTATGTCTCAACAGATGAAGAACCTGGCTGAGGAAAGTCATTTACTTGTGGTCACACTTATGAGTCCAGGGAGTCATCGCATTATATGAGCCCTGTAGCATGCAGACTGAGATGGCAGGGGAAAGACTGCAAGGAGCGACAGATGACTGTGCATTACATCAAATTAGAGGTGTGGTAAATACATGAATATGTGATGTGCAGGAAAGGAAGTCTTTAAAATGTGGCAGGCAAAGGCCAGCGTGACGAATGATCCTCAGAGTAAAAGACTTCTTAGCCTTGATCTGAATTGATGTCCAGTAATTAAGAACAGGGCTTTGCCTCTGACATTGACTGGATCTCACTGCTCTTATTTGTTAGCTCATCCCCTGTTGAACCAGAAATTGTTTTGGCCCAACGCATTCTCATAAACGAGTCTGTACGATATTGTATGAAAATATATGCACACCAAAATGTAAGATATCCTACAAAATTAGAAGACCGCCAGCTGGTCCCGTGACTCTGGCTACAGTGGCTTGCTACGAGCTCCATGATGCTAGTTGTTTAAGGCGTTACAGAGCTTCATGACGCTGGCTACAGACCTCAGTCACAGCTCAGTCGTATCAGCGTATCTCTGTTCAACAAAGCGTTAAGAATACACTGAATTGCAATGCCTTAGGCTTTTCTCTTAAAACCAAGAGCGCCGTCTAGTGGGCTCAGAAAATAAAGACACTGGTTGACAAAGCTTCATTAGCTGCTACAGAGCGCTGAGACGCTGGCTACTAGGGTAGGGGGATAAAATTGATCCAGCATAGTATCGCGATATTTTCAGTGGCAATACTGTATTGATACACAGACGCCAAGTATCGATCTTTTATTATATATGTGTTGGTCAATTTGTCTGCTTGACAATCCCATTTTGCAGCAATAAAATTAAATTGAAATAAAAAACAGAGAAATTTATCTTTTTGGATAAAACAACAAAAAAATCAAATGTTTTATGATCCTTTCCTTTTGGGGACATCATTTGAAATTGGGAAAAATTAGAAGTTGGAAAAAAGATTATAAATTGCAATGTATCGCAGAATATTGCAATATGTTTAAAATTGCAACAATATTGTATTATGGCATAAGTATCGTGATGATATCGTATCGGGAGGCGTCTGGTGATTCCCACCTCTACCGGGTGTGCCGCATGGTCGTATCAGCAGTAGTTGGTGGTTCATTTTACCAATTCAGTTTAGTTTAGTTTTAAATGGAGTAACTTTGAGCCGGGTACGGAGCACCACGAGCTGCTGGTTGTTTCGGCGGACATTGGGGTTAACTTTAGGTGACAAAAAGTGAGCGTTATGCAACAATGAAAGTTAAATTTAGGAACCAAAAGAACTAGTTAAGTTTAGGAAAAGATCGTGCTTTGGAATAAAACACTCCTTAGAAACAAGCATTTCCTGGGTGAAAGTCATTTGTTTTCGTCAGGAAGACAACTCCGCTCCCTTTCTTGGAAGTCGTGTGTTTTATGATGCACCCATCCACCCCAACCTCCTCTTTACATGGCCAGCATCGTTCATATTCTGCTACAAATGTGGTGAATAAAACCTCACTATATGCTTGGTTCATGAGAACAGGCTTTGTGAAGGCCGCCTCAAAGCTCTTATTCCTGCCCAGAGGAGCGAGGATGAAGGAGGGCTCTCTGAGGAGCTATGAGCGAGGGTAAACGAGAGCAGCCTTCCCAGAAGCCGTGCAGTTGCTTACTCCGTCCATACAGCTGACGAATTCATACGACTCTCCAGTAGAAAGGCCGTCTCATCCCTCAAAAAACACATTTCCTCATTTCCTCTCTCCTTGCATGATTTCCTCACATCTCTCCCATGCTTCCTCTGTGGGAAGAAGATAAGATGCGAGGAAGGGGAGCAAGGGAAGGAACCAGGGATGCAATTCAAGAACCTAGTATGCAGCCATAGGCTGGTTGAAAAGCATGAACAAGATGAAGCAAAATGAATGCAAAATCATAATTCTTCCTGCTGGGAAGTATTTACATGCCAAGTCTGCGTTAACTCGTGTGCACACACATTTTAATAATGCAGATCCAACAGGTTTATTTGTTATGTACAGCTCGTTTGGAAATGTGACAATTACTGTAGTACATTGTGCACACAGTTCCATCATAAATAATAACTTTTAAGAGCACGGGTGCACAATCAGGGACTCCAACACAATGGGTGGAAACCATTTGTTGCCCATTCATGATACTTTTTATTATCATGTGAAGTCTGGCATGATGTTATTAAAAAAAAAAAAATGGACATTGCTCATGTGGCTATTAACGCACTTCATAACATGCATGGTGCCGACGCTCCCTGACAGGGGGGAGATATTTCAAGAAGGGGTTGCCCCCCATCCCTCCCCCCCAGTGGCATTCATTTGATTTGAATAGCCAGTGTTGATGTGGAGGTGGTCGCTATAACCAAGGTCTTATCACTGGTTGCGGTAGCTTGTTTCTGACAGGATTTCCAGCACGCTGGGTCAAAGCACCAGGCTGGACTTTATAGCATATATAGTTTATAGTTATAGTAGGCTGTATGCAGGTGCGGATTTGTGAACACAAACGACACGCGCGCCGTCGTTTAATTGCCCATTAAGGCAAAGTAAGAATTGGTGAAGGCTATATGTCGTCACAATGTGTTTCCATTTGACTGTCCAGAGAAGTCAAGCAGGAGAAAACCATGTAACGCCGTCATTGTCTCAACTGCATTTACACACACACACACACACACACACACACACACACACACACAAAGCTCCACATGTGTTGCTTGCACTGACCAAACAATACTTAATTCCCGGAGCAAGACGCGGCAGCGCCGCATTCTTACATCAGCATCATGCCCACTTCAGAGCGTCAAGGAGACCTGTTAAACCATCAATTAGGATGCGGTAGCTACACAATCAGCAGTTGTTGCATGTGAATGAAACATTGCCATGGAGCACATTTAAAATCATCTCCGGCTATCATCCTGCCAGCGACATGTGCGAAACCTATCAGAAATGGCGTTACATGAAACACATAGGTAATGACAAGCATTTAAAGAAATCATAATCTCACCAGCAGCAGCAGCATTAAGGGATGCGTTCTTGCTGTTTCTTCTCTCTGCCCGGCTGCCTTTCCTTGGAGTTAATGAGCTTCTGACGTGTGGTCCGACTGATTTCTCCCTCTGTTATTGTCTACTGGCTTTGGCTTTTTATTTTCTTCCAGCGGTGAAACAGCCTAATGGGGAAATCAGCGTCCGCTCGCAAAGCTCTGCCCTCTTCAAACTAACCTTCCCGCCCCCTCCGTCCTCCCATCTCAGATTGGTGCTGGTCCGAAGGGGCAAACCCTGATCTGGAGGCTGTTCTGGACGCGGTGATCAGATGTGTCACGCGAATAATCAATGACCACAAGGACACGCGGAGGGCTCACTGTTAACCGACCAGCTTGTCAGTGATGTTCTCGAGAGCTGGAGGGGACTCTCTCTCTCTCTCTCTCTCTCTCTCTCTCTCTCTCTCTCTCTCTCTCTCTCTCTCTCCTCCACTCCTCCTTGTGCGTTTTTGCGCAACAACCTCCCAGGCAGACACAGCAGTCAGAGGGCCCACTTATTCACGGGGGCTCCGCGGTTTCGGCACTGAGCCAGGTGCTCAAGGTCCAACCGCAACTGACAATAATTAATAATTAATAATAATAATCATAATGAAATATACTTTATTGATCCCACAAATGAACACTTGGTTGTTATTACACATTACACACACATGCTCAGTACCTATGCATGCTCTAAATGGAGAGATGTCAGAGTGAGGGGGCTGCTCATGGTATGCCACCCTGAGCAGTTAGGGGTTTGCACAAGAGCATCTTGGCAGTGCCCAGGAGGTGAACTGGCACCTCTCCAGCTACCAGTCCACCACCATACTTTGGTCCGTACGGGGACTTGAAACAGCGACCCTCTGGTTCCAACTCCCTATGGACTGAGCGACTACCCCCAGTAGGACATGGGGCATTAAAACTCTGTGACCTTGGACTCGGGGTGGTCTCATCAGAGAAAGGAAAAGAGGGGGAAAAAAACAACACAAAATGAGACTCTCTCTCTCCAAGTCAAAATGTGCTCTTGTGCAAGGCATGTGATGTCACCTCTAACCCCTGCTCATGCAGCAGCTAATAGTAGTGCACTGTGCCAACTCCCAGGGGTATTTGTGTCTCTGACCTGATTTTGCATTCTCTGTTATTTAATTACAGGATCAAATCTATTACAGAAATGAATGACCTGTCTGTCAGATTTCAATGAAATATTACAGCTCCACGGATTTGGTAATTGCTGAAGTCAATTTGCAACATGAACATGTTTTGTATTCATTACAAAACCAAATTCTTAAACCCACACTTAAACCCATGTACTTTTTTTTGTTTGCTAGCATGCAAAAGACCTGTTGTGTATAATCTCGAATTAGATCGCATGCTGCTTTCATGTCTTTTTTTTCAGTGGAATAGTACGACTGCAAATCTAAAGAGGGGTTGCCTCTTTCAACTTTAAAAAGTGATTGCAAGTGAAGTGACAGAGGCATGCTGAGTGCTTCATAGAAATGTACAAGACGTATGTCTTGTTCTGTTAAAACCCTCATCTTTGAAAAATAACGTTAGTGTTACACGTCACCATGGTGTTCAAACTGCCCTTACATTCACAATATTACTGCTAAATGTTACACAGTGTTTGTGCCATATAACATATTCTCTGTGACAGTAGTAGTAGATGTTATTGGTGTTCTGGATGCTCATGCAGTCTAACTACTGTAGCAAGTAGTAAACAAAATAAGCACTTAACATTAATGATTAATTAATGAACAACGTTTGCAGCCATGCCCTCTGAGATTTAAGTTACGTTATCATCTCAGATTAAACCCCAAACCTTGAGGTGACCTAAGTTAAAATGCACCCATTAGTGTTAAATAAATTTAACATGATAGACCATAAAATAATTAAAGGATAGTGTCACCGTTTTCATAACCAGATATGATTTTAAGTTTGTTTCCTATAGTCTAAAATAGCTCATTGGACAACTTAGAAAACCGTGTATGAACATCCCTTTGAGTTCTTGTGACTGAAATACAGTATAACTGTTAGCAGTTTTAGCACCTACAGTATTGCATGTTTTTTTGTTTTTGCATAAAGGACTGTGGGATTCCCTTCTGTTACATCCACCCCGAGGTTTCTTGCATCCCTGTCCCTAATTAAGTTGCTGTGGAAGGGTTTCCCCCTCATTTTCCCTGTGGGTCTAAAGTTGAGATTGCCATTTTCATTTATCATTTCCATGTATTGTGTCATTGTGAAGCCCTTTTGAGACTGTAATTGTAATTAGAGGCTGTAATAAATTTGATTTGCTCTGAACTCCTGTGGGCGGGGAGGAGAAGGCGCTGGCCAGCTCTGCTAAGGAGCCTGTGAGCCACAAATAGAGACACTCTTAGGGTGTTTGACTTCCCTGCAAAAATCCTCCATATTCCCCAAAGCTAAAACGATTCCCTGCCTATACCATCAATGGCACCTGCTGTGTATACTGCCTTCTGGCTTATTTCTTAAATCTCGTTAATTGTTTCAATGTGTAACCTCCCAGCGTGCAAGACTCTACTTGCAAATATAGTCAAGAAAGAAAAGCAAGACATTTACACTGCATTCTTGTCTTTACCTTCTTTAAGCTATGTGGCTAAAGATCTGGGAGTGCTCTCCCATTAGTCTGTTCTGGAACAGTATTGCATCCAAAATTTCCGTCTTGTTTATGATGTTACTGTGCCTGTTACTGTCAAAGTTTTGATTCAGAATGACGTGTCAGCCTCTCAGCTCTCTGGGACTCAGAAACGTGCTAGATTTGCTGGACTTACAGCTGCAAAGAAAATGATTGCAACCGGTTGGAAAGCACCTCACGACCTGTCTATCCACACATGGACCATTTCCTACTTGGATGTGGTGTATATGGAGCGTTCCACGGCACGCATAAATGGAGTGACAGGAAAGACTCTGGATGCTTGGGTGTACGTTGTTGAGGCAGTGAAGTCCGAGCTGTAGCCGTCTTTGGTTCCTTCTCTTGTCTCGGTCTGTGTATATGTCTGTTTGTGTATGTGTTGTTTTTGCCTCCCTCCCTCCCTCCCTCCCTCCCTCCCTCCCTCCCTCCCGTCTTTCCTCTCTATATTCTATTTTATTTTATTTTTATTTTTTCTTTCTGGCCCTGGGACGCGTTCAGTCTCAGTGTATTGTTTGTATTTGTTTGTAATTGTTTACTTTTCCAAAAATAAATTAAAAAAATTGATCACAAAAAAAGATATGTGGCTAAAGCAGGAGTGGTACATTAAATCAAGCACAATGTACCATTTCCATGCTTTCTACAGTTACTTTATGTATGCTTACTTCCATTCAATTATTCCTTGAGCCTGCATAATCATGTCCTCCAGCTAATAATTATAAACTCTGGAAAACTGTCAGTGAGTTATGTGTATGTCTCGGCTGCTTTTGTTAATTAGTCCCAGCTTGCAGGCAAAGAAGTGTTGGCTTTAAAAAAAAAATATATATATATAATATATATATATATATACTGTAGTTTATTTAACAATGCACCTAACAGATATTGTGTAAAGTAAACCGTGTACAGCCAACAATATGGGAAGTATTAAGTAGCTGAGGTATTCTCAACACAATCAGCTCATACATTTGACAAATCTGACCATTACTGCGCATTTCACGTCCAAACACTGTAATCTCTGTTGTCACATTGTTCGAGAAGCAGACTTGAGACTCAAAGGTTGTCATTTCAGTTTGGATGTGAATGAGAAATCCTTATCGCTCAATAACATCTACTTCTGGGGGACACTCTGAAAAAGACACTTAATCCTCAAGAGGTACTGCCAGCCAAAAGGTTGCACTTAGCGGCTTCAAGGTGTCATCAAATGTATCTGAAAGACGTTTTGGTGGGCAATCTCATTGTTAAATCCAACCTTTCGCTTTGTGTTTTCTCCCACTCTTTTCCAATGAGTGTGTCCTTTTTGACATTTTGTATTCCGGAAATTTTTTTCTGATCTGAGCCACAGGTGCAAGGGTTGTCAGGGCTGATACATAAATGCAAGATGTTTTGAAGTCTTGACGCTTTTTCTTTCATGAAGACAAAGCAGCATGTTAGATTCTTGCAGAAGGGCACATTGTGTTGTCAGATGACATCAATCGGTGAATAACTACCCTCTGTGGAGCCCTCTCGTGACATCCCTAAGTACCTGCTAAGGACAGAACAATCAATTCCATCACTGTGTCTAAAACAATGTACATTCTGTGTTAAACATATACTGTATTTTTTTGCAGACAATGCTCCAGTTCAGGTAGGAAAGACATGTTATGCACGCCACATCAGCTGGCCATCAGCTTATTCTAATTAGTGCTCATTACTTTCAGCATTTAATGGCAGGCAGTTCATTGTAGCTGTCAGCTCTTAATTTAAGCCATCAGCTGCTCTGTCATTCAATGGTTCTGCCACGCTGCTCATTGTGTGGATTCATCACCCCAGTGTCTTCCTGTTCTGGTTCCCTAGTAATCAAATACACTAGCATTGGTGTGTTTCTACAGGCCTGTCCCTCATAATGACTTGCATTCCACATCTCAGCGATATGTGTTTGCAGGGCTCTGCTCTGAACACCTCGGGGCGGATTTCATCTTGACTTGTGTTGAGTCTGACAGGGAGAACCGCAGAGAGTCTGTGTTGCCGAATACAACTGCGTAAACATTTTTGCAATAGCAGTTTTCACTTCCTGACAGAAATGTTTCCGAATTGAAACGGACACAATCACCACAGAGCCAAACTGTGCATTTAAGTGTAGTGTATTGTTAGCCGTGCATAAAGGAAGCGCTGGGATCCTTGCATAAAAATCAAGCATCACAAATCATTGTCAACTATGTAATTGATCACCAAGTGCTTTGGGATTCAGCACATAAACACTTCTAGCTTGATGCTAATTGCTTTTGAAAGCTATTGTTGCTTGTTAACAAGTCCTCGCTCCATCCATCAATCTGTCCACTCTCTGTAACCGTTGTCCTGTCTCCCAGAGTCTTTGTTACTACAGTAAACACAGTGACAAAATAGGTCATGTGGAAGTGCGCTCTGAAATGACCCAAGGTCTTCAATGTAATGTATCATCATTTTAATTTAAATGTATAATGACGCCATGACTGCCGCTTGGTTTCATGCTCAGCAGCAGACTCAGCAGCAATCTGATTTTAGACCATATTAGCTCAGTATAATCCCACATGGAACTCTGGCATATTCCACATAAGATATGTGGCTGTTCTGAGGACAAGAGGTACTCATGGTCAAACACGTCGCAATGCTTCTCAATCCTGCTTCTTGGCACTCGGGGTACTGCTGATTTTCTATCCCATCACCTCGTTAATTGAAGCTCATTGCATTCTCTCTGTCCTCAATCAGACCTTGATTAGATGGCTGAATCGAAGGCCAGAAGAAGAGAACATATTTAAACTGAAACCCTCTCCAGTCGTCCCCAGATGTACATACAGAGCGCCTCTTGAGACTAGGTGAGCACTGCTTCTCCCTGGAGAGAACGGCACACAATATTATGATAATATATAAATATATTTGTTCTCAAAAATAGTTCTCTGGAGATTGCACAGATGTGTGCTATAGTGAATCAGACTGACTTCAGGTCCAGGTTGTATATTTGTGCTGTTTGTTTCACAAGGGTCAACTTTTTTTTATCTTGGCAACATACTGTGAGGCTTAATATGAGCTCAAAAAGGAATAAAAAAAACCTTGATCTTAATGCCTAAATTAAAAAAAATTAGAAACAAACAACCTTTTAAGGACACAGATTTTCTTTGTGAATGAATAATGTATTGTAAATAAATAAATGTTCTTCCTTAAAATACAGGGGACATAACTATACACACCCCTTTGTTGAATTTCCATAGAAGCAGGTGCTTTTTTATGTTTTGAGGCCAGTTATTTCATGGATCTGGGATACTATGCATCCTGATGAAGTTCCCTTGGCCTTTGGAATTAAAATAACCCCCCATCATCACATACCCTTCACCATACCTGATTCTTGATTTGCATTGAGAGATCATCTTACGGAAGGTTCCCCATGCCTATCTCTAGGTATGGTGAAGGGTGTGTGATGATGTGCAATTCCAAAGGCACGTTATCAGGATGCATAGTAACCTGGATCCATGAAATATGGCCTTTAAAAATAAAAATGGGCCTGCCTGTATGTGAATTTAACATAGGGGTGTGTACACTTATGTCCCCTGTATTTTAAGGAAGAACATTTATTTATTTACAATATATTTTTCATACACAAAGAAAATTGGTGTCCTTAAAAGGCTGGATTTTCCTAAATTCTTTATAAATTAAGGCATTAAGATCAATTTCCAACAAGATGTTTTTTTTATTCCTCTCTTTAATCAACTTTAGCATGGGTGTGTAAACTTATGCAAGACACTGTATATATTTTTTTAAAGATTATTTTTTGTGCTTTTCTGCCTTTTGCTAGGACAGCTAGTTGAGAAATGGGAGAGAGAAGGGGAAGAGATGCAGGAAATCGTCAGATTCAAACCCTGGACTGCTGCGCCGAGGCTTAATCCTCAAAGTGTGCCTAACCACTTAGCCAACCCAGCAACATGTGTACGCATGTTTTTAATGTGTATAATTGATTGATTTATTCTGATCCACAGTCAAATCGCGCCTAATTGAACTGCGCTTATAGTTAAAGTTATGAGAAAAGAAAGTACTGTGTACCAAGCAATTGTACCATTCTGAACAAGCTCGCGCTCCACATTGGCACACTAGTTATCAGTAAATAACCATCTCCCTTCAAGACACAAAAATATAGATGTCTATATTTTAAGCAATAACTAAGAAAATCTGCTCAATTACAAACAGGCATAAAAAGAATGTTGTCTGTTTCATCGTCACCTGTACCAGAATACCTGTTAAATTAGGGCTGCACGATAATGGCCAAAATGATAATCACGATTATTTTGATCAAAATTGTGATCACGATTATTATCACGATTATTTGTTTTTGGCCAAAACATATTTTATTGTGACATAGGCTATTTATAACTGCTTTCACATCCATATCATGCTACATTCTTCTTATGTTGAAGTCGTATGTTGTATAGACATACAGCTGCAACACATGTAAATGGAAATTAGCAATATGAAATAAATAGCCTAGGATTTTTTTAATGTATCTAGGGAGAGAGGGGGAGTGCGATGGACGCTACTCACAGAGTGACGGCTGATTCATTATGAATGAGTCCAGCACGGGTCGAACGGCGGGTCAGCAGAGTTACACACGTCGTGTACATGAAATGTCTGTATCGGCACTGCGCTGCATTTTTATGAACTATGATATTCTGGCCATGGGTCACATCTCTGGCCCAGTTCCAGCAGCTCCATCTCACACGCTGTTACTCTAAGAACTGAAGTTAGTTGCATTCAATAGCTTCTTCTGTGTTTTTCGCCGTGGCCGTCGCGATAACAGATAGTTTACCAGAGGAAATACAGGTTTGCCTCCCATGCTTAAAAAATTTACAGCTGTTTTAGTTACAATTAAAACTGTAGAACAATATCGGAAGTGTGGACCGGTGGCCGCTGTGTGGCCGGGCTGCGCGGAGAGTAAGAGTAGAGAGAGTAGAGGAGAGAGAGAGTAGAGATCCAACACAGGCACGGCTTTACAGAAGAAATGGGTCATGTAACGCAAAATTAAACCATATCCATATGAACAACATTGTAGCGGATGCGAGGACGTTAGGTACACCGGTGCGTCCTAGAGGAAATATATTACTCGCACTCGAGCCCTGTGAGCTAACAGACGCTAACTAGCACCAACTAGCACTGGTCACTGCTGTTGTCTGAAAAACAACACAGACAGGACAAAATGTTGCGTTTACTGGTAAACTGGTAAAACTTGAGACCAACGTATGACCGACTGCTATCTGTTGAATTTTCCTGACGGTACTCTGTCCTCTGTGACTGTCTACATCTAGAAACTAAGCTGCACGGTGCAGGGAACAACTCTGACTGTCCCATGATCAGACAGTGGTTTACGGAGCGGTAGATTGGCTTTGCAAAAAAAAAAAACAGAGCGTTCTATGAAATGACGCTTTTAAAAAAATCGCTCGGTCACAAAAAATGTATCGTGGGAAGCCAAAATCGTGATCGTGATTAAAGATATAATAAACGTAGTGTTATAAAGATTTACTGACCTCCCCTAAATACTCAAATATTGAACACAAAAGCACAGAGAACACAGAGATGGTTGAAGGTGAATATTGCAAATAGTTTTATGTAATTAATAACAGGGAAGTTACAGAGAAAAAGTCACCAAGTCTTATCAGTTAAGTTTTCCAATGCAGCTCCCAAAGAGAGGTTTACACACATTGATTTTATATGGTTTAGAGACAAATAACTGTTTTCTGATTGGAATACAGCCAAACAAATCTTTTTCATCCTATTAAAAGTATTATTTACAATACTCTATTATCATTTGACAACAATCTTTAAGAAAAAAAACACTTTGTCCTATGACAACAGTCCCTTCTCTCCGTATGCATATAGGCTGAGGAATGTGCTATCCTGTAATCAGGGCTCTACAACTAAAGGAAACTACAGTGTGAACCAACACAAAGACAAAGGAGACACAGAGCAAACAGAAAATTAACGCAGAGTATATAGGAAATTGAATATGATCATTAATAAAACTCAAAGAATAATAATTTCTTTTCCAATAGCTCAGTCTAATCTGTAGATCAGCCTCTTAATTTCCACCATGGTAGACTGAGCAGTCTTCCATCTCAGGAGACTTCTACTCTGAAATTAGAATAAGTTGGAAAAATTGTTTTTAATTAGAAGCTCTATATGCTAATAAAGTATCATTAACACTAACACATGTAATCACATATAAGGTATGTTTACACTTTTTAATGTAAGACCTCTTCCAACACTGTCTGGCAAAATAAATGTGAATTCATTCAAAGTTAGGTTCTATATACTGTATTATATGTCCACTATCACATAACCTGTAAACAGCCATAAACTCTTATTTTACTTTAGATAGAATTATTATTATTTGGCACATGACTGGACACTTCTGCTTCTTGCTCCCAATGTTTTGAACTATTTGACATCTGCCATTAACAAAAAAAACGTGAAGATGGTTACAAGATGTGGTTGGGGTTGGGGTTAGGGTTAGGATAAGATGTGCCCAAAAGCCCAAATATGTTATTTTGAAATTCTTGGAGAAGATAGTAACTCCAAGAATTTTCCGTAGAAATGTCACCACAAGCTCAAACTGTTAGTACAAGGAAACTTTGGAATAGCACCCCAGAGGGTGAAACTGTAGAATACTGCAGTTTCTGTGTATTTACATCAATCTTCTTTGCTAACTCTGTTATCTTGAGTATTCAAGCTGCTGAAGTTAAATAGAATAATAACGATATAATAAATAATGCACAATTAATGTTATATTAAAGAAAGAAAGTTCAGCTAAACCATGGCTCTGAAAGAATGGGAAGGGGGGTAATAGTCATACAATGATGAATATTATCAACAGTGCTCATAAAATTCTAATAATGTTGGAAAAAGAGCTACATTATAAATGCCTCTTTAACACTAGAGAGAATTATGAGATGCATTTCTCATTTTCTAATAATGGGATTTTAGATTAGCTGGGTGATGGGGAAAAAATTAAATCTATGCTTATGGTAGTGTTTCCTTTCACCACACAGATCAAAGCAGGAAGGCTTAGTAGGACGATATGCAGCACGGGTCCTGTGACAAGTTAGCAAGGTACTGGTGCCATTAGTCTTGACTTACGGCAGTACACAGAAAATCAACAGACTTTCTCTCAAGTAACCGCTAATGCTAGCTTTTCTCCCGAACGCTGAACAAACCATTTTTAGTCGACCAAAATGTTCCAGTTGACTTTGAAGTGAAAACACACAGTGTTAAAGTTGAACAGAAAAACAAGGACAACACCAAAAAAAAAAAAAAAAAAAGCCTCTGTCCTGACTGACTGATTGGTGTGTAGCTACGCCACTGAATCATCCCCTGCTTTGTTTATTATAAAATGGTACGATATTTTACAAAATGAACCTTGTGGTGTATTAAAGAAGACTTGAAACTAGCGATTGAGACCATAAACTCATGAGTGAGTGAGTGAGAATTGAAGGCTCCTTTCTCATAGACTTCTATGCAAGCTGGCTTCTTTATGCAACCAGTGGAGTCACCCCCTGCTGGAAATTAGAGAGAATGCCAGTTTAAAGCACAATCGCATTGGCTTCACATTTCAGACCCAGACATTCTGTCTAATATTTTTGTTGTCTATGGGTCCAACAAATAAAGTAAATATATCATACACAACACAAGATCCGTATCTCTGTCACCATGAATCATGGAGAAAGACACATTGACATTACATCCGGAGTTATAGTTTGTTGAATTAAAAACCAAGAAGTAGAACAAAGGTCAATTTGTATCCATCACTGCTACCTTTGGGGCGACAAAACCTCTGCTCTGATGGATGCATCTGGAAGTCTATAAGGGTCAATGGCTTTGAGGTGACCCTCACTTCATACAGGAGTTGGATGTCACTTAGGGTACCACAGCTTGAGAGTATCTTCTTTCACAATTAAAAGCACATACAGCCTGTATGGGCTTTCATTGGTATACTGGTTTCCATGTAGCAATAAGCATGTTTTTTGTTGTTTTGGAAATTTTAGGCGTTTATTGACAGGACAGCTGAAGAAGTGAAAGGGGAGAGAGAGACGGAGTGCCGCAGGTCAGAGTTGAACCCGGGCCCGCTGCGCCATGGAGTAAACCTCTATATATGGGCGCCAGCTCTATCAACTGATCTATCCGGGTGCCCAAGCATGTTTAATTCTTATATGGTTGGGAAAAAAAAACATTTTATAACGTTACTACTTCTTAGATGTGCATCTCCAGACTAGACCAGGCTCTGGTGGTTTGAGCTACATCACTGGAAAAGAACCTGGCTGCCAGTCAACTCTATAGACTTCAAAGTGTTTGCAGTTGTGATGTGGATTTTTTTTTTTCGGGGGGACACCCAAAAGAATGACTTTTTCCAGGGAACATTTACTGCAGCAGTCAGACAGACAGCTTCATTCAAGGATCTCATGTTGTTATGAGCTGAAATAAGCTTTTAGTTTGCACAAATGTTTGTTATTTAACAAATCAAACAGGATATATATATATATATATATATATATATATATATATATATATATATCTCCTGTTTGATTTGCACTATTGTTCGTTTTTGCCTTCAGATCGGACATGCCTTTGGAAAGGATACTTAAAGTAAAGTATTTAAATCACAACTCGCTTGTTGTAGGCATGCTTTCCCATGTTAAGTACAGAAATCTGATGAAGATGAAGAGGGAAAGAAGCTTATCTAGAAAGAGTAGAGACAGCAGCACTTGCGATCCTAAGAGGATGCAAAGTTAGTCTTTCTGTTGGCAGCATAGCCATTTGCTGCAGAGCATGAAAGTAGTAATTCAAAGTAAACCAAGAGAAATTAATAATTGATGTGTTTTGAAAGACAACCATACATCATTATGGCACGTTAGGTGGAAAGAAAATAAGGAAGAATTATTGAGCAGGCGCAATTTAAGTCAAAAGGGAATAGGAAATGCAAGCATACAAAAATCATCTTTGTGTCGTGCCAAAGAAAAACAAGCACCAGCTTGTAGGACCAGACCTTCTACAACAGTCCATCATTCTGCCTTCTGTTTACTTTAAAGAGCTCACTGTGCCATAGGAAGATGCTGTTAACGCTTTAGAGCAGGCATATGGAAGTAAAGACAACCAAAACACTCTGAGCCTGAAGCCAAGGCTGAACAGTAAAGTTTACAGATTGAAAACATTTGGCCAGGGCTTACATCAACAGCCAAATGCATCTTGAGCAGCAGATTAAAAAAAAGAGCAGCGAGTGGCTGTGGTGGAAAAGAAACAACTTTACTGTGGGGGCCCAAAGTCTGGGTCCGGTATACTAGGTGGCTTACAGTAGTTCATAATATACAGTGATGACAGGTTGTGGTTGGTAAAATACAGTTATTTATTTATATATATATAGGTGTGGTTGGAAGCTGTGTCTGGTTTTCTTAATGATATGGTTAACACACTAAAAATCACCACTGAATCTTTGATTATGAAGGGGAAAAAAAAGATTGATTGTATCCCTTTTTCTGACCATCAACAAAGCCTGTCAGATGACTGGAATTGATCAACATGGAGGCAGAAAGAGGCTGATAAGAAGGGTCACAACCTTTTATAATTAGTGATAGAGGTACGGTAATGAAAGGCTCCCAAGCAATTATCTTGTCAGCTCTGGCATTCTCTGTATGATCAATGGACCAATATGACCTCATGTCTGCAACAACATTAAGTCTTCAGTAGCCGCTCGAATGTGTTGGACCGGCAAAGCAAAGTGCAATAATCAATAATCAACACAGAGGACTGTGGCTTTAAGCCCAAATTCAAATGTCACAACTCAAAGCATATCAGCACAGCCATGGCAGGATCCAAAACGTACGTGTGTGTGTGTGTGTGTGTGTGTGTGTGTGTGTGTGTGTGTGCGTGTGTGTGTGTGTGTGTGTGTGTGTGTGTGTGAGACAGAGGTATGCATGGGTTTGACAGTAGCTAGTATGTGCAGCAAGGACTCCAGTGAAGCATATTAAATTAGCAAAAGCATCTCTGTGGTAGGTCTTAGTCATCCTAAAGCAGAGCTATCCTTGTGTCCTTGTGAACAGTGGTCATTGTCACTCACGATAATAGTTTAATATTATTATGGATTCATTTTGTTAATTGTTTTTGGAGGAATCTTGTAGTCGTTGTTTTGTCCAACCAATAATCCAAACCCCAAATATATTTAGTTTAGAATTGCCAGTATATCAAATGAAGTAAAAAGTAAAAGAGAAAAGCAGCACATTCTCACATTATAATGTTATTATCAGTGAATGTTTGGCATTTGCTTCAATGAATCATTTCAGCAGTAGGCTTCGCAAAGCCAAGGCAGCGCTGTTATACTAGATTGCATCAAAGTGTACAGAGTGTACTTCATAAACTGGAAGCTTTACTGTACATCAAATAACATTTTAGGAAATATGCTTATTTGCTTTCTTGAGAGTCACATGAGAAGATTGACCTGAAGTATGCAGCCAGCTAATTTAGCTTAGCATGAAGACTGGCAATGCCGTATTTACGCTACTGTTTTTGTACAGATGTTAAATAAAACAAGACACAACATTTTAAGTAGTGAGCTTTAACGTGTTAGAGGCAGATTTTGTTACTTTTGGATAGAGCCAGGCTAGCTGCTTTCTTGTTTCCAGTTTTTATTTTAAGTTGGTGAGAGTGGCATCAATTGGCATGTAAGAAAATAAGCATATTTTCCTAAATGTTGACTTATTCATAAGCATACGTTTTTCTTTTACATGTAAAGTAGGTGCTGATTGTGGTCTGATCCGAGTGCTTCTTTTGTAGTAGTAGATCACAATTTTAATTTCTCTATGACCGGTACTTCAGAGCATGGAGATGCTCTGTTTACTGAGTGGAACAATTGTAGCTAATAACACGGTGTGGTTCAAACGAAGCACGCTGGGACCATTATTCCTCTTTATACATTTCCACAAGGGACAATTACCAGAAAACAGTGTCTGGTTTTCACAGTTACTCAGTTGATAGCATACACATGGACCAACATTTGAGGACTCTCTATCCTCTGAATTATTATTATATTATTTTGTTAATGAGGTGTCTGTGCCATCACACTGCAGGACACTATTTTGAATAACACATTTTAAATTGAACAAAATAACCTCATGTTTGGTCTGGGAACAGAGTGACAGAGGAGTACTGTAGCAAGCTACTTTGCCATTAATTTAATCCCCTACCACTGGGGCCATGGGGTTGTAATGTCATTGTGAGAAATGCAGACTCTCAAAGACATCCACTACTAATGATCAGATTTTCCTGGGAAATATAAGTGAAGTGTAGGGGATGAATAACTTACAGTAGAGGTATCACAGAGGGGGGTTTTCCCTGTGGCATGCATTCATTCTGTCAGTGACTGGTCTTATTAACCCCACACTGGAAACAATTATTTGGTGAACCAAAAAAAAAATATTATTTTCTACTTGGCAGTGTAGAGGTGCTCATTTTTGCTGCCTTGACTTTTTTTCTGCTTCCCATACAGTAGAAAATGAATTTGAGCTTGTGGCTTCACCTTCCAACACCAACACTTTGGGGCTGGAACTATGCTGTCAAGTTGTTAATGTGTGTTGATTTGCATAGAGACAAGTATGTTGCATAAACCTATGCCAAACACCACAGCATTTATAGCCTAAGCTAATTTGCAATGCCCGTCCATTAATTGCTGGATTGTACATAATAATATAATATAAAAGAGGTTAGGTTATTGTAGATGCTGCTTGTGACCAAGAGGTTACACAATAACTAAAATGGGAAAAAGATCATATTAAATTAGTGCATCAAACTATTTGCTGCATGAAATGGGAGGCAGTCTCGAATAATTTGCTTTTGCAACCTTGCTCACCATTGTCATCTAAATCAATCTAAATATAGTTTACTGCTCACTTCTAGTTCACTTAATAATTAGTGACCACAGTTTCAAAATAACAGGTTGCATTCGACCGGCTGCAATTGCTGTAATTGTTATTTTCAGGTTACAGCTTTTAGCCTCATGGATGGCATTGATGATCTGTCTGTCATTTTTGTCCAGACTGAAATAAATTGAATTGGATATAGTGTATTGGATGGACTGAGCAACATTTAGCATGCTAAATTGAGATAGTGAACATGGTAAACATCATACCTGCTGAACATTAGTGTGTAAGCATGGCCATTGTGAGCATGTCAGCAAGCACCGCTATACCCATAAGTACAGCATTACAGAGCTGCTAGCACTGCTGTAGGCCAAGGCTGAGAGGACAGTGACTGGACACACTGTCTTAACCAGGCTGTCTGACATCCCACATTTTCTGATTTTGTATTAGAGTAGTCTCGTTTTGCCAGACCATCCTCCAAAGCACGCTGAAGGAGGGTCTTGCCTACTCCATAGCATTCGGTGATGGGAGGAAAACATGCTCTGGTTTAATGGTCTGTCTTTAAACCAATCAGAATCATCATGGGCGGTGCTAACCTCCGCACAAAATAGTCATGTGAGAGAAAACTCAAATTGGACAGATAGTTGAGCTAGCTGTCTCAATTTACCCTGCAGAGATCTGAGGAGCAGGTAACCATAGTCCTCATAAATCGACTGAATTTAAAGTTCCCCCAGCCTGCCTATGGTCCCCCAGTGGCTAGAGATGGTGATAGGTGTAAACTGAACCCTGGGTATCCTGCTCTACCTTTGAGAAAATGAAAGCTCAGATGGGCCGATCTGGAATGTTGCTCCTTATGAGGTCATAAGGGGCAAGGTTACCTCCCCTTTCTCTGCTTTGCCCACCCAGAGAATTTGACCCACACACAGAGAGAGACATCATGGCATTCAAACGAGCAAAATGGCAGTTGGTCAAGGACAATTTCTCCATTTGCTTAGATGATGTGGCAGTAGATAGATGAGAAAGAGGCTCCATAGGTCGGGAAGATTGGTTCAAGGTAGGTTCAAGCAGATACTTTCATATGGTGTTACAGTTTATGATACACATTTATAATACCAATTAAAACCGATGAGAGAGGCTTTGTTCAGAGTTTGTTTGCAGAATGGAATGTAACATTCACAACACTGGAAAAATATAGTTTTCAAGTATACGGCATGCAGACTAGCATTGTTTTATTTATCACTTCATGATAGTGTGGATTGATCCATTTCATTGAATGGCAGCATATCTGTTCTGAGGGACGGGTGTCAAAAATACGTGGTTCAGATCATGATTAAACTTAGTCCTCTGCTTTGTGCCTTGAGTGATTCCATAGTTGGTGTGTCTAAATCCTTATGCTACAGTATGTCCAAGGTGAGATTTGCCTCAACGTGAAGCTTGTATGGTCATAAGGCTAACAGTGCCATTCTACAAGGTGAGAATGATACACTATTTAACATTGTATTGCTTTTTTCTCTATCTCTGCCCTTGCACTGCTAGTATGCAGCATGTATTCTATACTCTACAGTTTGTGTCCAATTATACAAACAAGGATACAAAGTCTTTCTTCCAAAAATAAAGATTGATCCCACCCTCTCTTTTAAATTGGACATGTGTACGTCTCCATTGTATTACTGCTCCAGTTGAGCCGCTGACACAAGGTAGAAACACAACTGAATGTATGGAATTAATGTCAGAAGTTCCGCTTTTCCCCACCACACAAGTACCTTTTAAATTGGCCTGACGGAGGGATAGAAATAATAGAATCACTGTCCCACTTTTAAAGTATATTCTCAACATAATCTGTACTCTTGTTCAGAGTAAGATCTGACATGTTGCAGTGCATTCCATCTGACAACATAAGTGTACCGGCCTTGTCAGTGATGCTTCCCCAGCAGTGCAGATGGTAGAACAGTATAAATTGTCAGAGCTTGTCAGGGATCTTGCCACAAATGGCAGCCCGGCTTGTGTGGTTGGATACACGTTTTGATTGTGTGTGTGTGGAGTGTTTTGCTGCAAGTGCTATTACCACTGTCTGAGACACCTACAGGGAATCTGGTTGTCATTCTGGACCACAGTACATGTACTTTTGGATGCAGATTTCAAATAACTATAATAATATCTTAATTATTAACAATTAGTTATAACACATTTGTTTAGCAGATTAAAAGTTATCAGGGTTTTTTTCAACAGTAATTTTGGGCATTATTTAGCTTTACTTTATAGCTGAAAGTGAGAGTCAGAATGACTTGAGCAGAGAAAGGAGGCTGGTAAGCCAACAATTGAATGAAGCTTCCATGCTACACGCTTTAGTGAGCTAAGCCACCAGGAAACCCATTCCAATCTCTGTTTTAATGATCAAGTGAAAGGGGTGGTTCAGTCTTTATTATCCCTTGCTGACCTCAAGAAAGCTATAATTGCTTTCATCTCTTCTTGTTTAGATTAGTTGATCTCATCCTCTACTCCGTTCCCAGACGATTTTCACTCTACCTTCTGCAATTAGTGCAGCCGCTGTACTTTTAACCAATCAGGAGAGTCAAGATCATATCGTGCCAAGCTGCAAGTTCCATTCCTACTGTTGTGTTTTTATTAGCGTCTCCCCACCCCCCCCCATTCCTTGTCTTTCCTCTCTGTTTTTTTTGGTGCTGGGAAAAGTTCTTATGTCTCGGTGTATTGTTTGTTAATTGTATAATAAAAAATATTTGATCACAAAAGAAAAGGTTCATATCGTGCCTATGTAAGCCTCACTATGCTAGTTTCCAGATTTCTTCAGAAAGTACAATTCAGAGCTTTTAATTCTTTATAAAGCCAGCATGCAATCTCAGATCTACTAGATGGAGCCCCCAGGGTGTAAAGTCTCCTGCGGCTATTACGCAATTGCAACTTTGTATGCCTGTGTGTTATGCATTTAGATAATCAACATAAT
Source organism: Percina caprodes (assembly GCA_013375575.1). Classification (NCBI taxonomy): domain Eukaryota; kingdom Metazoa; phylum Chordata; class Actinopteri; order Perciformes; family Percidae; genus Percina; species Percina caprodes. The sequence goes on along the minus strand of JABXJD010000187.1, from coordinate 472,468 downwards.
ATAATAATCAACATAATATAATAGTAATGTCAGTATCACCAACAAATGGTCATGGTCAATAACTGCAACTTTATCTCATATGATTCACATTCATGCAACAATTTTCTTTTACAGTGTTCACTGCCAGCATTTTTAATTGTTGTTTTTCCCAGAGCTCATGGAAACTGATTTAGCAGTGCATGCTATTACATGCATTATTCCTCCTTATCAAAACCTGGTGCTTACATTACCCATGATGCAACTCATCCACCAACAGTTCTGGACTTGAAAATTCACATGAATGCCTACCTTAAGTTAAAACGTGAACTTGAAAAGTCGGCAAACATTTTGGTACACAATTTGCCGATTTGACGGACGAAAGTAAATGTTGGGTTGTTGGTAAGACATGTTTTATTAATTTACGTATTGCATATACAATTTTGCTCATATGTAATTTGTAATATGGTGTTAGTTTGTAACTGTTTCTGTCCACGTAGAGTGAGCTAAATTAGCTAAAAATTATATTAAAAGTTATATATTAGCTGATAATTAGTCAGGTGACTACTGGAAACATCTATCAACTTTGTTGTTGTTGTTTAAACACTCTGAGCAATAAAATACAGCATATCTTCTTTGTAGCGTCAGTGTTGTTTCCACATTATGACTTAATTCTCATGACCACACCGAAGTCAGAGAAATTACTTCTCAACTCGGGAAATGGGATCATCTGAGGAGCACATGAATGCACCATATCACTACTAATGGCTGGTGTAGCCTTGAGCTGCCAGCCTTTAGCAGAGATGAGGAGTGGGCTACAGTTCTGTTAACTCATTCTTTCTTTCCACCAGATATTCTTTTCAAACTTGCAACCCAAACTGACTTAGCTAAAGTGACTTGATGCAAGTTATCAGACTTCACACAGCCCCCTTTGGAGCCACCACATTGGTATTCCCTGAGACTTGTAAACAGACTTAAATGTATAAAATTGGTAGCGGTACCCTGTAGGATTAGGAAACTACATCTTAGTTAAAGCCATATTGCGCGACTATATTAACGAACGTCCATGCGATCACCGAAAGCTTGCGTCATGAGGAAGCGACAACAGTGTTATTACCTAGAATTCCTCATGGGGTCAACAAAAAGATTTAAGATTTAATTTGTTTATTAGTCCCCAGTGGGGAAATTACAATTTATACTCTGCGTACACACTTTGTTAGTAAATCACACACAGGCCTGAAATACACACACATGCTCAGGACCTGTACATGCACTAATGGAGAGATGTCAGAGTGAGTGGGCTGCCAGCTGAACCAGCGCCCTGAGCGGGTGGGGGGGTACGGTGCCTTGCTCAAGAGCACCTGGCAGTGCCCAGGAGGGGAAGTGGCATCTCTCCAGCCACCAATCCACACTCCATATTTTTTGGTCCATATGGGGACTCTAACCAGTGACCCTCTGGTTCCCAACCCAACTCCCTACGGACTGAGCTACTGCCACCCCAACTAAGCGGTGAAGGAAAGAGTGTAACCAGTAAAATGTAAATGTTGATTACTAGTCTGAAACACAGTTTGTCTGACTGAGATCAGTCATTGGATGCTCACACACCACCTGAAACTGGTGATAGTGGACCACCCTATCACCATCGACAACTCTGTGGTAGTCCCCCCAGACTGCTAGGAAGCTGGGTGTGACACCCTTACTGCCAAAATTGCTGCAACAAGCTGATTGTGTAGATAAATGCTACACAACATCAGAAGGATACAGCCCCTTTTAATCCAGAAGGCGGTTCTGGTTCAGGCTCTTGTCATCTCACGTCTAGACTACTGCAACTCATTCCTGCCTGATCTGTCTGCAGGTGCCATCTGGCGTCAGCAGCTCATTTAGAATGCAGCAGCAGTTCTTTCACACTACACTGTCCTCCGCTCCCTTCACTGGTTACCAGTTGCTGCACGCATTTGCTTAAGGACACTAGTCCTTGTGTGCTGTGCTGTGAACTAATCAGGTCCAGTTACACCCCAGGCCATCCACTCCACTCTGAATCGGCCAGTCTGTGTGCTGCTACCTCACGAGGGACACCAAGTCAGAGATTGGACTTAAGTTTGAGACTCAGACTCAAGTTGCACATAAGTCGAGCACACACAATGACTTCAGACTTAAGACTCATCCTCAAAAGTCTTCAGACTTGACTCGTACTCGAAATGCAGGACTCATGAACAATCATCATTCTTAGGAAACACTCAAGGTTATTCCACTCCCTGTGTAAACTATAACCTACCTACATAACACGTAAAATGTAACGTATCTGCCGTGCATGGCTACATGTGAGAGAGCTGCTGCGCAACCAAAAGAGGCGCTGAATGCAAAATAGGTGGACTCTAGCTCAGAGACGTGAGACTTGACTTGGACTCTAGCTCAGAGACTTGAGCCTTGAACTTGGACTCTAGCTTAGAGACTTGAGACTTGAACTTGGACTCTAGCTCAGAGACTTGAGACTTGACTTGGACTCTAGCTCAGAGACTTGAGACTTGACTTGGACTATAGCTCAGAGACTTGAACTTGGACTCTAGCTTAGAGACTTGAGACTTGAACTTGGACTCTAACTAAGAGACTTGAGACTTGAACTTGGACTTTAGCTCAGAGACTTGAGCCTTGAACTTGGACTCTAGCTAAGAAACTTAAGACTTGACTTGGACTCTAGCTCAGAGACTTGAACTTGGACTCTAGCTTAGAGACTTGAGACTTGAACTTGGACTTTAGCTCAGAGACTTGAGCCTTGAACTTGGACTCTAGCTCAGAGACTTGAGCCTTAAACTTGGACTCTAGCTCAGAGACTTAAGACGTGACTTGGACTCTAGCTTAGAGACTTGAACTTGGACTCTAGCTTAGAGACTTGAGACTTGAACTTGGACTCTAGCTTAGAGACTTGACCTTGGACTCTAGCTTAGAGACTTGTAAGCATCTCTACACCCAGTCTCTTAACGCAGTCCAGACTGCTTGCTGTCCTGGCTCTTAAAGGGTAAAACAAGCTTCTCATTGACATCAGGACAGCTGGAAGTCTACACGTCTTCCGCCCCACGCCAAAAGTGCATCTCTTCCGACTGCACCTTGGTTAAGACGATGATGGATATAACAGAAATTAATAAATTAAATGTTGGACCTACAAGTCCCACTTTGTAGTATTGTATGTATGTATGTCTTCTGCTTTCTTTGCTTTATGCTGTTCTGAGTTTGTACCTTCATGGTTGAATGCCCTTATTAGAAGTCACTTTGGATAAAAGCGTCAACTAAATGAAATGTAATGTAATGTAACTACTGAGACAGAAACACAGAATACTTGCAGAAGAACACAATTTTGGAGACAGGGTTGACATCCCAAGGCATGAACACCCCACACTAAAATATTTACCTTTTCTCTTCTACTTTCTACCAGCTGTTAAGCACTAACTTGCTTGGTCTGGTGTTTTCTGCAGGAACAATGAGCACAGCTTGATTAGGCAGAAAGGGGTTGCTCAACATCAGATTCCGACACCACACCTTGCATCTGCAACATGATCACGTAAAGTATGTTTTCATCAACAACAAAAAAAAGCGAGTAAACCTCCCATAGTTTACATCACATGTCTGGATTAGGCCCAGCTGAGCATGCACGACTCTCCCAACAGCATTACCCAAGCACCTGCCAAATGTTTTATCACAGCTGATTGAGAATACATGTTGGGCATTTCTTTTTATCTAACTGGAACAACCCCTAAGCCTGCCAACAGCTAAACTCAAGAGAGGGGCTTTTTTTTTTGCTGAAAATAAACCGTAATAATCCTTGGCATTGATTAATATTGATAATATTAAATTAAAGATTTATGGTACTGTTTATGTAATAGTAATGAGGTTTATTTCAGCTGTATGTTATGTGATTTTCAGCCATCTCATGTTTGTATATTGCTTATTTTTTTGCTCTTTTATACAGTAAGCTTCTTTTAGTTTAGTTTTTAAGCATTTTATTGCATTCTTTCATGAAAGGCTAAATACAAGTAATGTTTGATTTGAGCTATAAGGCTTTGTCCAGGTTTTAGTCACCCACCAAAACATGAATATTCAGTCCCTTACGTGCTTAAAGAATTAGTTTCAGGGGTGCGCGTAAGCTCAAGATTTCCCTGTGTTTAAAGATTTACAGGTCTATAGATGACACATAATGAGAAATCTTTAATCAGAAAAATATATTATTTTGATGACTTAATGGCATTCGTGGTTACGCAATTACTCCAGCACCCCTTAATCATATGCTGAGCTGTAATGTTGGGGATTAGCCTTGGCCTATTTTTCCTTCTCACACTACAGTACAGAAGCTCTTCTACTTTTTCGTACGTCTCCCTTTTCTATCCTCATCCTGTTCCTTTTTTGCTCTTTATTACTGTATCACAACCCTCAATGATCTTGCAGGAGCCCAACACACATGGTAATTTAATCGTGGTGCTGGTGCAGCTTTAATACTAAGCTGTGATGGGAAGCACTGCAAAGCTCTGTGTGTGTGTGTGTGTGTGTGTGTGTGTGTGTGTGTGTGTGTGTGTGTGTGTCCTTTTACTGGTATTTTTCTAATGCAACTCTTCTACCATTTCTTTAGTCTTTTATTATACTGCTATTTTATGTTCACATGGCCCATTTTGGTTCCATGTAACGCTTAAGCACAAATGGCCATTTGGAAAAACAGAAAAATGGGTTCAAATATCCAATTTTTCATTTTTTTTTCTGCCTTCACAAATTAAAAAATTGGATGTCTGAACTGTTTTTCCAATTTTCTGTTTTTATTCAGGATCAGAGGATCAGAAATTTTGAAAATTACAAAATTGCTTCTGGGCTCCCATTATTTAATACTGCTATGATATTCTCTCCCTCATTCCGCCTAGCTACACCCCGCCTGTCTAATGCTGTTTGAAAATGTAAAGGCTTTCTTCTTCATAAAATGTGTTTGACATGATCACATTATTGTATACATTTTTATTCATTTACATTAGTAGGCTACACTACAAGACAGCGTCTCAGAAACAGCGTCACAAATGAATGAGTCATTGTACACAGCACTTCTGGCAATGCACAGTTCAAACCAAACTGATGCCCATCAGCCTGTGTACTTCGCACTCTGAGCAAAACCTGTATAATGACGAGGTGCTTGCAGTATAACCTACATTCTCAGCAAGATTGCGAATTATATTCTCGTAATTATCCAGCGTCGACATGACTGCCCCAAGTCTTCTTGAATGTCCGCCTAAACATATTCAGACATGGTAATAGCCAACCAATCGTTGGTAACTAGGTAGAACAAGGGAGAGAATATCATTGCAGTATTGAATAATTGAAGCCCAGACATAATTTTGTAATTTTCTAAATTTCTGATCCTCTGAATAAAAACAGAAAAATTGGAGAAACAAGTTTAAGATCAAATTTTGTAATTAGTCAAGGCGGGAAAAAAAAATCAAAAATTGGATATTTGAACCCATTTTTCTGTATCTCCAAATGTCCGTTTTGCAGTTGAACTGATAAGCATTACACGGACCCATGTCCTTTAGCTTGCACCCTTGAAAAGAACGACTTTGTCTTAGTTTTTGCAACTTTATTCTCCCCGGTACTGTCTGTTTTTTGTATAGTGAGTGTGTGTGTGTGTGTGTGTGTGTGTGTGTGTGTGTGTGTGTGTGTGACTTGGGTCATGCACATTGATGACATGTTGTGTCACTCAGAATTGTCGTAAGTAAATCAACATCAGCATATAAACAATGAATGAAGATTAACAGTACAATATCTTTGTGGCTCGGCAAACAACACTCTCCTGTAGATTTTTTAGCTTCATGGAATTTGTATATACAGTGTATTTCTAGGTTGCAACACTTCTAACACAGAATATAATTGGGAGGTGAGTTTTTCTTTCACTGCCTGTAAAGCTCTCACTCATCATCGTACCATGCCCGCTCAGATTGATTGGCCTGTGCTGTTCATGGTACACTTTAATCTGTGGAGGCATTCTGGGTCTGTTGCCTTGTTATTTGTGCTCCTTTAGCACCGGAGCACTTGTGGACATCGCTGCCCGTAGCTACAGTAATTGTTTTTGCTATCAGCACATAACATCCAAAATGAATTAGGGAAACAGCTTTTGTGCAGTCTGCTCCCTCTCTTTTTTTGGACTGCTGGTGTGACAGCAACTTCTTTCACCATGTTTCTCCCAGTTTCTGAGACAACAGTACGATGGATATTCTGTGTGCAGAGCTGTGAGACATTTACCAATACCAAAAAAAATTGCAACTTGGCAACTAGGGCTGGGTATCGTTCAAAGATATTTGATACCGGTTCCTAAACGATACATATTTCAAGACCAACTTTATGAAACAAAACAAAAATGACATTACACATTATGTCACAATTTTTTTTAATTTCTTTTTCAGCTCCTACTATGTGAGCCCTGTCTCTGTACATAACGTAGAGTTTATCCTCCGTGTCTCTACGACGTGTTACGTTAGACAGCCAATCACCAGCCTTATTAGATCTTGGTAGAGGCATGCTGTATGCTGATTGGCTCACTGATGCTGATGAGATTTACTCCCTAAGTATTGAAATCGGGCATATACTGTATATATACGCAATACTTTAGAGGCAATTTGATCGGTGCTTAAATAGTATTGAATTTGGTACCTAGCCTCATAATAAATTCATTCAATTTTTTAAAGATACCAAACATTTGCTTATTCCAGCATCTCCTAAGTGAGGATCTGCTGCTTTTCTCTCTTTTATCTTTGTAAACTAAGTCTTTGAGGTTTGGCTCAAAACAAGACATTATGCTCTTTACCGTGCAGTTTTGCTGGATTTTACTTGGTTTTAATTAACTTTTCTGGTAGTTTAGAAACAGATAATGAATTCCCATCAATAATCATGCAACACATTAATAAAGAATACATGCCAGTAAGCATTCATTCTGTGATTTTTGACATCAGAAGACATCAAAACCTGGTTACATTGGGTTGAAAAGTAAGAGTTTATGAGACAGGACGATTACATATAAGCGTTGCTTTAAATGCATTCTAATAATTTAATTTTTGAAATATATTCCTTCAATAACCCTGACTCAGTGTCAGAGCTGTTTAATTACTTTATTAATATGTGAACTATTATCTATTATTGTTTCAACTCACTCATGCATAGTTCACGTACAGAAGATTATAAATAACACGGTAAAAGATCGAATCCAACAACCAGCTCCCTTAGCTGGATTGCGAACCACCGCCACCTTGACTTCAGAGCTGAACCATTTGTTGCCGGAGGTCCCCAGAGCTCTCCCCCTCTGGGGATGTAGTGGTTAGCATGCAATAACCGGGCCCCTCCACTGTGGGGTATAGGACGCCCCGCTGGATTCCATCTTCATAGCCGGTCACACCACATTTTCCACATGACCTTTATGTCTGTGAGCTTTGGATTTGTTTTTATTCCTTCCCTTTTTTATTACTCGCTCCACAACATTGTTAGCAAACCACAAATAATGAACCATGTTTTCTTCTTTTTTTTTTCATGTGGTGCCACTGGTCAACCAGTGTTGCTACCATGGAAACATGGCTGTTTAGCAGGTACTTTAATTGCTTAAAGCAAGTCATTCTTGTTTCTAGTTTGTCATCATTCGCATCTAGGACACATCATCTATTCTTCAGAGTGTCTGTCTCATGGCAAGGCTTCTCTTTAGCTGTTGTTTCTCAGCTGTGGCAATGACTGACGGAGCAAGTTGTCGCTGCAAAACAGCCTCGGGAAGGAACTTGATTTGGTGGAACATGTGTACGTTCAGTGGTTGTTTCAGTTGAGAAAACTCAGATTGGACTGATAGTCTAGCTAGCTGTCTGAATTTACCCTGCAGAGATCTGAGGAGCAGTTACCCATAGTCCTCATGAATCCACCAGAGGTTAAAATTCCAACACAAAGAAAGCAGAAGGAGAGGGACACCTGGGACATCCAGTGGAACCTCTGGCGGCACCAGAACTGTCCCGTAATTGAAATGTTGCTTTAAAGCCCTGGACGGCCAGGCTCCCGCCTATATCTGTGATTTTCCACCTCCCTACAAGGCAGACCAATGCCTGATGGGATCCTCAGGCAGGGCTCTTACTAATTACTATTGTTGTTATTTATTGCGAATATTTAATTTTTAATTTGTTTATTAATCCCCAGTGGGGAAATTACAATTTACACTCTGCATACACACTTTGTTAGTAATCACACACATGCTCAGGACCTATACATGCACTAATGGAGAGATGCCAAGAGCACCTGGCAGTGCCCAGGAGGTGAAGTGGCATCTCTCCAGCCACCAATCCACACTCCGTACTTTTTGGTCCATATGTGAACTTGAACCAGTGACCCTCCGGTTCCCAACACAACTCCCTACGGACTGAGCTACTGCCACCCCCAAATATTGCTGTATTTATTTTTGAGTCTTGAGTATTTTATTTCATTTATATTTTAATATGGATCTATGGATGTATTGTTTTTATTGTACAGCACTTTGTAACTTGGTTTTAAAAAGCGCTATACAAATAAAGTTATTATTATATTTCATGCACAACATGTACATACATAGACAACATGGAAAAGGGTAAAATAGAAGAGTCCTTAATTTTAACAGCCAACGCTGGACAGACTATCTGTTGAATTTGGATGCAAAGTGACCTTGGCCATGTCTGGAATGGTGATACAGGAGTGCAGAACTGACAGTGAATGTAAATCACGTAGCCCTTTAGCTGATTAGAGTGCCTTATGCAGTCTAACAGGACAAAATATGGAAGACCACCCAAGTTCATGAGTGCTACAATTGCCACATATAAAGCATCCGCCTACTGAGAACAGGTCTCATGAGAGAATGACAGGTTTATGCGCAAATTTTAAATGATGTGTCCTTCGTAAAGTCAGCGAGCGCAGAGTGCACTCCAAATGACGTCCTAGCCAATATAACAAACTGAGGCTGCAGCTGGGAATACCAAATGGTGTAAAAGGACAGGCTTTTAACACAGACCTACTGCAGAAATGTGAGGAAGTACGCAACAATGGCCAAAGTGTTTTGATTGGTATGTTTGTAGCCTGTACCCATCTCTAAAAAACATCCACATACATAAAGGCCCCAGGGAAATTAAAGCGATGAGAGAAGCTCCGAGGTGGCTTTTTGCAGTGTTAGCTCAGGGAGATGTGTGAATAGTTCTCTGAGATGAGGTGGCTCTTGTGAATCTGGCTGCATTGAGACAGTTATTTAGTCTAGCTCTTCACCATGAAATGTAATTCCGTGAGCGATAATGAAGCAGCTTTTCTTTTTTCTTTTTTTTTTCCCCACTCCTGATACATTTTTGAGATAGTCGGCTATAGAGACTACAACCAGTATGTATAATGCCAATGCTGCTCTTTGTGTGTCTGCCTAAAGAACCACAGTTTAAATGAGATCCTAAAATATATGGCCCAACTCGTTAACCATGACCCAGGAGGTCTCTGCAAAATGAAGAATAGTTCACATCAGTGAACTCATATTTATTTCCCCTGAAGCCAGCTCAGTGAAGGCCATGAATCACAATCACCATTCAAATCAGAGTTTCAGTGTCTTCCTTGTTATGTCTCCAGTCACTGCACAAAATAAGTTTCTGGGGTAAATCATATTTTACACAAAGGATATTCTCAGATTTAAGCTCAGTGTAGGTTTATTTGTTCTCTGCATGTTTTCTGTACAGTGTTGGTGTAGCGTTAGTATTGAAAAGCATTCATTTTGAGTCAGGTTTTTCAAATACAGTTGTCACTTGAAACATATGCATTTAGTATTTGGCGAATAGAAAAGTATTTTCATTTGATGCCACTTTATACTTCTACTCCCTCAATTCAGAGCCAAATATTGTACTTTTTACTTCACTATATTTATCTAACAGCTTTAACCATTAATTACTATTCAGATTTTAACACTTTATTTCAAAACACATTTCTTAAAGATTAAAGTCCTTGTTCCCTAGTTATGTTTTAGATGTCTATGTCTATGTTAGTAATTTCACCCATTGGAGGGGGCTTGATCCCTAATTAGGTTGGGAACTAGTGGACTGTACAAAACTGTTTATAAACTAATTAAAGCTACCTACAACCTGTACCACTGCAATACACTGTACATGGGTTATTGCATAAATCTAATCATGTATAATAATAAATCAGCCACCAGAAATTAGCATAAACCTTTGAAACTTTAAGTATATTGACCAATGCTTCCTCTTTAAAATGTCAATCCCAGTGTAGCCTTCAGCACGGGACAGAATATTTTTTTTATCTGTTTTCTAATTACTAATTATTTTTGTTGTTGGTGTCCTTCACTTTCTTTTTATTTTTAGGGTTCTTTGGTCCCAGTGCAATGCTAATATTGTCCTGCTGAAAATAAACATGAAAGATATTATGTTGATCAGCATCTGTCTCTGATGTCATGAAGGAAGAGGGCAACACCTCAACATATAGATGATCAAAACTTGCATGCTAGGGGTTAGCAAAGTGCTACACCTAACCTTGTGTATTCTAATAATAACAAATGTGCTCTAAAATTACAATGCTCTTTTAACATTCCCTCTGACTCATTTTGCATCAGAGGGAATGCATTTTGCTTTAATTTACATACCAATGTGACTAATGTCCTGATGATGAGGTATTCCTTACTGTGTAAAGCCCCAGACAACTTGCTTTCAAAATGATACTAGAATGCTCACATTCTATGTATCTACAGTACAACTAAATGAGCAAAATCTTACAGTTTGGAAAAATAAGATTCTTAGGTAGGTCAAAACTTCAGCTAATCTGCTTCATCAGGACTGTGTTAGTGTGTTTTGATCAAATGTGATTGAAAGTGGCCTGACTAAATATGCAAACAAGCCATCAACCGTTCAGTTTAATTAAGTACATGTTGTCACATTTTTCTAACTGAGCCCTGCCCCCCTTCAAAGCACAGCCCAAAACAAGGACAGAAATCTCATATGAAACAACAACATTGCGAGCAATGTAGGAGGGTGATGGAGAAAATAGGTAGTCAGGGCCTTTAATACTGTATATTGTTGGAAAAAATGACATTTGCAGAATGTGACACTGTCTTAAAACTTGCCTTTACTTCCTCAGTCTTTATAACCGAATATATTATGCAATTGCAAGTTATTAAAATACACCTTTTCTTTTACAGCATTCAGTAGAAATTACTACCAAAAGTCCAGTACCTGTATTATATAATAGTGTGTTGGTCTTTTCTTCTTTTAAAGACTCTTTTATTTTTTTTGGCATTTCTGCCTTTACTGGATAGGACAGCTATGAAAGGGGAAGACATGCAGGACATTGTCGCAGGTTGGACTTCCTGCGTCGAGGCATAAACCTCTATATGTCTGCTCTACCATCTGAGCCATCCTTGGTCAGTATTCATATGAATAAAGCCTGTCATCAACTCCCCCTCTCAGAGAGGTCAGAGGTCAGGGTCGCCTTCATAAGTCTCATCTCCTCAGCTGGCGGCTTTCCAAATGCAACGTGAAATAGAGAATTAAAACGGAAACACAGTTAGAATTTAATGAGCTATGTATTCTTTAGCCACTTTTGTTTTATACACAAAATAGAACTGTTTTAATGCCTTTAGTCGGTCTTCGGTGGACATCTTTAATATTTAAGTTAAACCATAAAGAGGAAATCAATTCAGTTTTGCAACCTTCAATCTGAAGAAATGTTCTTTTTGTACCACATATTAAACAAAATAAAACAAGGCAATTAACATCATACAGAAGATTGTTTTCTTAATATGTGACTCCTGTACACGTGGTGTCTTTTATAGTGGCAGAATGAGCCTGCTCAGCAGCTTTAATCAGAGCAGTGGGTGGAGGTGAGATAATAACAGTGGCCATGCGAGGGCCAACAATCCTTCATGGAGGAGTCCATCCATATGTATGTAGCAAAGAGTAATAGTTTTAGGATGAACTGTGCCAATAATGAAGCAAAAAACTGTAATAATTCTCACGGTAGTTGTCTGTGTGTGGGTTGTAAAATCCCTCAGACCATCATTGAGGAGGAAGGACACAGGTTTGAGACACCATCCAGAGGATCAGAGTGGTATTGCAGGTAGAATGTAAAACGTGTACGGGTTGAATTTCTTTTCCTTCATTCATCTGCGAGAAGGCTTCCTGAATCACAACAGTGGTCACCAGATGGTGCTGCAAAGGCAGGTTTGATCCATGTGTTGCTCATCCAGGCAAGAGGCTGAAGGAATGAGGAAGTGGAGGGTTCACTCGCATCATGATAATCATCATAACTCTGGTGCCTGGCGTGCAGACATGTGACTGATGGCAGCTATAAATCCGGCACAAGAGAAAAGAGGCTATTATATATGCTGTGGAGGAGAGTGATGCTTTGCACTTTAGAAATTAGAGGGGTCCGTGAGGACAGTGCTCCTCACTTGTTAATGAAAAAAGCCATATCATCACCACAGCTCATGGAAGTTGTTGGCAGCAGATGGATGAGCTGTTGTTGGGACTGCATCTAAGATAGAAAATACTTATCAAGATATGCATTTATTATAAGTGTCATGAAGCCTTTTATTGAGGATTTTAGAATGTTGCCAAAGACAATTAACAATAGAGTTAGCCAAGACGAAAAAGAAGAAAAAAACACCGGCGTTGAAATAATCGGAGTAATACAGAATTTTTTAATTGAGGGCGAATTCAAGGGTTGTTTTTCATAACAATATAAATAAATGATCCATTAAAAAAGTCATGCGTTTAAAAATGCATCTGAATAAAAGTGAAGTAAAAGTGCTCTTTTGAAAAATGAATGGTCTTTCTGCTGTTAAATTATTAATGTTTGAACATGAACGCAACAACTTAATGCTGTTGGTGGTCCAGGTGTAGCAACTTCACTGTCCAGCAGTTAAAACTACATACCTGTGTGTGTGTGTGTGTGTGTGTGTGTGTGTGTGTGTGTATATATATATATGTCCAGCTTAAACTGGGAAGGTTTAGTGTAAAACATTACTAAATGCACTGTTAACTGCTGAGCATTTGCTATTTGATATCATGCACTAGAAGTTGCCTTGTCAAATGTTTATGGCATTATGGAGCTTGGTGTAAATAATGTTATGAGATGATTGATGCCAAACAGCAGGGGAGCTCAGGATATTTTCCAGAAGCACAGAGGTTGGCACTAGGATAGGCAATGGGCAGGAAAACAGGAGCAGCAGATGGGGTGTCCCATTAGCAGTTGTCCTGTTAGCTAGGGCCAGCTGCCACTCTCTGGGTCTCTCTCTGGGCCTGTCTTCTCCCCTGAGTCACAATAAGCCCATTTAGATTTTTGTATGTTGTTGTTTGGAGTGCTTACTAGTGAACACGAAACTTGTACACACATGAAGCTGCATGTACAAAGCAGACAAGGTAGTCTGTATCCAGGAGTCCAGAGGGCGACCCTTTAAGAACCATTTCACAGTTTGTGTGTAATTTTAAAGAGTCTCCCCTCGCCTATTTAAAATTTCAGTCCTTGTTTCACCTCCAGTCACACCCAACATCATTAAAGTGTGGTTGGTTGTGGTCCTTATTGAGCTCTGGTGCACCTGTAACCCCACTCAACATTGATGTCACGGCGTCCTGGAGTCCACCTGTACATCATTTCAGCAAGGTGAGAAAAACAATTTTTAGGGAATATTTAGTCACACTTCACCCAGTTTGAACCAGCAGGTGTTTTGCCGACTATGCACATGAACACATCACAACTGTTAGACATAAGTTGCATATTCTGTACATATGCTGAACGAGTGGAATTTAAACTTTGGAGCTGTTTTACCACCACCCACAATTTATTTTACTTTACCTTTTTTCCCCACCTATGAGCAGTTCCTCCCATTTCCTTTTTTGCATTGCATTGAGGGAGTATAGTGTGCAACAACTGCACATTCCAAAATCTACTAGATTTAGTCTGAATACTAACGTCTGCTTTGAGCATACTTCATTCAGTCAGTCTTCTCCTGTGAACACACTTCATAAGCAAAACCTGCTAAGAATCTGTATGTAGTATGGAATAGGGACCTGACATTAGACTAGAGCATGTTATATCTAATACAGTGTGGAATAAAAAATGAATCCACTCCACCTGTATAACGTACCATACTTAATACTTAAAAACGTACCTAAAACACTCACATATTGAAAAATCAGTAACACAAAATATTCTTCAGATCAGAATCAAAATGTATATTTTGTTATGATGATGATCATTATTATTGTCATTAGTAATAGTAGTAGTAACAGTCAAAACAATGACTGAACAATGATAAATGAGTAAAACAATAAAATAAATAATAAAATAAGAATGGGTAACAGACATCTTGTCACACAATGTACATGATGTTACTACCACTACTGTTGATGAGTCTTATTTATAATAGAGGATGGAGAAAACAGAGAGGTGGAGGAATAGGAATGAGATACTGCCAGTGTATATAATGTAGTCGTGGCTAGTGAAGTCAAAGCCAGCAGCTCCTCGCATTGTTTCTCGGTTGCTTTAATAATGCCAAATGGTAATGATGGGGTTTCCTCGGCCAGACAAGCAGGCTGTGTCTATCACTCACTCTGCTCCACCATTTGACCAAGAGGCACGGTCGCATGGTGCCTTCACACCATTTCCTTCACCACTCAAAGACAGATATATACAGACACACACATGCACTTGTATACACTTGTCCCTGCTTTTCTACAACCTTTCTTCACTCATCTTGTCTTTTTTCTTTTTTTTAAATAGGTCTTTGTTCTCTGCCCATGTCTATTTTTATCCCAGCGTTCACGGGAGGAGTCAGAGAAATGACGAGGCTTGGGAGACTTGCTCATCTCCATAGCAACTATATTGCAAGCCTTCATTGTCTAATATAGGCTTTTCTTTCGCGTCATATACCTTTTGTTACTCTTATCTTATTATCAGATTTGTTAAGGTCCGTATTTTATGGCATTTTCTCTCCACATGCTCAGATCTTATTCCCATGCATGCTTCCTTACTCTCCTGGATCCTCATCTCTTCACACTGTCCACCCCTCACCAGCCCCCTCCCCCCAGGAGCGGATTGAGCTGTCTTTTCCTTACTGAACCAATGGGCTTGCTGTTGTAGAGTAATTCTCTACTAACCCACGCCTCACTCATGAGACAGTTTGGATGCCATTCGTCTTGCTACCACTGTGAGGCCTACTTTCATGAGACTGAATATCTTTGGGCTTTGTTCAGTTCAAGGGGGTTTCCCCATTCCCCCCCCCCCCACCCCCATCCCATCCCCACCCCCCCACCCCTTTTTACTGAATCCTGCTGAGAAATGCAAATGTACTGGCATCTTCCCCAGTCAATAACTGCAGTATGGCACCCTCTTTTGAAACCCATGCTGTACTACTGGCCTTGTTTAGGATTTGATTAGCAGAGGACATTCTTCATTCTTAAGTTCACTGTAATGTTTATACACTGTATGTACTGTACGTGGAAATATATAACATTAAGATCCTATATCAGATCCTTTGATAATAGATTCAGTAGTAATGTGTATTATTTTGACATATTTCCAATTAGAGCCATATTTTCTGAAGCAACATTTCATTTGAATTTGTTAGTCAAATTAATTCATGACAGCGTTTAAAATCCTGTCACTGTGTGCACTAAAGTAAACCGCGCATACCCAGCATCCGCAATATTCCATCATGGATTTCCAGGCATTAGTCATCTCTTCATCGACATATAATAATAAATCATATCTAATGTGAGAAACAGGACATGCATTCAATTGCACATGCAGGATTCCTTCCAGTCACGTGGCCAGGCAGCACAAACATATGCTGTCAGTGGAAGCTTCTGATTTGTTCTGTGGCATTAGATGCACAAAAACACATAGAGAGATAGAGAGAGAGACAACTACAGTCATAAGAGCTGTAATGGTACCAACATGAAGGGCGTGGGGGGCTTCTGAGGAGGTGCTCCAATGAAACATAAGAAGGAGATAGAAATATACCACAAAGGCGAACAGCAGACTGATGCACAGCCTCATATTTAATATAGCACACCATTAATGAAAAAAAAATATGTTGCACCCAGACTAGCAGTGCCAGGTGAGATAATGAAGTTAATTATGTGTTACCTTTTGTGCCAGTCGCCGGCAGATGCCAGTAGCCCTGAGGAAGTAAATGCTCACCCATGGTCCTCCAGAATGGCCCTAAAAGAAATCGTTTCACTGGACCGCCCGTTCCCTATGGCAACAGTTTGCCCCCTCTGCGTCACCTGCCAGCGAGGGAGCAGGTGGACCCAGCGGGGCCAGGTGGAGCCAGCGGGGCCAGGTGGAGGCTTTACCTGTCACACTTCCAGAACTGTCCCATGCAATGCCAACACAAACATAAACGGAGGCACAAATAGCCCAAGCCAGCAATATTTCAAGCAGGTTTCATTATGCAAAACACATGGAACCGGCTGCACCCACACTAACACACACATAAACACAGAGGCGTTTATAAATAGGAATATTAACATGTGATTAGAGCCCACACAGAATATGTGACACAGACTATAGGTGCATGTTTAAAAGGAGTTTCTTCCCATCAGCTCGGTTACAAGTGAATCTCTGACAACATATCGGGTCTGTTTGGATTTCACAGTTTCAGTGCAGTGTGAGAAATAAATAGTTATTTGATTTACATGGGTTGTAAGGACGGGTTTGTCAAGGGAGAAGGAGGTGTTGTGTTTTGTGTGGTGTGTAAAATGATCTATGTAAATAACAAGATGGTCTAAGTCAAAAGGACAAATAGGTTTGGAATTGTTTAATTGTTATTGCAGAGGGAAAATACTGATAAAAGGTATTGTTGGGTACCGCAACCGAATTTGAGGTACCAGTATCAGTACCGAAAAATAAGTGAACGGTATCCAACCCTATCTGTGATGTCACCCACTGGTTTGTGGACTGCCGTTTTTGAGGCCTTGAGTTTGGCAATATTGGCCATGGCCATTTTTTATTTTTTTTTTAAACTGGACTTGATGATTTTTACCAGTGTTGCATGGCATGATGCTAAGCTAAACGCCAAAGAAGAGAGTTGCAGATTTACAACCCTTCTGAACAAATCATCAGGCTAAGTTTTAATGCTGGATAAATGCAGACCTCTGTGTACTGGTGCCATTCATTTGTATGTACGGCAGTACACAGAAAATAGATAGATTTTCCCTCAAGTTCATAGCTAATGCTACTGCTAGCTAGCTAGCCATGGTTGGCAAATTGCTACCAACCGCTGAACAAAACATTTTTAGGCTACCCAAACTGTTCCAGTCAACTTTGAAGAAGTGAAAACACACAGTGAGAGGGGTCAACGTTTAAGACTGAAACATGGACTCCCAAAAACAAGTTACGGCTATTATATGGTACATGGTGCTATCGTTAGCATTGTTAAACCTCCTGATCATACACTGTAAATATTAACAGTCTATGGTCCTGATTGACAGGTGAGTGTGATGCCATGCCCTAAAGCATGCCCTCCTTTATTATTTTAATTCTATTTTAAAATAAATAGGACCATCATTTATGAAATGAACATCATGCTGAATGGAAGAAGACTTGAAACTAGCAATTGAAACCATACACTTATTATGAAAATGTTTATTGAGGTAATAAATGAATGAGAAGTAGGGTCCTTTTCTCATAGACATTTATGCAAGCTGGCTTCTTTTTTTTTCAACCAATGGAGTCATCCCTTGCTGGAAATTAGATAGAATGCAGGTTTAAGGCACTTCCACATGGGGCTGGGCAATATGGAGAAAATCAAATCTCACAATATTTTTGACCAAATACGTCGACATCAATACTGCAACGATATTGTAGTGTTGACTATTTGTGCTTTCACTAAATATTTACACCGTGAGATTTTTGATAAATAATCATCAGTAATGTGGATATAATATATAAGTGGGTGAAGAAAGGCAAATAATAGAACAGTTACAGCAGTCTGGTAAGTTCAGAAAATGACAACTTTACTGTAATGCAGCCTTTAAACCAACACTTATTACAATATCCAAAATCTAAGACGATATCTGTCTCAGATCACAATATCAATATAATATTGATATATTGCCCAGCTCTACTTCTGCATTGGCTTCACCTTTCAGACCCGGAAGCTCCATCCATTATTTTTACAGTCTATGAGAGACATTTAGATCCTTCACTATTTAACAGTATAAAAAGTGATGTTAATTCAATAAATTTTTCTATACACTACATCAACAATAGAAGGAGTGATCTTATTCTGGTACATACAGTACTGCAGTATCATGGCTTGTGTGAGGGCTGCGTGTGACCCTTGACTCGAAGTAAGTGACAGTCAGGCAATCTGCAACAGTATCTAAGGTCACAACCCCCCACCCTGAAATACAGCACAATCAATACTGGCAATGAGATGCGGTGTGACGAGTGGTCTATCAATACCTCCGGGCAGATCGAGGTAGATTCATAAATCAATCCTGTCTTTCCAGGTTCGGATTGTACAAGAGCACTTACATTTGCAGGACTAGAGGGCATGTCAGCAGTTTTATCCAAACTAAGACAAATCTTTGAAGCAGAATAGTAATACAAGTTTATGAAATTGCTACATTTATTAACTGCTGCATTATTTAGCAGGGATCTATTTTAAACAGATGTATTTTTTTTTCCTTTTGCACGTACAGTATTTCAGGAATAAAGCCAATATGCTGAATGGAGAAAATACATTACACTGTAAGCATTTTACGCAACTTGACTAAAATATGATTTTGAACAGAAAAATGACAATGATGGAATATGCCGTGATATTAAACTACTGGTCCAAATGAACAGTATTTTAACTGTTGGCATTGACATACAGAAATCAATTCCAAATGGCAATAAAATTAAATGTTTTTTTTTTTTTATTCCTTGGCCTTGCTTGCTATCCCTCAGCGGTAATGGCATGACAAATGTGCAGGGAGAGGGTCGCACGGCACTTCTGAGATGACAGTGTGGTACAAATGATGTAGTGGCTTCTAATGAAAAGTAGCAATAGCTTTACAGGATCACTACTAGACTAACCAGAGGATGTCAAGTGTTACTGATTGGAATCACATCTATCTGGTTCTGAAATGTCCTCATCGTAACTGATGCTAACTAGCATGTCCTCCTAGTGTGGACATTTTGATATTATACGTTGTTGCCTGCTCACTGTGTACATCCTATTCCCATAAAAGGCAAGGGCACTGGGGTCTGACCTCTGGCTCCGCTGTTACCCTCAGTTGGGAAATCAATGAAGCACGTGCGCAAAAGGGCTCCCTTAGGACATTCCACATCTGCACAAATCAGCACTGTTTTGTCACCACCATTTTTTCTCTGCTCTGTCAGATGAGATCAGAAAGCACAAATGTGCCACATTTTACGCACCTACTCTAAATCTTCACACACAAATAACCATAGGATACCCAAGGGACAAGTGATGCAAGCCACACTTCACACTTCTCAAAAATATTTAACAAATGAGAGAATTAGGCCACACAAGTGCTATGATTATTGTATCATGACTAATAAGAAGTGGATAAAGAGGCTGCAGTATGATTCACATTTATCATACGGACATGTTGAATCAAAATGTGCAATATGGCTGACTAAAATGACCAAAATCTGACCTTTAACCAAACCTTGCCCAAAACCACAACCTGCGCTTTGCAATACTGTTTCTCAATTCTCTCTCATGCTGCACAAACCGTTTGCTTCCCAGGCCTTTTAGTTGGCTCTGGTCTTGTCTTTGCATAATGCTGTACAGTATATGAGTTTCTTCCCTCGGGTCTCTTAGACATGCAGAATACTGAGCTGTGCACATTTAGGTTGACAGATTAGTTTATATTGGTTTGACACCACAGGAGAAGGCCTAGGCTTGCCTGCAGTAATGACCGCTGCTTTCTGGGTTGGTTTATTGTGAAAGCATGGCCTGCCAGGAGAAATGTGGAGGTCCAAACCCTGACCCAGTAGAACCTGCCCATGAGTTCATGCGCCTTTGGAGAACGAGGTGAATCATCTATATGGGAATCCATACATAACAAGCAAAGCAGAAAGAAGCCCTGGGGAAGATTCTGTTTCTAAATTAGTGGCCACTGAAGGCTGCATTACGGAAGAATGCATAATCAGGCTTCAAGTGCGCTTAATACAGCACTGACCATTTCGGGGAGAGAGAGAGAGAGAGAGAGAGATTCAGTCATGTGCTTATTTGTTATATTGACTGTGATTATTGTATATGCACTATAAGATTAATTATGGCACACATCATTGAGTTAGATGTTTGCCATATTATACAATTTTATTCATTGTATGCATTTAGAAGTAGGTTTAAATAATTTCTCAAGGAGATAATATCTATTTTTTTTCCATATCAAACTAATACAGAATGTGCCGCTTATAACTGATTAATATGTTCCCATCTATGTGAGGCCACCTCTCTGAAAGTGTAGCGCAGCTGCTTTGAAAGATGGCTCAGGTCCCCTGGCTGAACCCCACTGCACAAACAGACACATGCACACAGACGTAAAGATGCACACACAAACAGAAACAAACAAACACACACACACACTTCCTTCCCCCTAGAGTGGGCTCCGCAGCTGTTCCTGTTGGGAGTCTGTGTGATTTGGATCACTAGGGCCAGAACAAAGTCTACACAATTGTAAGAAAAATAGGTGCCTCAAGGAAGATGAGTATGAATGAAAACAAATTTGCGTGTACCTCTGCAGTGATGTTTTTAGAAATGTCTCACAAGTCACCCATTGAGGTGCCCTTAAACAAGGCATTTAACCTTAAGTTGCTCCAGCGGAGATTCCTGGTGGCCAATGCGTTACATTCTGGCTGTACTTGGGTGCTCGCTGCTGTGACTGTGTGTCTATGGAGCTGTGCATATCTGATAAACTATTTTAGCCCAGCCAACTTATACTTAGGAAGTTAAATAATAAAAGAAAAATATTCTTTCTTAGTGTGCTGGGAAAGCTCAATAAAAGATCAACTTACATGTTTAAATAAAGATCAGATGTCTTATTTATATAGTCAAAGTGATAACATCCAAAGTCCTGCAGACAGAACCAGATAAGGTGCAAATATAATGAATACTTTTAATGAAATAAATGTGCATAGTTTTGTGAGCACCCTAGTTCTTTTTTTGGGGCTCAGGAGATTGTTTGTCACTGCATGCATTTGGTAGAAGGCAATGAATCACCTGCAGCTAGTCCATTACAAAGCTTATAGTAGAAACTTCTTATAGTGGCGTACAACGTGTAATTGCTTTTCCTTTTGATGATCTGTTATATCTTTCTGAAAGGTTCAAGGAAAATGAAGTATTACTATCTCGGTCTGATGTAAAACAACTATACAACGTTAGATGATGTACTTGTCTTGTGTTTTTTAATTGTTTTTTTTGTTCTATGTGCATACAGTCAGGTCCCAATTCATTTAGCTTTTTTCAAGCATCGGACACTTTGAATGTTAGATTAGTCTTGTCTGTTTTTGGCTGCAAATATTTTCTATATATAGTTTTAATATAAATTATACATTGGGATTGTACTTTGTACAAAGTGGTTAAAACATTTAGCTCCAGATGTATCCACCAACTGACTTTGGTTATTAATGCCACCCTGCTCATACTGGGAGTAAAAGCTGAAGCTAGCATGCCTCACAGACAATTGTCATGTCCCAATTCCATACTGCATTACTAACTCTAAACAAGTTTTGGCTCAAGCCAGACAAAATGCATTTGTGTGTCTGTTTATTCTCCTACAATGCAATGCACTATGCTCTCAGCTGAAAGAAGTTATATACATTGTGAAAGGTGGTACATTTTCTTTTAGTATAAAATAGAAAAGTGTGTTCAATTTTTATACTAACTGCCAAAACTGTACTATGACTAGCATGGAGTTACATACTGTATAATTAATAAGTAGGATTTGGGACACGCAGATAGTTTCATATGACTTATATTGTTGCATAAACTGGAGAATTGCCAGCAAGACGAGGCACATTATAATAGTGATTTCTTTAAATCAAAACCTTTGTTAGATAATGTACTGTAGGTCTGAAAGTATAACTAAAATCACTTCTTATAATTAATCAAAATATGATAACAAATATAATCATACATAATATATTACTGGTAAGGATTATTATGAAATGGTGCAGTTTTTTTAAGGAAAAGAAGAGACAGGTTAAACATCCTGCCTCTCCTGGTGTATCATTTATTGATCTCATCTCAATCAGTGAGGCCAATGAAGTGTGAACAGTACAGTGGTTGCTGATTACTTGCAACATTGAAACGACTTTGACATCAGGTCATTTCATACTTTGATTACATATTGTTAGGAACGTTTCAATTAACCTCAAATGTAACATGAGTCCTCATTTTGAAAATGATTTGTTTTGTATTTTGAAGAGACATGTAGTGAAAGTGATTTCTAAACTCAGTAGTCACACACAGGGCCTTTCTCTAAACTAAATGTGTCTTGCTAAAGTTGGCAATTTCAAAGTAATACCTTAATTCTATTAGCAAGGGTGATAGCTGCAAAGTAACAACATCCCATTCATGATCAATGTAGACAAGCAGAGAGGGAAGTCAGCAAGAAATCTATAAAAAAAAAAAAAAAAGTGTCAACAACTGAATTGAAAGTGGCAATATGCCACTACAAGTATGCATATGTTGGTGTCAAACAGGAGGGTTCTTGGCATAATAAGCATTGTGTCAAATGGGCAGACAATGTTGGCTTCAGTTGTTTCACTGCAAATTCTATCATCATCTAATTATGCCAGGATAGATTAAGTGGTGGATCTGGATACTTGGATTGTGATTTGATGAGCCAGAAGATGTGCTTTAGTGGTTTGGCTCATATATTGATCTGAATTTTACGAATGCCATCCACTCATACTGCTCATATGAGCAATGTAAATTAAATGACAAGAGGTAGGGGCACTGTATGGTGAATAGATCTGTAGCCGTACTAGTGGCTCCAGTCTCCTCTCTGCAAGCAGGATCTCAGTTGGTGAGGGCACCTGTTTGTAAATGCATCACTTCTGGGATATGAGTGGCCATCACTGAGTCAATAGCTTGCATGATGGGGAAAGAAAACGTGTCCTTGCATGTTTGTTAATTTATGCCCTGCTGCATCTATTGCCAGTACATGACTAGATGTGTTGGCCAAGTAAGAGACCTCTCCGTGTGAAGATGTGTTTAAGCAAGAGAGACAGTGAGACACTTCCAAATAATTCATTTAGAGTGCACTGTGGTCTACTGACCAAGGCCATTCACTACCCATCCAAGGCACATTTACACAATCTAAAGGAGGCATTTGCAGTCACATCTACAATTCACATCACAATACTTTGTATTTGAATATAGGGATTCCAAAATAGTTTTTTGGCACTGAAAATATCAGCACTGTAATTCTGCCAGGAAAACTATTTTGATCTCTGTTTCTCCAGCATGGGGGATTTCCCCTTTGAAAGTGAAATTCCTGCTGCTGATGGGATCACACGGCTGAAATTTGAGAGAGATGCAGCACATTGTAGTACACCACAGTGGTCTACTACCTGTGTGATTTAACATAATGGCATCCAGGATGTAAGCACTTGCTGATAAATGGTGCAATCTATACACATATATTGATTATACGACAGAAAAAAAAAACAGCCCATCCTACTTGATCATAATGGTGTCATGATGGCTTCTATGGTCTGTGGTCTTTACAATTGCAGTGTTTTTCAGAAGTACGAATGTTCAAACCATAGAGGGAACATTATTTTTGATGATATGATTCAGGTTAATCGCCCAGTTATAAGTAAGCTTGTAAATAAGTATTACATCATACTTACTGGTGATTAATGATTTAACATTGTATTGATTGGATGGATCGGTAATCAGTGATCCTGTAAGGTGAAAAGGTTTGGCAGCAGGTGTCAGAAAAAGGGAAATGTAATGAATACAATAAATCGCCTTCATACCTGACTTGGATTTACCTTAAGCCTGTTCACACCAGTTTAGACAGCTAAGGATAGCCAAATAAGTTTTGATAGGGGTTTAGTTAACCTGGACGGGTGGCCCCGAGGTCTGCATATTTGTTCTGGACTTTGTCCATGGCTTGGCTGAATAGTACTCTTGACGCCACTGCATTCCACAAGACATGAGGAGGTTATTGTGCGTCATTATACATAAGCCATCTGCAAGAGTGGCTGCATCTACTGTCTTTGCTACGCCCTTACCCATTAAAAATGATTATATTAAACAGGTTCTATATTACAATGGCCATCCAGGGCTTGGTGTCCCTCTCTTGTGACTAAAGGTCAGCCAGTAACATAATGTGGAATAGCTATTCTGGAGTGCATTGGCTAAGCTCATTGTTCTGAGTGTGTGGGCACAGTAATTTGTCTGTTCAGCTAAGTGGCTGAGGAGTTATAAAGGCCTTCCTCAAAAGCGGGGGTTTGCCGGCTACCAGACTCTTGGCCTTGGGGGGCTAAATGGTTAGCATGCATGGTTTCTGTAGGCTCCAGAGTCTCTGTCTCATCAAAATCTCAGCCAAGGAGGGCTTACCTGCATTCATGGGAATACCCAAGGATGGGTTTAGCTTGCTGGTAAAGTCAGGAAAAAACATAATTGTAATTGAGAAGGAAAGTTGTTGGTGTCTTGTAGGCATCAGTGGTGGTGCACCAATGAAGCAGTTAGCCAGGCCACACAAAAGCATGTGAAGGCAAGTGGTAGTGTAGACCGAGATGTGGCTAATAGATTCAGGCCTAATAAAACTGTCAAGGTGGAAGCCTGTAACCCATCTGGTAATAAGGTAATAACTAGGAATGGGTTCGATGATGTGTAATGTTTCTGGTAGTTTTCAGGTAATCTCTTCACCTCTGAAGTTACCATGAAATACGTCTTGTCCTGCACGCACGTAACCCTCGTGCAAAGCTCCTGCAGTTCCTCCTACGTATATTACCCTATTATTATCATGTTATTACAATATTATTATAACTATATTACCATTACCCAGATATTGTATATAGTTCCACATACGTGTGTGTTCCTTTAAGAACTGTAGGAGCTTTGCACCCTTTAGTCAGGAAGTTGAATGTGAGCAGGAAGCTTCATGGTTTGTGCATAGACAGTTAAAGAAATGGACCAACAGATCCCGTTGTTCTGGACGGAGACCAGTGAAGGAAAATGGAAGCACTTTTCCGGTGATGGCTAGGCGTTACTGCGCAGCCTCCAACTGAGCTTGATGACGTAGATGTGACGTGGGCAACGTGTCTGAAAGTTGTACGTTTTCTGGTAGCTGTGCAAGAGAAATCTCAATCATTCCCGATCAGCAGAGACGGAGAGCGTAGGTAGACGTTAGGAGATAACATAGACACAGGGTAATTACTGCTAACATGCTAGTTAACATTAACATAGACACAGGTTAATTACTGCTAACATGCTAGTTAACATTAACATAGACACAGGTTAATTACTGCTAACATGCTAGTTAACATTAACATAGACACAGGTTAATTACTGCTAACATGCTAGTTAACATTAACATAGACACAGGTTAATTACTGCTAACTTACATGCTAGTTAGGTAATTCTATAGTTACCTGGAAACTACCAGAAGCATTTCCAGGTAATCTCTGCACCTCTGTTATTCTAATATTACCATGTAATTAAATAAAAACAGGCAGTTTTGAATCTTGCACCACTGATTCATGGTTGTTACACAGAAAATACCAGACATACAGTATTTCCAGGTAAGAAGTCACAAAATTAAACATATAATTTGTAAAGTATTACCTTGAAACAACAGAGAAATATTTGGAACATAAAAGGTCAATGAATTGAAAAATCAATTTTAAAGTTTTTTTCCAATTTGGAAGGTATTACACTGATAGTAGCCTATAATACTGTGAAACATCAACATACATTACCCCATTATTATCATGTTATTACAATATTAATTTAACTATATAACCACTACCCAGCTATACATATGGTTATCATCTAACCCATTCCTAGTTATTACCTTGGTAATTGCATGTTATTACATCTGTTACCTTCTTATCACCTTATTACCCCAGTATTACTGTGACGTATTACCCAGTTATTACCTATATGTTACCTCTTCATTATCACACTGTTACCTCACTATTACCATCTTATCATCGTGGTGGAATGTAAAGTGCTTCCCAGATCTGGAGTAACATATTAAATTATTAGGCCCCTGAGATATTTGAGATTCCAGTGAATTTTCCCTCCAGAGTCAGCTGGCTGCAGCCCTGGAACATGGGCATATTGGTAGAGACTGGTAGGTGTGTCGACAGAAGAGGACGTGTTGACAGAAATGGACATGTTGGCAAATCGTCTGTGATTGGCTGTTTGGGTTTAGGCAAAGTTTTAAAGGTCAACAAGCAGCTGTGTCTGAAGAAGACATGACCCGAACCATGACATGTGCTGTACATTACTTTTCATTGACTAGCATTATATAAGTAAAGTCAAAATACTTCAAAACAAGAGGAAATCAAAGAAGACTATATATGTAAATAAATGCTATAAATTACCAGGAACATACAGTACATGTTGCCACCAGTCAAAAACCATTAGGGGAACCATTACAAAGGATTTAGGTTTAGGACATTGGAAGCAATGTGTTGCCGAACATTTCAACTTAATCATTCTTGTAATTGAATTTAGATGGAAGTGCATTGTGATAAGAACCATCAGCACTGGATCTAAAAAAAATCAAAAAAACAAAGAAGATGGAAGAAACTATTTTATTTTTAGGCTCTGGAGTGTTGTTGATTTACATACCGTGTACTGTGTGTGTGTAGTGCTCTGTTCACTGTGTGATTTCTCAATTCTGCATTAAGTGCAACCTGCACAATTGTTTTATTTACATATTTATCATACTATTTATGCAGTTGCACATTATTGTGTTCCCAACTTGTATGTATTCAAAAAAATCTTGTATTTTATTCTTATTATTATTTCATGTGTATTATATGTATATTGTATCCAGTATTTCATTTATATTTATATTCTGTGCTGTGTGACTGATTTTGCTGCTGCAACACTGTCATTTCCAATTTTATTGGGATAAGTATCTATCTATCTATCAGTGTAGATATTAAATTTACAAAATGTTAACACAAATATTTTACAGAGGTATCCTTTACGTATAAAAAATGTAATGTCTGAAGGAAAAATAAAAAAACTGCGAAGACTTTCAGATGCTACAGACACACATTTTCACTCAACTAATTTTTATTTGAATTCTTCAACTTTATTCATTTAAGCAATACATTTTCATATGTTCATTTCAGCAGTGCATGCCACACGTCCAGATATTTCTAATGAAAGATGTGTGGTGATAACACAAGAGACTCAAGGTCAGCATACAACCGGAGGTGAGCAAATATCAGGTGAAATAATGTCTGCAATAAATAACAGCTCTGCATTAATGTAAAGGGGTAATAAGTAAGATTTAACTGCCCCATCGCACAAAAATGACCATAATATATCTGTGGTTGGTTGATAGGATTATTGATCGTTATTGAAGTGAATCAACACAACTCACCAGGTGCTGAAATGTTTTGGAAGTAAAGCGTCCTGTTCATTGGAATCTCGAGACATTTCCTTCTCCTTTTCCTCTGCTTTAAGGTGGAGGACGGTGTTCTGAGCAACCGACCGGCATCACAAAGACATTGCGTTCTCAAACCAAAAAAAAAAGTACCTTTCTTACTGTATATTACCATCATTGAATCTTCTTTTGCAACTCCACTCCCTGGTGGTTCAAGAGTCTCAGAAATAATTGGGAATTCTGAATGTGCCTTTACGTACGCCACATCAGCTGGTAGTGGTTATTCCGGAGGTGTGGGTGATGGAGACTTGTGACCTGAGGATATTGGTGAGAACCTCCTGCTTGCTGACAGACAGTGAGACAAGTCACAGCAACTTCTAAACCTCTATAAACCTATCATTTCCTAATGTAATCAAGGAAGGTTTTTTGAGTCAGTCTGACATCTGAGGTGCTACGTGCTTAATCATAGCAGCTGTTTCAAGGATGAACATGGTGCGTTTGATGTGTGATCTCCCTTTTAAAGAAGATTCATAAAGAATCTCAAAGTCTTACTCGTTCATGCGCATTTTCTTTGAAATTTGAAAGTTCCATTCAGTCAAAAAAGGTTTTTAACATACAACACCCGTAATGAATACAAATGTCACAGGGCGTCTACTGTATGTGTCGTTCTAGAGGCCATTTTGCAACCTCACAGTGATGACAGGACAAGAAGTTCCCTGCGCCTGACCAAGAAGTAGTCCCGCTCATAATCTTCCCTAAGACCATAACACACTGTTTTTACATGTCAATTTTAGTATGGAGTGAACATACCAGATATACAATATTAATTAGTGAGATTAAGAGGTGGTTGTACGTGGATTTTGTTACCTTAGGACAGAGCTAGCTGTTACCTCCTGTTTCAATTCATTATGCTAAGCTAGGCTAACCGGCTGCGGACAGTAGTTTCATATTTACTGTGCAGGCATGAGAGTGGTATAGATCTGTGATATGTCTTTGGGTCATATTTGAACCCTTTCCAAAAAAGTTTCTATGTCAGAAATTTGGGTTTCTTGCAAACAAATTGTCCAAAAAAGTAACTTGGATGGTTCCCAACAACGCTCATCACAAGTAAAATAAATAATTAGTTCACTACTTTCATTGAATTTGGGTGTTTATTATAAAATTTGGGGAAAAAGCCACAAAAATTTCAAAAGGTTAAAAAAAGACAACCAAAATGTTGATTTAAAAAAAAAAAAATCCAGGTCAGCAGGAAGACAACTCGATGGTGAAATTAAATGTGCACTTTTTAAATGACTTAATATGTGTCCTCGAAATTGTGTGTCATTTTTGTGTGTCCTTGTGTAGCCATGAAGTATAATTCACAAGTTATATGACCTGGGTGACATCCTTAGTATGCAGATGGTGGATGATGTGTTTTGGAGAAGGCTGTTTTACACTATAGATTTTCAAATTAAGAAAGAAAAGGTCTTTTTTAGCGACACAGCATTTTGGTCATGGACCGTTTTGACTTTTATTTTGTCGAAAATCTTTGTTGATAGTTGGAAACATTAAGATTTTATACGGAGAAGGCCCGAGAAATGCACCTTTAATATCTTACCTGCATGTCACTGTTAAGCCTGGCGTGTAATGCCTAGCTATACAAAATTGATAGTGTCCATCCATGGCTCATCTAGCAAATAAGATAATATCTCTTCACGTACCTGCCTGACAAAGTCACAGAGCCTCCCACTAATTTGCTTTATGACTTACTTCTCTGCGTCTGTGTGATAAGCTATGATAGTCACCTAATCTTGTAACTTCGTGGCAGCTGTGAGCTATCTCATCAATTAAAAATTCCCAGCGGAGGATTGGATCCCAAAAGGAATTACTAAAAAAATATTATCCAATTATGATCTGCTTACAGCTGTGTAATTATACTTGACCACAGCTCGTCATGCTGTGTGATGAGGGGATTGCAGAAGTCCGTCTCTTTTTAATTAACCTGGGTGAATGTGGCTCAAAAACTTAACAGAATGGGCCGATGCATTCATCAAATTAAGAATTGACTGATCCCATGTGAACCCCAACCTGTGACATTTCCTGCCTAATTATAGCTTATTTGTGTTTATTTCTGAAAATAGCTTTAATTCATTTTTGTAAAGTGAATGTGAACCCTTGATGTGTATTCATCTGTGCCTGTTCGAATTCATAATCACGTTTCATTTTGATTGCGTTGTTATTTCAACTGGGGAACAAATGAAAAGCAACATCACAGACTCTTATTATTTCTTTTTCTGCAGAGAATTTGAACAGAAATCACAAAGGACACAGCAGCTCAAAATAACATATGATGAAAATATTAGGATGAACTGACACAAATTATTGAAGACCGTCTTGTTATCTTACAGATGCACTACATCACATGGCCATTTTGCTTTTAACGTAACGCATGAAGAATTTTGTGGTTGCCATATAATATAGTGTATGTACCTGAATAAATGGAACACACTACACACTCTACATCCAGCATAATGGACAGGACATATGCCGATGGAATGTGGTTCAGATCCTGGGAGAATTCCCTGCTCTTGTTTCTGACTGGAGGAGGGAAAAAAAACAACTCAAGTGAATGAGAACCTTTTAGTCCAAAATGGACACACATTCATGTAGATTTCTGCAAGTTACAAAAAGAGGCTTATCTGTGTTTTAATGTCCCTGCTTGTCCCTGCTTATTTCTCTTTTCTATTTGCTTGTTTACTGAACATTATGCTTGCCGCACCTACAGTTCCTTGCATCACTATGCTATCTTCTCTCTAAGGACTTAAAAGCTTTCAATGCATCTCAAAATATTTATGAATCTAAGTACGGTTATTTTGCTTCAGCAACTGAGTGCCAGCAGTGAATTCTGCAGAAACCAACCTATAGAGTCATATTTGCAGACTCAAGCGTAAAAGTCCATTTGGGCAGTGCGAGGGGCTATTGACTCGCTATTGGGAGGATGTCTAATGGCACTAAAAGAACATGTTTTTGTGTGGAAATGGATTAGCTTATCCTACTAGCTCATAGTGTGCTGTTCCACCTATTTTGGAAACATGGGCAGGATTGTATAATCTTAAGGGACAAATAATTATTGCATGTACATGTGCGTGTGTGTGTGTGTGTGTGCGCACAAAAATGGCTTTGTGCATTTTTGTATTTGAGAGTGTAAGAAGCATCATGGCCCTCAGTCTATTGCTTCTTTCTCAGCTCAACTGTGAGGCACATTGCCTTAGGTCTGTTTCATATTGTGAATTAATTATTCTCTGTTGGAATTGTGTTAGAACGTGTGTGTGTTAGAACGTGTGTGGGGGTGTGTGTGTGTGTGTGTGTGTGTACTTTGTTATTGCAAAGGAAATGACAAAGCATAGTATTATTTCCCATCTACCACATCCAGACCTCATATTTTTGAATGCATTAACTCCATGGCTATTGCAAATGCATCTTCAATGCCAATCACATTCCTTTGAATTTCAGAGAGAGAGAGAGAGAGAGAGAGAGAGAGGGAGGGAGAGAGGGAGGACCGGAGGATTCAAGGTGGCTACTCCTTGCTCTTTGTGGCTCTTTGCTTGTTAAAAAAAAAAAAAATTTATTAAATGCAGCTATGTGTACTGGAAAGCCTCTGCTTGCTGAATTTTGAAATACCTTTGGCACCATTGTTTTTTTTCCTCCTGTGTGTATACAAGCTGCAAGCAGTCACGCAGCTGTTTCCATGGCAATATCTATCTGTGTGAGGAATTCATTAACCCTTTCTCGTAGGAGTTCCGTGTTGAAATCCCACGTAGAATACAGATAGGAAAAGAGGAAGGGATGCTACAGTGCTATTTTTGACAAAATGCTACTATTTATGAAATGTTACATATTCAGGGCATATAGTGGTGAATCCATGCTTGCTTTGGTGTTGACATTCATTGTTTCCATGTTATGAGACAACTGAAGGCTGTTGCATCAGGCTTTGACATTTGAGTTGAAGGAAAACTGAAATGAGGACACTTTGGATGCAAATAAGGGCATTACATGAGTTACCCTTTTGCCAGAGGAATAAGAAAATGACCAAATGAAGCCCCTACCTTACAGCTGTAAGCCGTCCTCACAGTGAGAAATAGTGAGACAGTGTTTGATAAAAGATAAATCAATGGCATGCTGAAATCCACGTAGCTGAAAGACGGTTGGTGTATGTAAACGAAGAGGAATCTTTGACCTACACATGCAGAGACCATGTACCCACACACACATGCAAAGACAAACAAGCACACTTACATCAGCTCACTCTCAAGAAGGAGAGAGAGGTAACTGACAAAAGACTTTGCTGGACGACGTATGCGTCACAGGTGGGCTGTTTTGATATTGACAAAACCATTGAGAAGATTAACCCCATGCCTTTACAAACACTTAATTAATTATTTTAATTGTATCAATTAAAGGCAACAATGGTCAGGTGGAATAGGCACCTCCCCAAATGTTCTATAAATGAATTGCACTGAGAGTTGCAAAGGGACATAGGTGAGGAATGGGACAGAATTACAGATTTGTATTAGTGTTTGTCCTCCATCAATAGCTATTTAGCATCAAGTGTTGTGCCTCGCTCATGCTAATTTTCAAGCCCACATGCCATGGGACTGTTTGAGATGTGCAATCCTCTGGTGGAGACGACAGAGGAGTGCTTCAGGTCAGTTAGTTGTGTGCCGCCTGCGGAGTGGTGAACCTTTAGTTTTCTCACTTAAAAGGATAAACAGGTAGACTGTGTTAAGCTGCTGGCTGGTTATGGACACACATTACATGTAATTGCACAAAATACAATTATTTAACAGAGGGTGGTGTGACACACCTAACATTTGCTTAGTCTGATTAGTATTATCTACACCCTGAGGACAACCACCTCATCTCATCATTATTGATCTTTTTAAAATATGTATTACATTTTCCCAGCCTTTCTTCAAAGGCCACAACTTTCTTGTTTATGGTCAATAAGGACATGTTCGTTAATTTTCTATTATGTTGGAACATTGGTACATTTCTGTGAGCAATCTGACATCAGAATTGAGCATTAGTAGTAAATGTTAAACCTTAATGTCTCTCGTTTATATAGCCATGTTTAACAATCCTGAATGGATGTCATTCAGTGTGAGGTCACAAATCCTCTACATCAAATGTAGAGGATTTCCATCTGCCATCCTGTAGTATACACCTCACATACACTATGACGATCAATAGTGGATATTATTTATGCGATGCATCTTGCTGTCTACAGGCAGGAACCTGACGTGGACAAAACCAAAGCATTACCATGCATTTACCTTCTCTCTTGTGTGCTATCTATGGTTTGTGTGTAAACAGCGCTCTTCACAAGTGTTTGGAACATTGTGGTGCAGTCCAGCCTCAACGAGCAACACACTGCAATTTGGGCTTTCTACGGTAGCATAGCAACAATTGCCTGGTTCGAGGTAGTGTGCTTCAGAGCTGTGTGTCGTGTGTTTTCAAAGCCTCCAATCTCATCACTGCGGTCAATGAATGGCGTGATGTACTGTATGTTGAAGAGAACCTTCATTTTCTCAAAGCTCGTCAGGTGCGCTGTTACACGGTGGGGAGGTGAGCTCTTGCGGTGCTGCTTTTACCCGCCAGTGTGATCACAGCGTTAGATACAATGGTGAACAGTGGATGATCATGAAATGTAGTCATACAGTACGTTACCCCTATACAGATTAAAGCTGATTCACCTGCTGTCAAACTCCTATTTACAGAACCTGGCACACTGCTTGCATAGATCAAAGGTTTTAACTTGACTCTGACTTCATAGTCAGTTAATTAGGTCATGAGGCAGGAGGTCCACTAAGCTCCCAATTTGAGAGAGGTTTGGCTTGTGTGTGGCCGGGGGAATCGAGAGAACTCAAAACACATGTTGATCCTAGAACGCTTCTGGCAAATTCTGTGTCTCAATGCATATATTTCTGTTTCCTTTTTTGGTGTCTTTTCTCAATTTATTTGCTTTTTGGTTGCAGCTACTTTGAAATAAAGACTTTTGCCTACAAACCTCACTGAACCTGATGTGTTGGACAGTCTTTCTGCTTGGGCTCTGCATAAAAGCAGCATACCGGGGGCTCAGGACAGTATGCATTGTCCTGGTAAAGTCACATCACTCACTCCTCTATCTACAGGGGCATGTCCAGGGAATGGCCTGAAATTGACCACCCCACACCACCCCATTATTTTAAACAATGATTTACTATCTGCCCAGTCAGAGGCGGGACCTTCTGTGGAATCAACTGTTTGACAAGTAAACCGGGTTTATAGGTGCAATTCAGTCTTAAAAAGATATGTAATTAATGGATTTTAGTCCAGCTCTGTGTCATCTTTGTGTGGGCAGTGTGTTTAGATGAATGGTGTTTGGCTTCCGTCCGTGGCGCCACTGTACTGAGCTCAGAGCAGCCAAGGTTTGGCGTCATCCGCCAAACTCAGCAGACCTCTTCTGCTCTACTCTGCTGGGTCACGGAGGGAAGACAAACACTGCTCATCTACACACACTGCCCACACTGCCATGACACAGAGCTGGATTTATATCAGCAAAGTGTCTCTTTTAAACCTGAGAGGTAGCAATTGCGCCAGATTAGCCGTTAGCCTGCCAAAATCCCAGAATAAGAACAAGATTAAGATTTTGGTTTGATTTGGAGCACAAAGGATGAACTATAAAAGCTGCATAATACAGTTGTATGTGATTGGTAGGTGTGGATATACCTCTTAAATCACATTTTTAGACAGAGGAATGTAAGGAACTGGAAGATTCTGTAATGTAATTAAAGTACATATAAGTGGGACGCCCTAGTCAAAAAAGTCTTAACACACATCTACTCCAAATAGGTCAAGTCTTGGTAACACAATAAAATAAAGACACAGGTCATCAAGTTCAGACTTGAATCAGGCCAATATTGCAGTCTCTGTCTCTCAAGGGAGGTCTCTTGCTCTATTTTTCTAAACCAAGGTGAGACAGCGGTGATACGGATTTGATTCAACCAGTAAAGGAAAGCCCTCTCACAGTGAGGTTTACCAAACATGAACTCAAGCTGTCATTTCACCTCATAGTTACAGACTGTGTTGGCTTAAATGAAACTTAACTTCTTCGTGGGAAGCCTTGATTGTGTTCTCTAATCAAAGGGAGTACACAACACATTAACATTTAGTGAACTCTCATTAAGTCAGCCCCTTTTATAAAACACACATATTCACTTATGTCAGGCTGCTGGTGAAGTTGCACTAAGTGAAGATAAAACATGTTTAAACATCTCTAAGCACATCAGTTAAATATATCATGTTACTTGTTGACAGATATGAACAGCAAGAAGAACATGGAGTGACTGTAAGGCACCAA